>CM064489.1:30397712-30915212 GCA_032716605.1 Paralithodes platypus | reverse complement strand
TAACTGCTTCTAACAAACAAAACTGTAACAACAACAAAACAACTGGGAATAGTGTTTGTATGGTCAAAATCGCGAATAAATACGGAGCGGCCCATTCATGAAATATGGAGCAGAGCGAGGCAACCACACCTCTCGCGAGCTCTAGAGCATGACTGAGAGTCTCACCCTACCCTGTACCTTACCTAACACACTCGCTACTCACATAACCACACCCTGCAACCGGCTTGCAGATGTTAGCACGAAAATATACCAATGAATAAGGGAATAACAGGGAAAATAGGTGATAATTGAAGGGGGGGGGGGGAAAGGAGGGGAGTTTGACAGATGTAGAGAGGTGATATGAGGTACGGAGGGGAAAATGAAATATATGTTTTAAGTGCTACTGGGGCCTTTTAAAAGTTTTTTTGTAGGCCTAGGATCTTAAGAGTCTCCCCGCAGTCGCCCAGTAAATCCTCTTAAGAGTCTCCCCACAGCTGCCGGGTTAATGATGGTAGTGAGACCATAGTTATTGGAGTTATGTATAGACCGCCAAATATGAGTAGAAATGAGGGAACAACATTATGGGAGGAAATTAAAATGGCATCAAGGTTTAGCAATGTGTGCATTATGGGGATTTTAATTTTCCGAATATTGATTGGCAGCATCAAATAGGCGACTCAGATTCCGAGGAGTTTATTGAGGTAGTACAAGATAGTTTTTTTATTTCAATTCATAGATACTCCGACTAGAGGTAATAATATTCTCGATTTAGTTTTCAGTAACAATGAACATAATATAAATAATGTAGAGATTGGACACCACCTAGGAAATAGCGATCACAATTCTGTGTATTTTAATATACAATAGAAAGGTAATACCAGAGAGAATAAGACATTAATACCTGACTTCAGAAAAGCCAATTATGGTGGGTTAACAAGAGCCCTATTAGCGGACCCTATGGTCAATAAATTAAGTAGATCCAGGTGTCCAAATGAGTGTACCTCTTCTCAGGAACCTGTCAGCTTAAGTCAGGATGAGACGTCAAACTTGGTAGATACATACGATAATTTTATCAAGTCAGTATTCAATGCGCAAAATATATATATCCCCAAAAGAAAATTTAGATCAACATAGAACCAACCCAAATGGATGAATAATAGACTATTAGATCTTCTAGGAAAAAAGAAAGGAATATATAGAAAAATCAAGAAAGGCGAAATTCACCTACTTGCTTACTATCAGAATCTATCAAGACAGGTAAAAAAAGGATATTAGGATAGAGAAAAGAAATTATGAAATCAAGGTTGCCAATGAATGAGGGAGGAAAACTTTAATTTAAAAAGGAGAAGGGAGATAAATTACTTTGATAATTAATTACGTAGTTGGATTATTGTGAGAAAATGTATATTATGAATATACAATTACTATGTATATATAATAATAATTGCAGATATAATAATAATCTCACGGGTCGAGGAATTCAAATTTAATTATTAAGATATACTGAATAAGAATTAAATATTGAATACAACCGGACCTGAATCATATGATATTTTGACTACAGGAGGTTAAGAAATGCATTAATAAAATAGCGTGTATTAATAGCTATAATAATACTAAGAGTATAAAATGGCGTACACGACGAAGTTGCACTTAGGTAAAAATACCTGGTAAGGTATGAAGGAGTTTTGAACTGGTTAACAGATTCCTATAAGGAATACAGAACGAATTAACGTTGTATTCGAGATTGTGAAATAGTTAGATAATAATAGATCTATGTAAAGCTAGAATTCCTAGACGAGATGGATCGAAATTATCTATTTCATAACAGAATAAGCAAATAAGTTATTCATGAATAAACAAGTTAATGCAAAGGATCACAAAGCGTGAATTGGGTTTTCGAAGAAGTTAAATTTAACTTATGATTATAATCAATAATATTTCTTCTCAAGAAAGATAATCTGAGTTTAAGTAATTATGAAATTGAGCGTAAGTTCTAGGTAAAAGCTATATATCCAAGAAAATGTAATACCTTTCCTCGATAACTGGACCCGATTCTATGGTAAAAATCAGTTGTACGCACAGGACGGGGTTCATCTTTCTCGGCTAGGGGTGGCAAAAATAGCTAGGTCAATAGATAGGATTGTCGCGGGTTTCGCTGAAAATAAAGCCTGAGAATATGAGTAAGAATAAGTGTATAGAAAGGGTTAATCGTCGTACTGGTACATCAGATAAGAATAGAATATTTCAGTCACAGGATATTGATTGTACTGCTAGTAGAAATATTGAAGGTGTAACGGAAGATGGGAATTAAGTTAGAAATATAGGTAAATCCGATACTAGTAAAATAAATACATTGCAATTATATTATACAAACTGTAGGAGTTTATGTTAACAAAATGGACGAACTTAGAGCACTTGTTAGCAATGAAAATATAGACATTATAGCGCTGACTGAAACATGGATTAATACAGAATCAAGATGTTTTTTTAGCAGAATTCCATATATCAGGATATAGTTTGTTTAAATACGACTGAACAAGTAAGAGGGGCGGCGGAATAGCAGTGTTTGTCAGTTCATTAAAATGCTGTACTAAATCAGGTATTAGACTAAATAATTATAACAAAGGGGTTTGGGTAGAGGTTAGCGAAGGTAGTGAAACCATAATTATTGGAGTTATTTATAGACCACCAAATATCAGTAGAAACGAAGGTACAGCTTTATGGCAGGAAGTGAAAATAGCATCAAGATTTAGCAATGTGTGCATTATGGGGGATTTTAATTTTCCTAATATTGATTGGCATCATCAAACCGCGACTCCGATTCAAAAGAGTTTATTGAGGCGGTACAAGATATTTGTTTATTTCAATTCATAGACTCGCCGACTAGAGGAAATTATATCCTCGATTTAGTTCTCAGTAATAATGAACATATGATAAATAATGTAGAGATAGGGAACCAAGTAGGAAATAGCGATCATAAATAAATTTATTTTAATATACAATGGACAGGAAAAGCTAATGAGAATACGACACTTATCCCAGATTTCAGAAAAGCCGATTATGGTGGATTAAGAAGAGCCTTAAGGGTCGACCCTATGGTTAAACTATTAAGTGGACCCCATTCTGAATTGGTACCATTTATGCTGACTCTCTGCTTCCTACCAATTAGCCATGACCTAATCCATCCCAACAACGACCCACCTATTCCATGCGCCTCAACTTTTCTCGTCAATCTCTCATGAGGGACTCTGTCGAAACCTGTACTGAAATCTAATTACTATATATTATATCATATGACTTGTCATTATCTACTGCTTCATATACCTCTGAGAGAAAGCTAAGCAAATTAGTAAGGCAAGAACGTCCCTGAGTGAATCCATGCTGAGAAGAATTGATTAAATTAAATGTTTCTAAGTGGTTTCTAATATTCCTAGAAATAATTGACTCAGCAACTTTCCTATGATTGAAGTGGTTGTAATTGGATGCTATTGATTTATTACCTGTTTTGAAGATCGGAACTACATTTGCATGCTTCCAAGCTTCTGGAACTAAGCCTGTTTCTAATGTTAATGGGTAACTTACCTCAACTCTGCATTCTTTTAATACTCTAGCATATACCTCATCAGGACCAGGGGATTTCTGAGGTTTCAGTCTGTCAATTTCCTTAAGCACATCATTTCTACTTATAGTAACCGTACTTAACCTATTTTCTATACTATCGCTATATACCTTACGGACTTCTGGAATCTGTGCCAAATTTTCATTAGTGAAAACGGACAGAAATTGACAATTTAATGTATTGCACATTTCTAAATCACTTTTTGTCATTTTTCCTGTCGAAGTTTTAAGGGGGCCTATTACATCTCTAAGTTTAGATTTATAAAGCTGGTAAAAGGCTTTAGGGTTATTTTTTGAGTCATTGGCTATCCAGATTTCATAATTTCTTTTAGCTTTCCTAATTTCCTTTTTGACCTGTTTTTATAGAGTCTGATAGTAAACAAGTAGGTGATTTTCGCCTTTCTTAATTTATCTAAATATTCCTTTCTTTTTTCCTAGAAGATCTGTTAATTTATTATTCATCCATTGTGGTTGGTTCTGTGTCGATCTATATCTTCTTTTGGGGATATATTTATTCTGCGCATTTTGAAGTGACAAAATAAAATGTTCATATGTAGCTTTCAATTTATCCTGAGTCAAGACGGGTATCTGAGAGAGAGTACGTTCATTAGCGCACCTGGGTCCACTTAATAGTTTAACCATAGGGTCGACCCTTAAGGCTCTTCTTAATCCACCATAATCAGCTTTTCTGAAATCTGGGATATGTTTCGTATTCTCATTAGCTTTTCCTGTCCATTGTATATTAAAATAAATTTATTTATGATCACTATTTCCTAGTTGGTCCCCTATCTCTACATTATTTATCATATGTTCATTATTACTGAGAACTAAATCGAGGATATTGTTACCTCTAGTCGGCGAGTCTATGAATTGAAATAAAAAACTATCTTGTGCCGCCTCAATAAACTCTTTTGAATCTGAGTCGCCGATTTGATGCTGCCAATCAATATTCGGAAACTTAAAATCCCCCATAATGCACACATTGCTAAACCTTGATGCTATTTTCACTTCCTGCCATAAAGCTGTACCTTCGTTTCTACTGATATTTGGTGGTCTATAAATAACTCCAATAATTATGGTTTCACTACCTTCGCTAACCTCTACCCAAACCCCTTCGTTATCATTATTTAGTTTAATACCTGATTTAGTACAGCATTTTAATGAACTCCTGACAAACACTGCTATTCCACCGCCCCTCCTATTTGTTCGGTCTTATCTAAAAAAAAAAAAAAAAAAAATCTATGTGATTATGGGAGGCAAAAGGCAGAACTGCCTATAGCAAGTGCCTCCCCCATAGTTGAAAGTGACAGGGCCAAAATCAAGGGACGTTCGAGCCAAAATGCCTGGACACAGAGTTTGAAGCAATTTAAGTTATAGGAAGAGGGAAAGACTGATTCTGGGAGAGAGTTCCAGAGCACAGCTGTTGAGTACAAGAAAGTTTGAGAGTAACGTTTCACTCTCGGGTTGGAGAGTTGCACAGAGTAGGGGTGGGTATATGGAATTCTGCTAAAAAAAATCTTGATTCTGTATTAATCCATGTTTCAGTCAGCGCTATAATGTCTATATTTTCATTGCTAACGTGTGCTCTAAGTTCATCCATTTTGTTACATAAACTCCTACAGTTTGTATATTGTAATCGCAATGTATTTATTTTACTATTTGTTTTTATAGTATCGGATTTACCTATATTTCTAACTGAACTCCCATCTTCCGTTTCACCTTCAATATTTCTACTAGCAGTACAATTAATATCCTGTGACTGAAATATTCTTCCTATCTGATGTACCAGTACGACGATTAACCCTTTCTAGACACTTATTCTTACTCATATTCTCAGGCTTTATTTTCAGCGAAACCCCGCGACAATCCTATCTATTGACCTAGCTATTTTTGCCACCCCTAGCCGAGAAAGATGAACCCTGTCCTGTGCGTACAACTGATTTTTACCATAGAATCGGGTCCAGTTATCGAGGAATGATATTACATTTTCATTGCAGTATTTTTCCAGCCGACAATTTATACTAATTGCCCTAGAAGACCATTCCTTCCTGACCCCTCTCCTTGGCATGATACTGTGTACTACAGGTATGCCTCCCTTCCTGCTAACTTTATCTAACATCTCCCTGTACTGCCGAAGCAGTTCTTCCGTCCTACTTTTACCAACATCATCACACACACACGTTAGCACACACACACACATATGTACACACACACACACACACGTACATACACTCTCTTCCTTCTTCCTCTATGTAAACATATTTCCACATCTCCCCCACAACACACACACACACACACACACACACACACACACACACAAAAAACACACACACACACACAACACATATAGATAGATAGATAGATAGTTTATTGACCACAGCTTACAGTTTTAAATTAGTATATAATACAAAATTATTTTCAAAACACTCACACACAACATACATACACACACAACACACACACACACACACACACAACACACACCAACACCACACAACACACACCCACACCACACAACAAACACACACAACACACACGCACACACACACACAACACACACACACACACACCCACAACACACACACACACACACACAAGACACACACACACAACACACACACACACACACAATAGAAAAATGTCTCCGGCGAAGCCGGATTTCTCCATACAATGCTGGCTCGCTATCGCTCGCCAGGAAGATATCGATACTTGGATGGGGATGAACGACTTAAAACAGTTGGCTGAATGGGGCCGAATGGATACAAGCCAGAGAAAGACAGAGAAGGAGAGAAAGAGAAAAAAAAATAGGTGAACCCCCTTACGAGAAGTGCATAGAAAAAATGGTTGACAGGTTCACTATAGGCCTAATCCTTTTTTTTTACCCACCTCGCCGAAGGTGTTCTTTGGCCTCGGCGAGGTGTTTTCCGAGCATTCATCTACGTCGCACAGCCCTTTGCACGCCTCTGCGAAGTATACCCGTGGCGGGTATACTCTCGGCGACGCTTTTTTTTCGTGCGACACCCTCGTCGATGTCTCGCCGATGTCGCCGAGGATCTCCTAGAGGGCCTCGCCGATCCCTCGGCAATGTTAGACGATGCTTGCGAGGGTTCGGACCCCTCGCAAGTCCTCGTCCCAAATTTTGAACAATCCGAACATTTGCGATGACCCGCGAGGGCCCTTGCGAGGCCTTGCGAGTCAAACGATTATCATACGAGGGTTCAAGATTTTGTTGCGACATGTCACGAATGTGCCCATTTCTTGGTGTCTGCGATGAAAATCGTATGAAATCGCATCAGTGGGAAAGGGGCATTAGCATACCTGCACTTTCAACCCACCACTACAGCACACTCAAGCAGTTTGCATCTAAGCTGCTTGTTCACCCACGACACAGAAACTTACTTCCACCAGACGCCCCTAGACCAACACGTGCACCTCGTCACTTCAACACACTCCAACCAATAAGGGCAATAACTGACAGATATAAAAATAGTCCTATCCCAACCATTGTAAATATTATTAATAATATGTAATAACTGCCTGTCACACCATATATACACGCCCAACTTTAGTAATGTATGTATAAGTGTTTGTGTGTGTGTGTATTAGTATATATGTATGTATTAGTATATATGTGTGTATTAGTATATATGTGTGTATTAGTATATATGTGTATGTGTGTATTAGTATATATGTGTATGTGTGTATTAGTATATATGTGTATGTGTGTATTAGTATATATGTGTGTATTAGTATATATGTATGTATTAGTATATATGTGTGTATTAGTATATATGTATGTATTAGTATATATGTGTGTATTAGTATATATGTATGTATTAGTATATATGTGTGTATTAGTATATATGTATGTATTTGTTTGAGTTTGTTTATGTAGATAATTATATGTATGTATGTATGTATATGTATATATGTGTATTTATGTATGTACAGTATATGTACAAAGGAGTACAAAGGAAATCAAGCAACAACAGATCTAGTGACCCTTCTAGGTTGCTTCTCCTCCAAAACACTGAGGATCAAGTGTCCAAACAGTGGTTTAGAGTGGGTAAGGGAACATTGGAAAGGGAATTACTGCCCTGGAACTAATGTCCGTGGCAGGATTAGGAAGTTAGTAGGGGACAGATGGGTTAGTAACTGAGGGGGGGATAAAATAAAGTTATTCATTTACAAACGCAGTCAGTCGCGGGTTTGAAGCGAGATATTTGTCTAGGCGGAGTTTAAATGAATCAACGGTGATGCAGTCTATAACGTTTCGGGGAAGCCCATTCCACAAGTTGACAACTCGATTGAAGAAGAAATTCTTAGATTCGTGTGAGTTAAAAGATTTACCAATAATTTTGCAACCGTTTCCCCGCGTGTAATTAGATTGGTCGATAGTGAAGTACTTACTACAGTTCATATTGTCGATGCCTTTGATGATTTTGAACACTTGAATTAAGTCACCTGTTAATCTGCGCTGGGTTAAAGGAAATAGATTTAATTCTCTAAGACGCTCTTCGTATGGTTTGTTCTTTAGTCTAGGTATCATTTTGGTAACTCTACGTTGAACTCGTTCTAGTTTGTTGCACCAGGATTGAACGCAGTATTCCAGAAGAGGGCGGACTAAGGAATTGTAAAGGGTTAGGATAACTTCTTTGGATTTATGCTCAAATGACCTGCCTATAAATCCAATTATTTTGTTTGCCTTCTTAACAACTTCTGAACATTGTTGACTCGGTTTTAGGTTACTCGATATTGTTACTCCCAGATCGGTTTCTCTGTTTACATTCTTAAGCTGAGTGCCATTCATCGAATAGTTTGCTTTCTCATTTAGGTATCCGATATGTAGTACTTTACATTTATCCGCATTGAAACTCATTTGCCAAATTTGGGCCCAACATGACAATTTATCTAGATTGTGTTGCATATCGTCAACTTGTTCTTTTGAGAGTACGCTATTTGCAATTTTTGTATCGTCAGCAAATTTTGAGATTGTACAGGTGAGGCCCTCATCTATGTCGTTGATGTAAATTAGAAAGAGAATTGGTCCTAGTACCGATCCCTGGGGTACCCCGCTACTTACATTGGTCCATTTAGATGCCTTACCGTTTATGACTACTCTTTGCTTTCTGTCGCTGAGCCAATTTTCTATCCATTTCAACACACCGTCTTGTATTCCATGCGTTTTTAGTTTTAGCAGTAAACGTTTGTGGGGAACTTTGTCAAAGGCCTTTTGAAAATCAAGGTATATAATATCTACAGCTTTACTCTCATCGTAGAGGTTGAGGATATCGTGGAAGAAGTCTAAGAGGTTTGTTAAACAGGAACGTTTTTTACGAAAGCCGTGTTGAGTATCTTTAAGTATGTTATTTTCCTCTAAGTCCTATTTTCCTCGAGTCTGTCTCGTATGACCGTTTCTAGCATTTTACATACAACTGAGGTTAAGCTAATTGGACGATAGTTACTGGGTAGGGATTTGCTGCCTTTTTTGAATATCGGTGTTACGTTGGCTAGCTTCCACTGATCAGGCATAGTTCCAGACTGCAAGGATTTATTGAATAGTAATGTCAGTGGTTTGGAGAGCTCATCCTTAGCTTCCTTCAGAACTCTAGGCGAGATTGTATCAGGTCCAGGCGTTTTATTTACCTTGAGTTTATCTAAACAATTCAATACTTCTCTCTCTGTAACGGTGATATTGCTTAGAACATCTGAATTATCAATCTGAATCGGCGATGGTGTAGGGATATCACGGAGGTCTTCTGTTGTAAAAACTGATGCAAAGAAGGTATTGAGGGCATTACTCATTTGTACTTCGTCTTTGGTGTATTCTCCATTTTCATCGACTAACGGTCCAACAGTTGAAGTAACTACTTTTTTCTTTCTGATATAACTATAGAATTCTTTCGGGTTTGTTTTACTTTGATTCGCAATATGTAACTCTAGGGTCTTTTTACTTTGCTTAATTAACTTTTTGGCTTTGCGTCGTAGCTCTACAAATTTCACCCGTTCTTCGTCATTTTGTGAGGATTTTAATCTATCATTAGCAAATTTTTTAGCAAGCAGGCAGTTTGAAATATCTTTATTCCACCATTTGGGCTTATTATTATGGCCTGGACGCCTTATTTTCGATGGTATGCAGTCTTGCACTGCTTTTAGGTAAGTGGTTTCGAATAACTTCCAAGATGTATTTATGTCGTTATTGTTAATTAAAAAGCTCCAGTCAGTTTCTTTAAACATAGCTCTAAGTTTATGGAAGTTTGCTTTCTTGAAATTAGGGACTTTTTCGATGCTACTATTTGGTTCGTTACTAGTAAACTTTAAAGTGAAAGTTATCGTACGATGGTCGCTGTTACTGAATTCATCACCAACATTCAAATTCTCTATTAATTCTTCTTTTGTTGAAAGTACAATGTCAAGAACGTTATTACCACGGGTCGGCGTTCGAACAAATTGATAAAGCGAACTCTCTTGCAAGTTCGTATACAAGTCATGTCCGGAGTGTGAAGTAAGAGTATACACTATATGTATGTATGTGTGCGTTAATTATGTATATGTGTATGTGTCTATATTGTATACTGTCTGTGTAGTACATGAAAGATGTACTAAAGCTCAGTGATAGCGAAATAATTCGAACAAATGGTTTCAAATTAGATAAATTTCGTGTCAGAAAAGATATATGCAAGTATTAGTTTAGTAACAGAGTTGTAGATAGGTGGAATAGGCTACCAAGTTTTATAGTGAGATAAAAAACGATAGAGAGCTATAAGTTAAAATTAGATAGGCATATGGACGTGATGGGTTAGGTGTGAGAGGGATCTGCCTGGTGCGGGCCAATTGGCGCTCTGCAGACCCCCGTTTTCTTTTCTTATGTTGACCTCTGACCGTTTTGGTGAGGTCGGTCCTCATGGTGTTAGTGAGTTGGGCCTATAATAAGGCCTTATAATTAGGATTGGGTGTGAGAGGGATCTGTCTTGTGTGGACCAATTGGCTTTCTGCAGACTCCCATTTTCTTATGTTTTTATGAACTGAGTATCGTCGGCGTATTACACTAATATACAATTACTGAAGTGTTCTGACTTATCATTAACGTGTATATAACGTATAATATTCAATAGTATTGGTCCTAAGATTGACCCTTGACGAACACAATAGGCTATGTTGGATTTTGATGATATAATATTATTTAGAGAGAGAGAGAGAGAGAGAGAGAGAGAGAGAGAGAGAGAGAGAGAGATGGGTCATAAGGTCAAGGTCAGGTCACAGACATGGGCGTGGAGAAGAGGTGACGTTAATATTGCCATCACAGGAGCAGGCATTATTCACTATTTAAGCATTCGATAATTATATTATAATCAAGTAGAAATAAAAACAACTATAAAATATCAGTAGTTTAAGTTATGTTGTAGTAAGTTAGTAGAATGTTTGGAGTAAGGTTCGTTTGTAAATAATAAACTAAAGAAGGATGTGTTGTGGTAGAGATGTGGAAATATGTTTACATAGAGGAAGAAGGAAGAGAGTGTATGTACGTGTGTGTGTGTGTGTGTGTGTGTTGTGTGTATGTGTGTGTTTGTGTGTGTACATTATGTTGTGTGTATTTACCTAATTGTATTTACCTAATTGTATTTTACAGGATTGAGATTACTCTCGTAGTGTCCCGTTAGCCTTTAACTTATCATAATTTACTTTAAAAGCTTGAATACTTTGTGCACACACTAGGTCGTTTGGTAACTTATTCCACTTCTCAACCATTCTATCTGGAAAACCAAACTTCCTAACATCCTTCCTAGCTCTCCTCCTCAACAGTTTATAGTCATGTCCTCTCGTCCTCCCCACCGCTGGCCAAACAAAATTTGTTTGATCAATATATTCCTTTCCGTGAACACACCTAAATAAAGCTATCATGTCTCCCCTCTCCCTTCTCTGTTCAAGTGAGGGAATCCCCAGGTGACACAGCCGGTCTTCATATTGTAAGTTTTTTAACCCTGGCACCCATCTTGTGATCACACGCTGCATTTTCTCGAGCTTACTTATGTGTTTTATCATGTGTGGATTCCATACAACCGCTGCATACTCCAGGCTAGGCCTTAACAACTGTGTTATTAATATCTTCACCATGTCTTCATTTAGGAATTTAAACGCTACCCTAATATTAGCCCACCACGAATATGCCTTATTTACCAAGTTATTGATGTGGTCACCGGGATCTAACCTCCTGTTCACTACAACTCCTAAGTCTTTTTCCTTCTCTGACTTTTCCAACCTTACATCGCCCATACTGTACTCCCCATGGGGTCTTCCCTGGCCGTCTCCCATCTCCATCACGTGGCATTTATCAATGTTGAACTCCATTTTCCACATTCGGCTCCATTGATACAGCTTATTGATGTCCTCCTGGAGCATTTTACAGCAATTGTTATCAACCACTTTCCTTACTAATTTTGCGTCATCGGCGAACATGTTAATATAGCTGCTAATTCCAAGAGGCAGATCATTTATAAAAATTAAAAACATCAATGGGGCCAACACTGAGCCCTGGGGCACTCCACTTATCACATCACTACATGATGAATATTTCCCTCTTATGATGGTTCTCATTTTCCTCCCGGTTAAGAAATCCTTCATCCATTTTAAGAGTCCACCGGTTATTCCTCCACACATTTCAAGTTTATATAGAAGCCTTTTATGGGGTACTTTATCAAAAGCTTTTTTGAAATCTAAAAAATATGTGTGTGTTGTGTGTGTGTGTGTGTTGTGTGTGTATGTTGTGTGTATGTTTGTGTGTATGTGTGTGTGTTGTGTGAGTGTGTGTTGTGTGTTGTGTGTATGTGTGTGTGTGTGTGTGTGTGTGTGCGTGTATTGTGTGTATGTGTGTTGTGTGTGCGTGCGTGTGTTGTTGTTGTTGTTGTTGTTGTTCCCTAAGCTGCCTGGCCAAATAGCCCCGAGTCCCTGAGGAAGGCCATGGCCACGATCGGGCTTTCCCACAGAGCTCTCATTGAGTGTAGATTGTGTTGTTGGCGTAAGTGGTTGTGTGAAATGCAGTCTTCTATGATGTGTTTAATGGTATGGGGTGCTGTGTTACATCCCGGGCAGGCGTCGACAACGGAGTCATCCAGTCCCTTCTGATAGCTCAGGAGAGCTGGATGGTGTCCGCATCTCAGCCTGGCCAGGTGGACTCTGTCCTCGCGAGGAAGGGAGGATTCGGAAGGATGGATTTCGGGAGGTCGTGCTTGCAGCTGCGTGTTGTCTGTGAGTGAGTGGATGGATCGGCGAGAGATATGAGTATGGATGTGCTTCTGGAAGTTGGTTCGGGGTGGGCAGGGAGGGAGAGAGGACAGTAATTGTGTGTGATACCGTGTGCTGGATGTTGTTTTGATATTTCTTGATGTCTGTGGGTGTGTTGCCATGTAGTTTAGTGGGTGGTCCTGGTTCGTGGAGGCTGCTGCCAGGAATTGAGTGCCTCTCATGTCCAGATGGTCTTTGACTTTGAGGATTTTGGTTTCTTGATGTAGGTGATCTGTGGGTGCAGTAGCTGTGCAGCCTGTAATGATCTTCAGGGCTTTGTTTTGAATAGTCTGTAAGGGCTTATGATGTGTTTCAGTTAGGTTAGAAGCCCAGGCTGGGCTTGCGTATTCCATCACTGATCTTATGTATTGTTTATATACTGTGGTGGTAGTTTCTTTGTTGTGTCCAAATTTTGTGTGAGCAAGTGACCTGAGGGCGTTAAGTCTGGGTGTCAGTTTCTTTTTAATGTTTGTGGTGTGCTGTTTGAATGTCATATGAGTATCATATGTTACTTCTAGGATTTTGGGTGTGTGTGTATGTGTTAGGGGTGTGTTGTTTATGGCGAGTTGAGGGATGTATTCGTGTTCTCCTGTCCAGCTTGTGAGCAGGGTTGCGGTGGATTTGGCTGGGGCTAGATTAAGTCTGTTTGTAGTGCACCAGCCATGTAGTGTGTTGAGATAGGGTTGAAGGAGATCTGTTGCTCTTTTTGGGTCATGGTGTGTGCATGTGAGTGTTATGTCATCTGCATAGGAGGCTAAGTTTATTTGGGGCGTATTGGGTGTAGTTATATCGTGCATGTACAGATTGAAGAGTGCGGGCGATAGGACGGATCCTTGTGGGACTCCGTTTGGAAAGTTTCTGATTCTAGATGACTGACCGGCAAAAAATATGTGTGCACATCTGCCTGCTAGGAAGTTGGCCAGCCACCTTTTTGTGTTATTGTGCATGTTTGTGTTGTAGATTTTGTTTGTTAGGTTGTGGCGGGGGATGGCATCGAAGGCTTTACTAATGTCGAGTGTGGCTAATAGTGATCTGTGTGGTGGTCTAGCTGAGTTGATGCCATCAAAAGCTCTTTGTGTAAGGTCTGTGAGAAGAGTGTTTGTGGAGTGCAGTGGCCTAAAGCCATGTTGTGTTGGAGCTAGGGGTAGGTCGGGTGTAATTAGTTGTAATACTAGGCGTTCCATGACTTTGGAGGGGGTGTAAAGGAGTGTGATGGGGCGGTGCGAGGAGGGTAGCGTGGGGTCTTTGTTGGGTTTGGGGAATGTGGTGATGATACCATGCTTTCAAATGTCTGGTATTGTGTTGTGTGAATAACTGTAGTTTGATATGTTAGTGAGTGCTTGTAGGCCTTGTGGTCCCAGGTGTCTGAGGTGTATAATAATAATAATAAAAATACTTTATTTCAGACTCACACAGTACAGAGGGGACCATACTGGGGTCCATATATACCTTACAGTAACATAAATATATATAACCTACTGTACATAGGTTACATAAAATAAAAAGAAATTAAATAATACCCAGCTTGCTATCATGTAGTTCACAACACTGCCTCAACCAAAAACAGTGGTCATCAAACTACTGTGTTACCAAAACCACTGTCCTAATTGTGTACAGTACCATGCCTCACATCATTTAGCTTCCGGTACAGTATGTTACTACAGTACAGTATAGGAATATCCGTACTGTACTGCACTATGAGGTTCAGTACCGGTATGCTAATTCTGTAGAGTAGCAGACCTGAAATCATTACTTAAGGTTAAATATAGAGCAACTTCCTCCAGTGTGCCTGGATCCTAGAGGTGTACACTATGCTTGGAGTTTGTAGCATTTTAATGATACTATTCTCAGAAGTGTTAAGGCGCTGAATGAATTTATATGTTAGCTTTCTAATGAGTGATTGGTAACAGTGTAAGTTCATATAGGCACATAGCGTACTTGTACTCTCATATTTTGAGAGCCCCAGAAACATTTTCATGATATTGTGATATGAGATACTTAGTCTATTCACTGTAATTTTCTTATAGTTCCACCATAGTTGTGCTGTATACATTGGTGAGCAGTAGGAGTTGAACAATGTTATTTTTGTATCCCATGTGCATATATGAAATTTTCTTAATATTGAATTTCTCTGCATGTAAAGTTGCCTTCGCTGACGACCCATATCCTCATCATCTGAGCGATCACTTGAAATATAGTGTCCTAGATACTTTACTTTACTTACTTCTTCTATAATTTCTTCATACAGATGGAATTTAGGTAGCTTTGATTTCAATAGAAGGTTAGATTTAAATATTATGATATTGCTCTTTATAGGATTAAATTTGACTGAATGTTCGATTCCAAATTTTTCACATACTCTTAATAATTTATCCAGTCCTGCTCCAGAGGGCGCGATTAAGGCTAGGTCATCAGCATACATGAGATGATTTACAATGGTGCTGCCAATGCAGCACCCAGTGCGAGTCTTGTTCAGCTCCAGACTAAGATCATCCATGTAGACGTTAAAAAGATACGGAGACAATATCCCCCCCTGCCTAACACCATTGGGTACGGCGAAAGAGCCTGACAGGATGTTGCCCCATCTTACACACATTTTTTTATTAGCATACCAGAAAATAAGTATCCTAACAATATAGCTAGGCACTCCCCTGTTAACTAATTTTTCAAATAAGGTTTTGTGACACACCCTATCAAAAGCCTTACTTGCATCAAGAAAACAAGAGAAAATTGAGTTATTTAGTTTGTTGTATGTATCAATCACTTCTTTCAGCACATATATGCATTGGTCTGTGCCGTGATTTTTCTTAAAGCCAAACTGATTGCTGCTGGTGACAAGATATGCAGACATTCTTTCTAGCAATATCATTTCAACTACCTTACTCACCACACTAGCAAGTGCTACTGGGCGGTAGTTGTCTTTAGCTGTAATTTTACCTGATTTATCTTTAATGACAGGAACAAGTATTACGGATATCATAGACTCCGGCAGAACACCATGCGTAAATAGACTGGTGATGCAAGAACTAAGTTTATCTATTAACAACTTATCTGCATATTTAAGATGTTCTGCATATATACCATCCAGCCCACAAGCTTTGTTTAGGTTAAGTTTTCTTATGGCATTCTCAAGATCACTTTCAGTCACTTTAATGTCTTCATAATTACTTTCTTTCACATATTGAATTGCACCATTAGTAGACCTTTGGTTTACACTGTTAAGTAGTTCCTTAAAATTAGTTTTCCATAAGTCAGCAATGTTCTCTTCACCCGTAACCCCCTCAACACTGACAGGTAATGGTGTGTTACAATTTTGCATGGATCTGATGTCCTTCCAAAAACAGTTAGTATCCTTTTCTGCCAGACTCTTTGCAAGGGCTTCCTTTCTTAATTGGTTTTCATTTTGCTTAATAAATCTAATGGCATATTTGGTCCTAGCCTTTGATCTTTTGTGAAGTTCAAATATAGGCCCCTGTCTGGGCTGACCTAGTTCAAGCCAATGAGACCTAGCATCTCTGGAGGCCTGATACAGGTCAGCCACATAGTCTTGCCAACCTGGCTTATTGAATGAGGACTTATATTTATGGCTATTAAAAATACTTTCCCCCGCTTTTGATAAAGAATCTATTATACTATTGTAAAATTTAATAATATCCTTTCTGTGTTGTGCATCACTACATTTTGGATCCCTGCATTGTGCTACACCATTACCATCATATTGCACCCTATTTAATAAGTCTTTGGTTTTATCACAGTACATTTGGCACTCTTCATTTGAGATTACATTCCATGGAACTTTTGCCTTGATGCTATTGCTAGTTTCTGTTATTTCCGGTGCCTTATTAATTTGGATTGTTAATTCTATAGGTATGTGGTCGTCATCCGTAATGTCGTATCTTATGGCCATTTCTGAGATAGAGTCATGAAAGTCAGAGCTAGAGATTGCATGATCAAGCCACGACCTGGTCTCCCATGCTTCACTAACATATGTATAGCTATTTTCTGGAAGCAGGTTTTTGGAGGACAAAATTAAACCTTGCTCATCACAAAACCTTAACATTATGTTTAGCAAACATGGAACCACCCAACTCGTGAGGGGTAGCATTCCAATCACCTACCACTAAGTAACACGTTATCTCTAATTCAGAAATTAGGCCACCAAGCTCCCCTAACTTTTCCAAATAAAGTTCTTAATTTTCTGCACATTGATACGGTAAGTAAACACAAAATATTGCAAATTTTCTGTGTCCCACTTCCAGCTGTATTCCCACACACCAGCTTAAATTTGTCTCAATGGTTTTAATTACACTATCTAGGCATGATCTCCACATTATTGCAACTCCCCCTGGGGGGTGACCTGCCACAATACCATCACGTGTGTCCGTAGTGGAGACCCCGTACCCATGGAAATCTTTATCTAATATGTTCAAATTACCTAAGTCCTGTTTTGTGTACTAGGTTTCCTGAAGGCAGACTATGTCACTGGTCCTTAATGTAGATACGATGTCAGGTCGCAACAGGAGACTCCTCTTTGTTTTGGGGAGTCCTCTGCAATTGTATGAAGTTACTTTTATACTTGCTGCTGTTGTTGGTATCTCCTCCATTACTGCGAGTTGGATAGTGGTGTGCGATGCCTCCAAGTCCCAGAAGCCTCTGCACTGTCCTCATTGGGATATTGTCTTGGTTCTCTGTACCAGTTGACATATGCATCTTCTGGCCACAGGTCAGGATTCATGAAAACATTTGGATCTGGACATTCGCTAGTTATACAAAAGGAGGCACAGGTAGTGGACCTGGAGAGGGTGGTCAGCTGTCTTACCTCTATATTTATATGTAGATTATCAGCCAAGTATATCTTGAGATTCTCAGCAGTAACACTAGGGTTGAATCCTGTGGCAAACACCCTAGCTAGTCGGGGCCTTTTGATGGTATTGAGGCCAGTATCCTTGCCCCTACCTTTAATTCCTAGCTGGTTTCTCGGTCTAGGGTGAACCTGCTCGCCTTCCCTAGAGTAGCGAGGCTTGCCATTCACACATTTGACCATAGTCCATGGGTTTTCCCTTGCATTGGCTCCTTCATTTGGTTCAGTTTGTGTAGGTAAATTTGAGGATGGTGTAGCTGGCACTGTATTATCTTCTCTCGTTGCCGACGATAAAGATTGCTGTTGTGTTCGGTGTTGTTGCTGTTGTGGTCGCTGCTGCTGCCACACCTGGTGTTGCCTTTGATATGAATGCTGCTGCTGGGTTCGTTTGGATTGTTGTTGTATGTTGCTTATGTTGTCTAGGCCACAAGCGGGTGAGTGCTTGTGATTGTTGATGATATGCTTTGTCTGGTGATTGGTGAAGGGTGTATAGTCAGGGTCTGTGGGGAATTGTCTCTTACGTCGGATGACACGTCGGTCGTCTTTGTGAGGTTTTAGGTGGCTGACATGTGAGAAGTGATTGATGAGAGTGTTTGCTTGTTGTTTACATGAAGGAGTAGAGTCTATTGTTGTGATTGCAGCATGTGATTGTGTTGTGTTGCTGTTGGAAAGTGTGATGCTGTTTAGTGTTTTGTAGAGTTTTTTGGGGTTTGTTTTGTGATCAAGTGTTTGTAGGAAGTTATTCCAATTTAGTTTTTGTTGTTCTTGTATTTTGTTGTTAGTCTGGGTGTTGAGTGCTTGGATTTGTTGTGTGATGTCTTGTGTGTGGGGTGCTGGGGAGTGTTTCAGTATGTCGCGTTGTCTGATGAGGTTTTGAATTTCTGGTGTGAAGTTTTATTGAGTATGTGTACAGCATTGTTGATGTTAGTGATGGGTGTACTGTTTAGAGTTGTGAAGTGTTGTTCTGTCTCATTTGTGAATGCTTCCCAGTTAGCTCTTTTATAATTGGTATATGTGTGTTTGTGGCTAGCTGGGGTGAGTCTGGTTTTGGTGGTGATAATGATCGGGAGGTGGTCAGAGCCTAAGGTTCTGACCACCCTCCAGGATGTTGTGGGGGCGAGTTCTGGGGAGCAAAAGGTGATGTCTGGAGATGATGGGTTATAGAGGGCTTGGTGAGGAATATGGGTATGTTGATGGATGTCGTTAAGGATGATGAGGTTATCACTTTGGTTTTGTAGTACCAGCCCTCTGTCTGTGTCGGGGTTGTCGTGTATTGTGTGTATGTGTGTGTGTTGTGTGTGTATGTTGTGTGTGTGTGTGTTTGTGTGTGTGTGCCTGTGTTGTGTGTGTATGTGTGTGTGTGTGTGTTGTGTGCGTGTGTTATGTGTGTGTGTGTATGTGTGTGTTGTGTGTGTGTGTGTGTGTATGTGTGTGTGTATTGTGTGTGTTGTGTTGTGTGTGTGTGTTTTGTGTGTGTGCGTGTGCGTGTGTTGTGGAGGAAATGTGGACCTATGTTTACATAGAGGAATAAGGAAGAGAGTGTATAATAATAAACGGTTTAATAAAGAATGGCAGCCTGATGAGCTGAAAATACACATTTTACAATTTAGTGGATGAACATGAGATATACAGATATGAAAATGGTAAGCTCAGTTTACAATGTGTGAGTATAATATACTTAAAATTAAAAACAATACAATAATGATGCTAGTGTAAAATACAAATGATCATAAATTAATCATGAGAGTAAGTGATATACAGTACATAATTATACACATTTATTTTACTTACATATATACAGAACATACATATATACACATACGTACACACATATATACGCATACATACATAATTATATACATATACATATATATACACAGTCCGTAGCCTAGTGGTAGAGCTCTCGTCTCACACACGAGGGGCCGGGGGTTCAATCCCCGGCCGGGCGGAGACAAATTGGGCTTGTCTCCTTTCATGTGTTAGCCTCAGTTCACCTAGCTGTAAATAGGTACCTGGAATAAGTGGACGACATTGTGACGTCCCATCTGGGGTTGGCAAAAATGGTACAAGGCGAGATGGGTATCATATGGTTCACCTAAGCTGATGGCTACCTAAGCCTTCGGGCGAGACGGTACCGTCTATAGTGAGAATGGTACCATACAGATCCACCCTAAGCCTTCGTTTCTGATGTCGCCAATTGGCTAAAAATACAGACTACACACACATCCACAGCCATTCCAACGATACATATAACACCTACACATACAGGAGGCGGGAAATAACGAGCATGCTCACTCCCGCAATACAACTAGAGTAAGTACAACTAGAGTAAGTACATGCATAAGAATATAAGAACATGCCGTAAGTGCGCAAATGCCCGTATACATAAACGCTCACATATGCAAACAAACATACATACATACAAAAACTTTGCTGGTAGAGTCAGGTGAGACTAATAATAGGAGATAAATCCTCGGGAGAGATGAAAAGAAGGAATTGGAAAAGGGTTCATGAGTCAACGGACTGTGGTCAGGTAAAGCCAATTAGAATGGAATGTCAAACATCGGAAGAGATCAAATGAGGAAATTGAAAAGGGCAAAGGGGAAACGGCCTGTGGGTCCATATAGGTGGGGGCAGGTAATGCTAAAGGGAGGTTAATCCTCGGTAGAGAAAAAAAAAAGAAGGATATAAAATAAGTGGAGACAGCTTGGGGGAATTATAGTATATAGGACATTCTTTAGTATAGGTGTGTGTGTGTGTGTGTGTGAGAGAGAGAAGGCGAAATGTGGAAAAGCTGGGCATTATTGTTAAGGGTAGAAACACATGGATGAAGATACACAAACACTTAATAATCATAATAGATACTAATTATACATACATTTATAATAAGAAGTTGCAATAGTGAGCAAAATGTTCTCGCTCATATGTACGTATATTTACATACACATGTACACATGATTATACAAATACACGTACTGTACATATACAGTACATATTATAAACCTTATACTCTCAACTGGGCTCGAACCATTGACAGCACATACACACAGACATACGTATACATAAATCAATATATGCACATTTACATGAATATATGCTCTTATCCACCTGATACTCTCAGCCGGGCTCGAACCACAGACAGTATACAATATAGACACATACACATATACATAAGTAACGCACACATACAAACACATATACTGTACATACATAAATACACATATATACATATACATACATACATACATATAATTATCTACATAAACAAACTCAAACAAATACATACATATATACTAATACACACATATA
Organism: Paralithodes platypus; assembly: GCA_032716605.1. Lineage (NCBI taxonomy): Eukaryota > Metazoa > Arthropoda > Malacostraca > Decapoda > Lithodidae > Paralithodes > Paralithodes platypus. The sequence goes on along the minus strand of CM064489.1, from coordinate 30,894,160 downwards.
TACTAATACATACATATATACTAATACACACATATATACTAATACATACATATATACTAATACACACATATATACTAATACATACATATATACTAATACACACATATATACTAATACATACATATATACTAATACACACATATATACTAATACATACATATATACTAATACACACATATATACTAATACATACATATATACTAATACACACATATATACTAATACATACAGTACATATATACTAATACACACATATATACTAATACATACATATATACTAATACACACATATATACTAATACATATATATATACTAATACACACACACACAAACACTTATACATACATTACTAAAGTTGGGCGTGTATATATGGTGTGACAGGCAGTTATTACATATTATTAATAATATTTACAATGGTTGGGATAGGACTATTTTTATATCTGTCAGTTCTTGCCCTTATTGGTTGGAGTGTGTTGAAGTGACGAGCTGCACGTGTTGGTCTAGGGGCGTCTGGTGGAAGTAAGTTTCTGTGTCGTGGGTGAACAAGCAGCTTAGATGCAAACTGCTTGAGTGTGCTGTAGTGGTGGGTTGAAAGTGCAGGTATGCTAATGCCCCTTTCCCACTGATGCGATTTCATACGATTTTCATCGCAGACACCAAGAAATGGGCACATTTGTGACATGTCGCAACAAAATCTTGACCCCTCGTATGATAATTGTTTGACTCGCAAGGCCTCGCAAGGGCCCTCACGGGTCATCGCAAATGTTCGGATTGTTCAAAATTTGGGACGAGGACTTGCGAGGGGTCCGAACCCTCGCAAGCATCATCGAACATTGCCGAGGGATCGGCGAGGCCCTCTAGGAGCTCCTTGGCGACATCGGCGAGACATCGACGAGGGTGTCGCACAAAAAAAAAGCATCGCCGAGAGTATACCCGCCACGGGTATACTTCGCAGAGGCGTGCAAAGGGCTGTGCGACGTAGATGAATGCTCGGAAAACACCTCGCCGAAGCCAAAGAGCACCTTCGGCTAGGTGGGTAAAAAAAAAAGGATTAGGCCTATAGTGAACCTGTCAACCATTTTTCTATGCACTTCTCGTAAGGGGTTTCACCTGTTTTTTTTTCTCTTTCTCTCCTTCTCTGTCTTTCTCTGGCTTGTATCCATTCGGCCCCATTCAGCCAACTGTTTTAAGTCGTTTATCCCCGTCCAAGTATCGATATCTTCCTGGCGAGCCAGCATTGTATGGAGAAATCCGGCTTCGCCGGAGACATTTTTCTATTGTGTGTGTGTGTGTGTGAGTGTGTGTGTCTTGTGTGTGTGTGTGTGTTATGGGTGTGTGTGTGTGCGTGTGTTGTGTGTGTGTGTGCGTGTGTGTTGTGTGTGTTTGTTGTGTGGTGTGGGTGTGTGTTGTGTGTGTGTGTGGGTGTGAGTGTTTTGAAAATAATTTTGTATTATATACTAATGTAAAACTGTAAGCTGTGGTCAATAAACTATCTATCTATCTATCTATATGTGTTGTGTGTGTGTGTGTGTGTTTTGTGTGTGTGTGTGTGTGTGTTGTGGGGGAGATGTGGAAATATGTTTACATAGAGGAAGAAGGAAGAGAGTGTATGTACGTGTGTGTGTGTGTGTGTACATGTGTGTGTGTGTGTATGTGTGTGTGTGCTAACGTGTGTGTGTGATGATGTTGGTAAAAGTAGGACGGAAGAACTGCTTCGGCAGTACAGGGAGATGTTAGATAAAGTTAGCAGGAAGGGAGGCATACCTGTAGTACACAGTATCATGCCAAGGAGAGGGGTCAGGAAGGAATGGTCTTCTAGGGCAATTAGTATAAATTGTCGGCTGGAAAAATACTGCAATGAAAATGTAATATCATTCCTCGATAACTGGACCCGATTCTATGGTAAAAATCAGTTGTACGCACAGGACAGGGTTCATCTTTCTCGGCTAGGGGTGGCAAAAATAGCTAGGTCAATAGATAGGATTGTCGCGGGGTTTCGCTGAAAATAAAGCCTGAGAATATGAGTAAGAATAAGTGTCTAGAAAGGGTTAATCGTCGTACTGGTACATCAGATAGGAAGAATATTTCAGTCACAGGATATTAATTGTACTGCTAGTAGAAATATTGAAGGTGAAACGGAAGATGGGAGTTCAGTTAGAAATATAGGTAAATCCGATACTATAAAAACAAATAGTAAAATAAATACATTGCGATTACAATATACAAACTGTAGGAGTTTATGTAACAAAATGGATGAACTTAGAGCACACGTTAGCAATGAAAATATAGACATTATAGCGCTGACTGAAACATGGATTAATACAGAATCAAGATTTGTTTTAGCAGAATTCCATATACCCACCCCTACTCTGTGCAACTCTCCAACCCGAGAGTGAAACGTTACTCTCAAACTTTCTTCTACTCAACAGCTGAGCTCTGGAACTCTCTCCCAGAATCAGTCTTTCCCTCTTCCTATAACTTAAATTGCTTCAAACTCTCTGTGTCCAGGCATTTTGGATCGAATGTCCCTTGCTTTTGGCCCTGTCACTCTTTCAACTATGGGGGAGGCACTTGCTATAGGAAGTTCTGCCTTTTGCCTCCCTCAATCACATAGGAAAAAAAAAAAAAAAAAAAAGTTTGTTTAGATAAGACCGAACAAATAGGAGGGGCGGTGGAATAACAGTGTTTGTCAGGAGTTCATTAAAATGCTGTACTAAATCAGGTATTAAACTAAATAATGATAACGAAGGGGTTTGGGTAGAGGTTAGCGAAGGTAGTGAGACCATAATTATTGGAGTTATTTATAGACCACCAAATATAAGAAGAAACGAAGGTACAGCTTTATGGCAGGAAGTGAAAATAGCATCAAGGTTTAGCAATGTGTGCATTATGGGGGATTTTAATTTTCCGAATATTGATTGGCAGCATCAAATCGGCGACTCAGATTCAAAAGAGTTTATTGAGGCGGCACAAGATAGTTTTTTATTTCAATTCATAGACTCGCCGACTAGAGGTAACAATATCCTCGATTTAGTTCTCAGTAATAATGAACATATGATAAATAATGTAGAGATAGGGGACCAACTAGGAAATAGTGATCATAAATAAATTTATTTTAATATACAATGGACAGGAAAAGCTAATGAGAATACGAAACTTATCCCAGATTTCAGAAAAGCTGATTATGGTGGATTAAGAAGAGCCTTAAGGGTCGACCCTATGGTTAAACTATTAAGTGGACCCAGGTGCGCTAATGAACGTACTCTCTCTCAGATACCCGTCTTGACTCAGGATAAATTGAAAGCTACATATGAACATTTTATTTTGTCACTTCAAAATGCGCAGAATAAATATATCCCCAAAAGAAGATATAGATCGACACAGAACCAACCACAATGGATGAATAATAAACTAACAGATCTTCTAGGAAAACAGAAAGGAATATTTAGATAAATTAAGAAAGGCGAAAATCACCTACTTGTTTACTATCAGACTCTATCAAAACAGGTCAAAAAGGAAATTAGGAAAGCTAAAAGAAATTATGAAATCTGGATAGCCAATGACTCAAAAAATAACCCTAAAGCCTTTTACCAGCTTTATAAATCTAAACTTAGAGATGTAATAGGCCCCCTTAAAACTTCGACAGGAAAAATTACAGAAAGTGATTTAGAAATGTGCAATACATTAAATTGTCAATTTCTTTCCGTTTTCACTAATGAAAATTTGGCACAGATTCCAGAAGTCCGTAAGGTATATAGCGATAGTATAGAAAATAGGTTAAGTACGATTACTATAAGTAGAAATGATGTGCTTAAGGAAATTGACAGACTGAAACCTCAGAAATCCCCTGGTCCTGATGAGGTATATGCTAGAGTATTAAAAGAATGCAGAGTTGAGGTAAGTTACCCATTAACATTAGAAACAGGCTTAGTTCCAGAAGCTTGGAAGCATGCAAATGTAGTTCCGATCTTCAAAACAGGTAATAAATTAATAGCATCCAATTACAATCACATCAATCATAGGAAAGTTGCTGAGTCAATTATTTCTAGGAAAATTAGAAACCACTTAGAAACATTTAATTTAATCAATTCTTCTCAGCATGGATTCACTCAGGGACGTTCTTGCCTTACTAATTTGCTTAGCTTTCTCTCAGAGGTATATGAAGCAGTAGATAATGACAAGTCATATGATATAATATACAGTAATTAGATTTCAGTACAGGTTTCGACAGAGTCCCTCATGAGAGATTGACGAGAAAAGTTGAGGCGCATGGAATAGGTGGGTCGTTGTTGGGATGGATTAGGTCATGGCTAATTGGTAAGAAGCAGAGAGTCAGCATAAATGGTACTAAGTCAGAATGGGGTCCACTTAATAGTTTAACCATAGGGTCGACCCTTAAGGCTCTTCTTAATCCACCATAATCGGCTTTTCTGAAATCTGGGATAAGTGTCGTATTCTCATTAGCTTTTCCTGTCCATTGTATATTAAAATAAATTTATTTATGATCGCTATTTCCTACTTGGTTCCCTATCTCTACATTATTTATCATATGTTCATTATTACTGAGAACTAAATCGAGGATATAATTTCCTCTAGTCGGCGAGTCTATGAATTGAAATAAACAAATATCTTGTACCGCCTCAATAAACTCTTCTGAATCTGAGTCGCCGATTTGATGCTGCCAATCAATATTAGGAAAATTAAAATCCCCCATAAGGCACACATTGCTAAACCTTGATCCAATTTTCACTTCCTGCCATAAAGCTGTACCTTCGTTTCTACTGATATTTGGTGGTCTATAAATAACTCCAATAATTATGGTTTCACTACCTTCGCTAACCTCTACCCAAACCCCTTTGTTATAATTATTTAGTCTAATGCCTGATTTAGTACAGCATTTTAATGAACTGACAAACACTGCTATTCCGCCGCCCCTCCTACTTGTTCGGTCGTATTTAAACAAATTATATCCTGATATATGGAATTCTGCTAAAAAACATCTTGATTCTGTATTGATCCATGTTTCAGTCAGCGCTATAATGTCTATATTTTCATTGCTAACAAGTGCTCTAAGTTCGTCCATTTTGTTAACATAAACTCCTACAGTTTGTATAATATAATTGCAATGTATTTATTTTACTAGTATCGGATTTACCTATATTTCTAACTTAATTCCCATCTTCCGTTACACCTTCAATATTTCTACTAGCAGTACAATCAATATCCTGTGACTGAAATATTCTATTCTTATCTGATGTACCAGTACGACGATTAACCCTTTCTAGACACTTATTCTTACTCATATTCTCAGGCTTTATTTTCAGCGAAACCCGCGACAATCCTATCTATTGACCTAGCTATTTTTGCCACCCCTAGCCGAGAAAGATGAACCCCGTCCTGTGCGTACAACTGATTTTTACCATAGAATCGGGTCCAGTTATCGAGGAAAGGTATTACATTTTCTTGGATATATAGCTTTTACCTAGAACTTACGCTCAATTTCATAATTACTTAAACTCAGATTATCTTTCTTGAGAAGAAATATTATTGATTATAATCATAAGTTAAATCTAACTTCTTCGAAAACCCAATTCACGCTTTGTGATCCTTTGCATTAACTTGTTTATTCATGAATAACTTATTTGCTTATTCTGTTATGAAATAGATAATTTCGATCCATCTCGTCTAGGAATTCTAGCTTTACATAGATCTATTATTATCTAACTATTTCACAATCTCGAATACAACGTTAATTCGTTCTGTATTCCTTATAGGAATCTGTTAACCAGTTCAAAACTCCTTCATACCTTACCAGGTATTTTTACCTAAGTGCAACTTCGTCGTGTACGCCATTTTATACTCTTAGTATTATTATAGCTATTAATACACGCTATTTTATTAATGCATTTCTTAACCTCCTGTAGTCAAAATATCATATGATTCAGGTCAGGTTGTATTCAATATTTAATTCTTATTCAGTATATCTAAATCATTAAATTTGAATTCCTCGACACGACACGAGAGATTATTATTACATCTGCAAGTTAAGTAATTGTATATTCATAATATAAATGTTCTCACAATAATCCAACTACGTAATTAATTTCAAAGTAATTTATCTCCCTTCTCCTTTTTAAATTAAAGTTTTCCTTCCTCATTCAAGAGAAACATCGCATTAACCGCACAAGTTATTTCCGCACCTCAGTCCAGCGGATGAGCTGTTGACCTACCTTGTCATATTAACCGCACAAGTTATTTCCGCACCTCAGTCCAGCGGATGAGCTGTTGACCTACCTTGTCATATTAACCGCACAAGTTATTTCCGCACCTCAGTCCAGCGGATGAGCTGTTGACCTACCTTGTCATATTAACCGCACAAGTTATTTCCGCACCTCAGTCCAGCGGATGAGCTGTTGACCTACCTTGTCATATTAACCGCACAAGTTATTTCCGCACCTCAGTCCAGCGGATGAGCTGTTGACCTACCTTGTCATATTTACCTACGCGCGGCCTCCTTTGTATTTCTTGGGCGCATATCGCCCCGCGCTCCTGAATGATCACTATAGTAATCTTTGTGCGGTTAGCCATATTGTTTAGTAAGTAATTCTAGAGTTCAACTTAATCTTTCTTGAACTTATCAGAATACTTCACGATAGACACTCAACTCACATAGATATTATTATCAAGGAGTTATTCTATGTATATGTATGTCTATATAATTATAATTGCATATTTCCCCAGTAATACTATCCAATATTCCATGTTCATTTGTATGTTATTAAGAGGCATCTTGTACTCTAACTAAATGCATTGGTTCTCTTGCTATTACAGATTAGTATCTAAGCGAACCTGAATATTGCTTTCTATGCCATTGAATACATAGGAGTATATAATGATCTATGTGTGTTTATTGTGTTTATCACAACCTGATTGAGTACATAATTGTTAATAATAACGTGTTCGATGTGTCCCTGTTGAGCATATATTGAGTCTAAAAGTCCACAGTTGGATTTGAGTAAAGACAATAACGAAGCAAAGTTGTATTACAACCCGGCATAACAATATATATATATATATATATATATAATATATACAGTATATATATATATAATTATATATATATAATATATATATATATACAGTATATATATATTATAGTACTCAAGGTTAAAGGTCAAGGTCGAAGAACAAAAGAAGAGTGTTAATAATTTTCCTTAACTCTTCATAGACTGATTAACCCTTGGTGTACCGGTGACGTTTTTTGTATTGTATTCTAGCTATAATTAGACAATTTTGTGGAGCTTATGAAGGATCTGTGTTAGTAAAAAGGGGTAAGATAGTTGAAAGCCTGCTAATTTTATGGAGGCCTTTCATAAACTAAATAAACCCGTCTTAACCCTTGTCTATCGGGGCCGGACTTAAGGCGGTCAAGAGAACCAAGGACTAAATGTCGGGGCCGGACTTAAGTCCAATGCGATGTTGAGCACATAATTGGCTCTGAGAGAGTCCGAGCGGTGGGAGGAGCGCGGGTGGGCTCTGACCGTTCGGCACGGCTCCCGTACCGCGACTGGTCCCTCCTCCATACTCATCCACATCCACTGCCTCCCTAGACAGGGAAATATGTAAGGAAATTACCGTATTTTAGGGTTTTTGTACTCGCGTTGCAACATCGTTGCAAGACAACCCGTGGTCGTGCAAGGATGGTTCAGGTGTCATTGGAAAGCTCAATTATCGCCCTTTCACGGATACATAATTGTATTACGCTCTGGCTCTTGTTTAGGCATGAAAAGGAGCATGGAATGAAGCTCGTTTAGGGTAAATCTGCCCGCTTGGCAGGTAGTAGATGTTACAAACGGCCCCGTCCGACAGGTGTTAATATCCAGTATGAAATGAAACCGAGAGAACTGTACTGAACGGGTTACGTATAGTCACCAAATTTTGCTGGCAAATTCGGTTGGTCAATGCAACGATTGTCCAAATTTTGTTTTTGTTATTCAAAGGTCAAGGTGAATGGTGAAGGTCACAGATTATGGTCACTATTTCTTTCTTATATATATTTTAAATTTGAATTACACCATATTCAAAATGCTACAAAAATGTGTTACGCTGACCTTATTATAGATAAATATTCCAATGGTTAAGATTCAATGTGATCATAAATGTAATTATATATATATACTCCCAGGCGGACATGAACCACCAACAGTTAGGACGAGTGTCCATGCTTTAATCCACTGCACACAAGGATCCTCTATCACGCCGTGGCATAGTGGATTAAAGAAAGGGCACTTGTTCTGACTGTCGGTGGTTCAAGTCCGGCTGTGAGTATAAAAACATTTAGTAGCTTATGTGTATTTGTGATATATACTGAATATAATTATATATATATATATATTCCTGTATATATATATATATATATATATATACATATGTACAAGTATATATATATATATATATATATATATAAATATATATATATATATATATATATATATATATATATAATATATATATATATATATATATACTCTATATATATATATATATATATACTGTATATAAATATATATATATATATATATATATATATATATATATATATATATATATATATATATATATATATATATATATATATATGTTTATTGGATGACAAATATAGCTGACAGGACTAAGATTCGAACCGTACAGGCAAGAGGTCCAGTCACCTACACCACCACGAGGGTTAAAAGAAGGAATTTGATACTTCTATCTGTATTCCTTCCTAACTCGACTCTGATGGGGGGACAGACTGTCTTTCAATCAAAATCCGGCTGCCCTAAGCATGACAAGTTGTCATGCTTAGGGCAGCCTCTCTAACGAATGTAAGCCTAATTTCTTCAACCTTTCTTCATACGGAAGAGTTCTAATATTATGGACCATTTTTGTCATTCTACGTTGTACTCTCTCCAATGAATCTACAGTATGTCCATTCTGTAATAAGGACACAAAAATTGAACAGCATAATCCATATGGGGTCTCACTAATGACAAGTAAAGTTTTAAGATAGTATCAGCAGTTCTGTTATTCACACTCCTAGAGATGAACCCGAAAATCCTGTTTGCCTTGTTACGAACGCTTATACACTGTTTTCTAGGCTTCAAATGATTGCTAACAAACACACCTAGATCTTTCTCACAATCTGAGTTTTCCAATTCCATATTACATACATACATACATCAAATTTTAAGACTGAGTGTTCCACACATAAGTGCAGTTTCAGTCTCTTGTCCTAATGGCGGCGTTCCAGGCAACCCTGTTAAGGGCTGCTTCACTTGTCAAGTTCTTAGATTTGAGATCGGCACATATAGTCCGATCCCAGGTCTTCCTCGGTCCACCCTTTGGTGCAGCTCCCTTCACAATCACAGACCTGCATTTTTTCACCCAATTTTCTTCATCCATTCTCTCCACATGTCCATACCATCCCAATCTACTTGTACGCATCACCTCGCCAATACCCTTTATACCTAAACATCTCCTCAGCTCAACATTTGTTATTCTATCCTGTAGCCTGGCCCCACACATCTATCTCACCATTCTCATCTCATTACGTTCCATTCTGTTGACATCCTCTACTTTAACGGCCCATGTTTCTGAGGCATACGTCATTGCACTTCTAACACACGAGGCATACACCTTTCCCTTCAGGGGGAGAGGCATTCTTTTCATGGTCAGGATTGGCAGCAGTTCTCTGAACTTCCCCAAGCCACATCTAATTCTAGCAACAGTGGCAGCCTCGGCCCCACCACCGGCAGAGATGGTATCTCCTAGGTAACAAAACTTGTCCACCAGCTCCAATGACTCATTTCCAAAATTCACAGCCACAGGATCATCACTTAACACAAGCTCACCTTTGCACACTACGCACTCAAATTGCTCTATTTCGGACTTATCCTTTGGCAGGGGTCCCTTTATTCTACTACAGTGCTTACTCCCATGGTGTACCCAACATCGACAGATGCTACATTGAATTAAGTTAACGCTCACACCCTTTCCACACACTGCACATGGGTATGCACCGCTCTTTTCCACATTGCCTCGTCTCAATCAACAATGCATAACCTTAGTTTTGTTAATATTGACTCTTAAACCCTTGCTCGCGATGCCTTCTCTCCATTCTCTGAATTTGGCCTCAGCATCTTGCATACTGTCAGCTATTAGGACTAAATCGTCTGCATAAAACAGTTCCAATGGGAGTCCGCCTCTAAAAACTCTAGACAGTGCCTCCAAGACCATAATAAAGAGGAGGGGGCTTAGCACTGAACCCTGATGGACTCCAACACGGACTGCGAACTCATCACTCAGTACACCCTTCACACTCACCGCACTTCACGAATCCTCATACATCTTCATTATCACACGCATCAGCCACTCTTCCACACCAAGTTTCCTCATAGCCCACTGCACAACATCTCTAGGCACCTTGTCAAAGGCTTTCTCCAGGTCTACAAACACAAAGTAAAGATCCTTGCCTTTTAGCAAGTATCTTTCCTGTATCTGCCTGACTATGAAGATAGCATCGGTTGTACCATGTCCTGGCATGAAACCAAACTGCATATCATCAATGGAGATGCTTTGCCTGATCAAACCCTCAAAGACTCTCTCACAGACCTTCATGATTTGGTCAAGCATTTTCAGGCCCCTATAATTACCTCTATCTAGCGCATCCCCTTTTCCTTTGTATATATTTACTACTACACTTGTGTGCCAATCCTCTGGGATTTTCTCATCTTTAATAATGGTGTTTATCAACTCAGTGACTAAGTTGACACCAGTCTCCCCTGAGGCTTTTATCATCTCAGCGACAATGTCAGAGCACCCTGGAGCTTTGCCGTCCTTCATTTTATAGATTGCGTCGCTCACTACAGCTGGTGCTATCAAAGGAGGGGGTCCAGATATTGGTTTTTCGATACTAAGCTGTTCCTTATCCCATTCAAAGTCTACATTTAGCAATCGTTCATAGTGTGCCTTCCATGCTTCTCTGATTTCATTTTCTGCATACACAATCTTCCCATTATCGTTTCTAACACACTGTTCACCTATAATTTCCCTACTGTAATTTTTAACTTGCCTAGCTAGGTTGAAGATCCCATTGGGATTGTCAGTGTTGCACACTTGTTCGAGGACCAGGTCCTTAATGCCTTTTTTAGCATTGTAAATAACTCTTTTGGCAGTTCGTTTAGCTGCCTGGTATTCCTCCTTGCTGCCTCCCTTCTTCCATGCTTTGAAGCATCTCCTTTTCTCTTTCACAGCATGTTCTACCTCATCGTTCCACCACCAGGTCTTATTCCTGGGGTGACCCTTTGTTTTCCCACAGACTTTGTCAGTGGCAGCGATAAGGCTATGCTTAATTAAGAAAGCTAGTGTATATATAACATTTGTATGCATATTCCCTATCTTTAATACCTTGCATTTGTCAATGTTAAACTTCATCTGCCAATTTACTGACAATTCGTGTAAGGTATCTAGATCCCTTTGGAGGCACTCTATATCTCTATCTGAATCAATTTTCTTACCATTCTGGTATCGTCTGCAAATTTACTTATCCTACTAGTTATACCTAAATCAAGGTCATTTATGTATATAACAAACAACAGAGGACCTAATACAGATCCCTGGGGGACACCACTTTTGACTGCTCCCCATTCTGACTTGGTACCATTTATGCTGACTCTCTGCTTCCTACCAATTAACCATGACCTAATCCATCCAGAATCCAGAAGTCTGTAAGGTATATAGCGATAGTATAGAAAATAGGTTAAGTATGGTTACTATAAGTAGAAATTATGTGCTTGAGGAAATTGACAGACTGAAACCTCATTAATCGCCTGGTCCTGATGAGGTATATGCTAGAGTATTAAAATAATGCAGAGATGAGTTAAGTTACCCATTAACATTTCTATTTTGGTGAGTTATCTGGTGAGTTATCTGGTGGTGAGTTATCTGCTCAACAGGTGGCGTTGTGTGTGTGTAAGTGTGAGAGTCCGAGTGTAGGGGGTGAGACAGTGAAGCACGGGAACGAGGTGGCTTCAGAGATGGGGTCGTTTCGGGCCATGAGTGAGCACCGTGCCTCATGTGAAGGCAAGATGGCAGGTGCTCGTTGTACTCTACGTGCTTCACATGTCTCACTCCCTAGACTGGAACAAGTCCTCACGGGCTTCACTGTTCATTGTAAAGCGGTGAATGTTAAGGCTCTCAGCCTATGCCCGAGAGGAAGTAAGTTGGAATATAGAAAAAATAAAAAATAAATAAAAATTTAACAAGTCATTAGAGACAGGCTTAGTTCCAGAAGCTTGGAAGCTTGCAAATGTAGTTCCGATCTTCAAAAAAGGTGATAAATCAATAGTATCCAATTACCGTCCCATTAGTCTCACATCAATCATAGGAAAGCTACTAGAGTCAATTATTGCTAGGAAAAATAGAAACCACTTAGAAACATTTAATTAAATAAATTCTTCTCAGCATGGTTTAACTCAGGGACGTTCTTGCCTTACTAATTTGCTTAGTTTTTTCTCAGAGGTATATGAAGCAGTATATAATGACAAGTCATATGATATAATATATTTATATTTCAGTAAAGCTTTCGACAGAGTCCCTCATGAGAGATTGATGAGAAAGATTGAGGCGTTTGGAATAGGTGGGGCGTTGTTGGGATGGATTAGGTCATGGTTAATTGGTAGGAAGCAGAGAGTCAGCATAAATGGTACCAAGTCAGAATGGGGAGCAGTCAAAAGTGGTGTCCCCCAGGGATCTGTATTAGGTCCTCTGTTGTTAGTTATATACATAAATTACCTTGATTTAGGTATAACTAGTTTGATAAGTAAATTTGCAGACGATACCAAAATGGTAAGAAAAATTGATTCAGAGAGAGATATAGAGTGCCTCCAAAGGGATCTAGATACCTGTACACGTCAGTAAATTGGCAGATGAAGTTTAACATTGACAAATGCAAGGTATTAAAGATAGGGAATATGCATACAAATGTTAAATATAAACTAGTTTTCTTAAGCATAGCCTTATCGCTGCCACTGACAAAGTCTGTGGGAAAACAAAGGGTCACCCCAGGAATAAGACCTGGTGGTGGAACGATGAGGTAGAACATGCTGTGAAAGAGAAAAGGAGATGTTTCAAAGCATGGAAGAAGGGAGGCAGCAAGGAGGAATACCAGGCAGCTAAACGAACTGCCAAAAGAATTATTTACAATGCTAAAAAAGGCATTAAGGACCTGGTCCTCGAACAAGTGTGCAACACTGACAATCCCAATGAGATCTTCAACCTAGCTAGCCGAGTTAAAAATGAGAGTAGGGAAATTATAGGTGAACAGTGTGTTAGAAACGATAATGGGAAGATTGTGTATGCAGAAAATGAAATCAGAGAAGCATGGAAGGCACACTATGAACGATTGCTAAATGTAGACTTTGAATGGGATAAGGAACAGCTTAGTATCGAAAAACCAATATCTGGACCCCCTCCTTTGATAGCACCAGCTGTAGTGAGCGACGCAATCAATAAAATGAAGGACGGCAAAGCTCCAGGGCGCTCTGACATTGTCGCTGAGATGATAAAAGCCTCAGGGGAGACTGGTGTCAACTTAGTCACTGAGTTGATAAACACCATTATTAAAGATGAGAAAATCCCAGAGGATTGGCACAAAAGTGTAGTAGTAGTCAATATATACAAAGGAAAAGGGGATGCGCTAGATAGAGGTAATTATAGGGGCCTGAAAATGCTTGACCAAATCATGAAGGTCTGTGAGAGAGTCTTTGAGGGTTTGATCAGGCAAAGCATCTCCATTGATGATATGCAGTTTGGTTTCATGCCAGGACATGGTACAACCGATGCTATCTTCATAGTCAGGCAGATACAGGAAAGATACTTGCTAAAAGGCAAGGATCTTTACTTTGTGTTTGTAGACCTGGAGAAAGCCTTTGACAAGGTGCCTAGAGATGTTGTGCAGTGGGCTATGAGGAAACTTGGTGTGGAAGAGTGGCTGATACATACCCTCCCATGACCAGCCACCAGGCTGTTTCTCGCCCTTGAGGCAGAGGACGCGCCTACCATGAAGGGGAGGGAAGTGAAATACAGAAGAAAAGAAAAATCCCCAAGGACAAAAGAAACCAGAAAAGAGAGAACCAGGGCCAAATACAGAAGAAGAAAAGAGAAACCACCAAAGACAAAAGAAACCAGAAAAGAAAGAACCAGGACCAGAAAGAAATAAAGAAAGGAGACAAGCACACCCCGCCAATGGCAGGGTCAAGGCCAAAGACCCAAACAACAAAGGACTACCGCTGCCTCGCAAAAATAGAGACAGAGAGCCCCAAAGTGGCAGGAAAGGAACCCCGACAGACAACCCCCAAGAAGGTGCTATATTCTCAACCTTTTTAGGACAACAAAAATCCTATGCGAAATAAATATAAACATGTAAACAAATCTATCTATCTATCTATAGCCTGACGCCGTGATCCCCGAAGGTGTGGCCACGAACGAACCGCCCCCATGCACCTCTGTCCCCAGTCAGTCAACGCCCCTCCCCCCAACCAGCACCGCCTTCGTTCATGTACTTCCTCACTCCATCCTTCCACCTCTCATTCGGTCTACCTCTCCCTCTCTGTCCCTCCACCTCGCTCTCGTACACCCTCTTAGTCATTCTCTCGCTTTCCATACGTTCCATATGGCCGAACCATCTCAAGTTGTTCCTTTTCACACTTTCCAGCACATCAACCTCCACACCACACCTCCTTCTTACTTCCTCATTAGTCTGTCTATCCCTCCATGTAACTCCGCACGCACTCCTTAAGTAATTCATTTCCATTGCTCTCACTCTTGGTCTGAGTCTCTCAACCAACGTCCATACTTCGCTTCCGTAAGTCAGTGTCGGGATTACCACACTGTCATGCAAGGACTTCTTCACTTCCATACTGACCACCCTATTTCTTGTTACTGCTTTTAGCATTCCTACAACCCTCTTCCCCTGTTAGTTGTAAACAAATAAATAAGAATAAAATAAAACGCCGTGAAACAGAAAACCTCATACGAGTAAGACATCATTTCCCATACAAATAAACATTATAGAAAGAAAGACCCCATCAATATATGAACCAAATGTACCTTATAAATTATGAGAATCTGAATACAACCATCTCAGAGAGATGCTTGATGACCATATGAACAAGTATGTACACACCTTTTTGAACACCCCTGTACCTCCTCCAATTAAACTCACACAACCCACATTTCTGTCCTTCCCAACTGTAAGCGATTCTCATCTCTATACCTGCTACCAAAAATAGATCAAAGTGATCACCCCAGTAGCCTCACCTGAGCCCCCACGATGGTATAGCAAAAGAAACTCATCAATCAACTTGTGCCATCAAGGACCACTACGACAGATCAATATGTTATTTCCTAGGGTCAGGCAACGTTCAATTACTAAAAGAACACTATAACACTTCCTAGTAAACATCACTACCTTGTCATTCCCGAACCGGGCATGTGCGGCCGTGCGAGACTAGCAGAATAAAGGCCTTCAAGACCCCCTCAGGTCATCCGTCCCCGAGTGACCCAAGTAGCCTCGGCCGAGATCCCATGGTAGTATGAAGGAGGAAACTCCAAAAATCAACTAGCCCATCATCCACCACTACGACAAATAGAGATGGACTCCCTAAGGTCCAGAAGCATTCACTTGCTAAAATAATATGTAAGAAACTTCCCTAGTAAACATCCCTACCTTCACAGTTCCCGACATGCAGGTGCTACCGTGCGAGGCTAACGAGATGTGGGCCTTCCTGACCACCCGGAAAAAATCACCCTTCCCCCCTAACCTCTGCACTAAGGGAAGCCCCCCTCACTAAGTACTACCTACGCCATCAAGAATGAAATGGTAGGTACTGATACTATCCAGCTAGAAACAAAGAAATCCATAATTCCTGTTCCCCTGAATCAAACCTTTCGAGATGAAATATAATTTGATGTAATCCAGGTGGAAGGCAACATAAAGTCCGGAAAAAAACCCACGCCTCCCCCCTGTCGACCCAACTAGCGACGCGCCCCGCCCCCTTGACCTCGAGAGCGGCCCAGTAAAGAAACTCTTGCCAAACAGCCAACCCATAAAGTGTACATACTGTATATGTTAGATGTTTAAGTTACCCATACCATATAATCCATGATACGCAGAATAAGAAATGAATTAGTCAGACAACAAGTCTTAAGCCACCACAGTACACAGGTGTCTCAAAAGTAAAGTAAACCACTTTCAAAGTTCAGACAACACCCCAGCCCTGACCTTCTCCACTCCTCAGAAAGCTTGCCAGCTTGAAGTCCTGCTATATCCACCAATAAGTAATTTTAAGACTACTATTAACAATTACCCAATCAAGTAAACACTCCAATAGAGCATCATGTGTGGAGATAAACCTTACGTCTCCCATTCCTAAACCCCTCTTATAATAGTAAACAAACCATCATTCAGACTCGACAACACCGAGTGCCGGGGGGGTACTCTCACTGACAAATGATATATAAACTCTAGGAGGAGGGAGTTCAGGCACGTAGAAATATCGCTTCTGTACGATCGGCACCCTGCTCCGATTGAAGACTATTTTATACCCAAACTCAAGACTAGTTATTGACGAACGGCACCCCGAAGTCTGTATACTATCTGTGATATATATATAAACCTGTTTTAGGATCTTTATTGATCGTGGGCACCCATCGGTTATATAGAGACCTTAAATATTACCTATATACTGTATATAAATACAAAGTAAGTGTATTCAAAATTCATTGTTGGTATGGCCTCTTCCACTTGGGTTTCTAATAATGTATATAGTGCAACAGAAGCTACATACGTATAACTGATTACTTCTGGCCACCCAGAATTTAAAATAATTATTCATATTAGCTTCTTCTCTAACCTAATAAAAATATTGAAAGACGAATGCAACCCTACCTTTCAATACATTTATTATTTTAGACATTATACTGGCATTTAACTCACAGAGATCTAGGATAGAAAGATCTTTTGTGTTAGAAGGGTCTATGTGAGATACTCTTAGGAGCACTTAGCATTTATAGATCCTAGGCACAAATTGTCTGTGGCAACCCACCAGGATTTGTGACTAAAAGGTTAACCCTCCTGGCCCGGGCAGGCTCTCCTAATGACGGAGCTCGTATCCGGGCGATCTGGTCGAATATCAACAAAAGTAAACTAAGGCTAATCTCGCTTAATATATTACCTACATTAATCAAACATATATAGAAATGAGCGCCTTACCTTTCTGCGTAGAATGGCGTTAAGTAGAGCTCTCTAGCTCAACGGGTTCCGGAGTAATGGTGATGGAAGTGAAGGTAACTTTTACCGCGTATTTACCTCGGCGCGTCCGAACACTCAACCGCGGCCCCGGCTACGACACCCAGTTGCACTCGTTGCTCCACCCGCAATTATGCCGGGAAGCGATTTGATAGTGTTTTATTGGTTATTCTGTCATTTATTATAGTTATTATGTTATTTTCACTCAATAAAGTTATTTATATGAACTTATTTGGTCTCTGTCACTTATTACTTCGTTTTATTATTATTATTATGATTATTAGTGTCACTTTCACTGGACTTTGATAATTGGTAGTTTCATTTCCCCTTTTATGTATTGTTAGGTAAGCTAATAATATATATAGTGTCACTGTCACTTATTCATATTGTTATGAAGGCACTTATTATTACTTGTGTGTGTCTCTTTCACTTATACTTAGTTTTATTATTATTATACTGTCACTTTGACTGGCCTAGGCTTATTGAGTGTCATTTTCACTTATTTATTGTTAGAAATATATATTTTAGTGTCACTTTCACTTGTTCATATTGTTATTGAAGGCACTTATTATTACTTATGTGTCCTTTTCACTTATACTTAGTTATATTATTATTCTTAGCCTACATTTGAGTGTCACTTTCACTGTTGTCACTTCCACTTCAAAAGTTTGTTAGAGTGTGGAAGTCGTTGAAGCAGGTGCCAGCACACAGTCCAACTTGACACTCGAGGCATTCCCAAGTGGTTTTTGTGGGTTTGCGGGGTCTGCGAGTTGTGTGGCTGCACACATGGCACCTCTTCTGACTCCTAGCGTTACTACCTGGTGCTTTGAAAGGAAGGGCGCTGAGCTGGTGCTTCCTGAAGAATTCAGCACACCCCATTCTGTCAAGCTGGCCTGGTCCTTGTATTGGCCTGCCTGGTGTACCCGCATGTTTAGCCAGGAGCTCAAGTAGCACCTGCTTGTGGAACTTCCGCAGGGACTTGTACTTCTTGGCTCCTGGAGTCCTCAGACGGTAGATGTTGTAGGCATTGAGGATCGACATATCTACCGTATGCAGGATAAACTTCTTGTACCACCTGCAAGATGTTCGCAGGCAGTCGATGAAGCCCATCTGCATGTCGGACTTGTCAACGAGGCGCATGTTGAGGTTATAATCCAGGACAGCAGCTGGTTTTTGGACGGGGTTCTTGGTTGTTCGGTCCACCTTCCCTGTGGCGACCATCTGGGCCTTGTGGCATGTGGTGAGGAGGTTGACCTTGCGCTGGTCATGCCAGTGGATGGAGAGGATGGGGCCACTCTTCTTGTGGAAGATGTCCGCCTTCTTCGTCTTGGTTGGGTAGCCTGGCATGCTTTTCCTTTTGCCCTTGACTGTGCCGACAGTTCCGGTCTTGCGGTCATGGAGGTACTTGGTCAGGAGAGGCGACGTGTAATAATTATCTGTGTAGAGGATGTGGGTATTATTGAAGTGCCTCTCCATCATCTTCTTCACTACAGCGCCACCAAAACCAATGAGAGGGTCAGTCACAACTTCTCCAGCCTTGCCGCTGTAGACTATAAAGTCCAGCACATACCCCGTCAAGCAGTCGCAGAGGACGAAGAGCTTGATGCTGAAGCGGTGTCTATTGGATGGGATATACTGTCGGAAGTGCAGCCTACCACGGAACAGGACCAGAGACTCGTCGAGGCACATCTTCTGGAAAGGAATCAGGTATGTGGTGAACCGATGACGTATCATGTCATACAGCTTCCTGATCTTCCATAATGAGTCGGGAAGGTGGACTGCCATGTTGTTTGTCAGGTGGAGATAGGAGAGGATGTCGAAGTACCTGTCCCTGGACATGCATTTGCCAAATGATGGAGTCGTTATGATGTCGCCAGTGATCCAGTAGTCAGCCAGAACGTGCTTCCTTATATGAGTCATCAGCATTGTGAGTGCCAAGAACACATATAGTTCTGCCACAGTGAGAGCTCTCCATGCCACCATCTTGGCACTGGTCTTCCTCCCAAGAAAGTTGGCACAGATAGCATGGTGGTGATTTGTCTCTTTGACGAGGTATTCCATGACTTCATTGTCATAGAAGCCACAGAAAAGTTCACTGGGGGTAGCATCTGGGCCACAGGGAAATGTTGGTGACACCCCAGAACCCATCTGTACCTCGTCAAAGGCAGGACAATCTGGCTCAAAATCAGCTCCATCTGTCCACACAAACAGGTCGGATGCTGATGCTCGAGGTCGTGCTGCAGCAGGCACACGCCCTGGACGCCCTGGCACACGCCCTTGGCCACGCGGACGCCCAGGCGGACGCCCTGCACGCCCACGCCCTGCACGCCCACACCCAGGCCCAGGCCCAGGGGCAGCGGCGTCGGCAGGCTGACCACGTCCACGACCTCGCCCTCTCCCTCGATTTGTCGGCACATCCTCTTCCTCTTCCTGTTCCTGTTCCTCTTCCTCTTCCTCCTCAGGCGACGTCAGGTCATCTGGGGCAATGTTGGGATCGTCAGCATCCTCTTCAGGAGACAATTCTGGTGAAGAAGTGACCGGGCGTCGGCGGTGTGGGGCGCGGGAGGCTGCGGGAGCTTCAAGAATGGGAGCCGAGGCCTCGGGAGTTGGGCTCCTTTTGCGGCGAGCCGAGGGCTTTTCAGCAGCAAATAATGCTCTGCGGTGTGTTGAGGCCTGTGGCACATCACCAATACCACTTGAAGAGGCCCTTTGGTCATCCTGAACGAGAGATGAAGGCGAGGGCTGTGGGTGACCCACGCGGCGTCCCGTGTCAAGGCGTCGGGACAATGGAATGCGGGTGGTTGCTAGGCCAGGGTAGGCGTCATTATCGCTATCTTCAGCTTCCCTATGCTTTTCTGCGGCTGCCCTGCTTGCTTTTTTAGCTGCACTTTTGATCAATGATTGTTTGTAGAAATATTTGCCCACTTTCAAGGGCGTACGGGCAGGCAAAGGGGAAGGTCCTGGGGTAGGGCTAGGGCTAGGCCTAGGCTGACCTAGCAAAGATGGCGAGGGGTAGGCCTAGGTTCTAGCACACTGGGAAGCTCAATGGCACCTTCCTGAAACACTTCCACATCAGGATCATCACTACTGTCTCCTCCCTCAAATAAATCGACATTATCGTCGTCTCCAAAGCCCACGAAATCGTCTTCACTTTCACTTATAAATTGTACCTTGTCCACCAAGCTTTCGCCACTGCTCTCTTCATCACTTTCAAAAAGTTGTCGCTGTATAGCGCTATCACTCAACAAACGCTTAACTTTCTTTTGTTGAGCTCTCTTCTCGGTTGCAACAGGCGTTGAAGTTGCGAGTGGGGTAGCACTGGGGCCCGCGGGAGGTTGCAACGAATCGGACACGTCGGAAAACATTTTTTCAGTATTACTCGCTATGGCGGCCACGTACGAACTGATAACACTAGTAATTGAGGCTTGGTGGCGCTGCGGTCGCTCCTACCATGCCAAAATTGGCCGCGCAAATTTTGAAGCACGCTTTCAAGCACAAGGATTTTAAAATGACACCCGGGTTCCGGCCCTTTTGTTTTGGTGTCATTTTAAAATGACACCCGGGCTGGAAGGGTTAAACACCGCCCGAGTTCTTTGAACCTCTTAAAAAGATCAGAGACTGTCAAGAAGAGTTACTTGTCTCGACTCCTCTTGCGTTCGTCCGATGTTTTGTTAATCCGGCCCCTGCCTGAAACATAACATTTAAAATCCTAGTTCAAGACTACCTGAACGGAACTTAATCACCGGTTAATATTAAAGGTCAGAATAGTCAAGTATTCGTTCAAAAGCTTCATGCCTAGAATACTTGCGTTAGTTCGATATGGTAACCAACTGTGCTCCTAATAGTTACGGAACCATATTTAAGACCCAAAGCCCATTAACCCAACTGTAACTTGTTCACACGACCGGACACCCTGGACGGCCCACGGAGCAGCCAAGAAACCCTCAACGACAGTGCATCGAGATACCCATAAGACAACTCAATAGTGCCTTATTAATTATTGTTGTATCAGTGCGGAGATACCATACTATATGATCGATTGTTCACCTGTGTCCCCCCTAAGTTATTTGCTACAAATGACGAGTGATCAGATTATGTTAAAAGTGTTCCCTGCGCATTGCCAATGAATTCAGTATCAGTGCTAAGATACTAGGAGATAACTGTAGCGACAGTATTTACCCTAAGCCATGTAATAAGTCTTCCCTCTTTTAGACTATGGTATAGATATTATGTGATCCCGAGTGCTTGTGGGATAGGTCGTGAAATAAGTAATCTCAGTGACGAATTCATATACCGTGCATAACCAGTCGACCAAATACATAATTTTGTTCCATGATTAATAATCCGTATTTCGTGAAAATAAATACCGGAAGATATCTACGCGTCTAAAGAAATAACAGAACACAGGGTAAACGCAATTAATTTCATATGATACTTCTAAAACCTAATAGGTACCCCGCGAGTGAAATTCTATAATATTCCTTATTGGACCTGTCTTAGTGTTGAAAGTGGTAATTTGCACTCCATCTAGATCCGCGATCGTGCTCGAAGAATTGAAAGACCAAGGTTGTGCTCCCTATATATTAATACCTATGTGTTAGAAGTGTAATAACTCATTATCTATGTTCTTAGTGAAGTATTGAATAAAGCTGCATTATAAACCCCATTCTGATATTATATATGTCCTCTATTGATTCCGTATATGTATTTGTATGAATTCCAATGTCCCAGTCTCGAAGAACTCACCTTTCCTAAACGTTAATCCTGCATAAAATCAGGGCATAACAATATACATAGAAAAACAAATGCGTTAAGCCATTGTGATAGGGAGATGACGGTTCCATGCCAAAGGTCGTAGGACGACAAAAATTAAGTTCCCTTAGGTTAGGAGAAAGAGGAGGACCAGGTAATCACGGACTGCAAAGGTATTTTATTTAAGTAATGAAAGATGATTTCCTGTTTCTTATTATATTTATATTTACTTCAGCTATTGGTTAGTTCATACTCCCCGAATTACTTGCATCAAATATATTGTTAATGTATTGAACTCTATTAAAACAAGTTTCATGGAAAAGTATAACAATAGGTCAAATAATATGAGTCTTAGGTTTAATGTATGAAAAAAACTGTTCTATCTATCTATCTATTGCCGGACGCCTTACTCCCCTTACGAGGGTGGCCATACACAGAATGCCCCCAAGCGGACCTATTCCCTGTGAGAGGGACAACCCGAGCCAGTTTAGTGAAGGACTTACAGGATTGACCACTCAATTTAGGATCCGTCCGACTCCGAGGCCCTCTGTGTATCTTGTTAGTACTATTTTTCTACAGTGGTGTTCGGCTAATCCATCCACTAACCTGCCTTACCCTTAGGTAAGCAGTACGGATTTGTATCAGGTTTACTCCTCTAGACAGGTTGCCAACCAAGGCTGACGAGTCCCATCCACCCGGACTTGTATAAGGTTATCTCCCCTAGATGAGTTGCCGACCAAGGCTAACGAGTCCCATCCACCCGAGAATTTTTTGTTTAATACTGTTATTATGCATGTTGGTAACTTTACATCCTGATGCTGACTCATAGATGAGGATTCGAAATTTTGAAAACAATACAGATGTTCGTGATTGCCTCTTTCGCCGTGAACATATTACTTTATTATAATAAGAGAAGCCTATGCAAATAATTATTTATGAAACTATTAATTATTTATTCAGTACAGATCATAGTACTCTGAACATATTTAAACATCATGCCATTAATGGGATAATTATATTGAATTATATGAACTGATTTATTGAGGAAAGGGGGAAAAGGCACAGAAACAGCTTAGGTCAGATCGTGCTGACGCAATACAAACGGATGAGCAATAAAAGGCATAACAATATTAGTTTAAGTTAGCAGGTGTACTCAATTTCATTCTGACTGATCCAGAAGCTACTTCGTTTGGCCCCATGCATATGGCAGCAACGGCACATGACCGTGGGGTCCACTTCATAATGTGTATTGAGTAATTAAAGAGGTATTAAAGTTATTATATAATTATAGCTAATGGTTATAAACAAAACTATTATATGATTACGGTATCACTTCGATACTTGGTGTTACCAATCTTGCCAACAACAAAATACCAACATCCGTACAGTTGGTTGCCCTGTTCTCCTCCGCACCAATTTGCGTGAATCCTCAAACAATAGATTGAACAATTTCCACCAATTATTAATGCTAATGCTGCGTTACAGATTTAATAGCTCTAGCTTATCAGATAATACAAAACGGAACACTTTAATTAAGTTCAACTCTCAAATCATTCATTCGATGTAAAGTGGGTTGGCATCTATGCCCCCCCCCCCCCTCTTTCCACCTTATACAGTGGTGTCTGCCACCCAACCTAATACCCCCACCTCCACCCCGCCACCCCCTTCTACCCCATCGTAACTCTTCAGCCAGAAAGGGTACACCGGGGATTCTCCGTGGCTGAGGGGCGTCTCTGTTTCATGTGCGTGGAACTGTACATGCTAAGATTGGTATGCAGGATTCGAAACTGCATAATAAATCGTAGGCTTGTGCATAATTCTTTTAACTGTCTTCGTGGTGCAAGGCATAAGTGTGTTGATTTTCGGTGTGAGCGTCCTGGGTTCGAATCCCCGGACTGCCACATGTGTTTGTTGATTTAATTAATCGAGCTTAGGAGTAAAGTTGGTTGGTGGAGAGAACATAATAATTAATTCTGGTTCAGGAGTAGTTTATAGAGAGGCCTTCCCTAGGGTTAAGCGCCCCATTAATTACTCTTTCCATTCACATATTCATAGCCTCCGATAGTGCAGTTGGAATGAATGTACATGCTAAGATTGGTATGCAGGATTCGAAACTGCATAATAAATCGTAGGCTTGTGCATCATTCTTTTAGCTGTCTTCGTGGCGCAATGCATAAGTGTGTTAATTTTCGGTGTGAGCGTCCTGGGTTCGAATTCCAGGACTACCACATGTGTTGGTTGATTTCATTAATCGAGTTTAAGAGTAAAGTTGGTTGGTGGAGAGAACATAATAATTAATTCTGCTTCAGGAGTAGTTTATAGAGAGGCCTTCCCTAGGGTTAATCGCCCCGGCCATTAATTACTCTTTCCATTCACCTATTCATAGCCTCCGATAGTGCAGTTGGAATGAATGTACATGCTAAGATTGGTATGCAGGATTCGAAACTGCATAATAAATCATAGGCTTGTGCATCATTCTTTTAACTGTCTTCTTGGCACAATGCATAAGTGTGTTGATTTTCGGTGTGAGCGTCCTGGGTTAGAATCCCCGGACTGCCACATGTGTTTGTTGATTTCATTAATCGAGTTTAGGAGTAAAGTTGGTTGGTGGAGAGAACATAATAATTAATTCTGGTTCAGGAGTAGTTTATAGAGAGGCCTTCCCTAGGGTTAAGTGCCCCATTAATTACTCTTTCCATTCACCTATTCATAGCCTCCGATAGTGCAGTTGGAATGAATGTACATGCTAAGATTGGTATGCAGGATTCGAAACTGCATAATAAATTGTAGGCTTTTGCATCATTCTTTTAACCCGGGAACGGTGAGAACACTCTTATAAGGTTTTACTGGGCAAAGGCGAGAAAGCTCTTAAGAGGGAAGGCATAAAAAAAACATTTTAAAAGGCCCCAGTAACACTTAAAAAAAAAAAAAATCTTCTCCATACCTTATATCACTCCTCCACATCCCATCCTTCCCCCTTTCCCCCCCCCCCCCTTCAATTATCACCTCTTTTCCCTGTTATTCCCTTATTCATTGGTATATTTTTGTGCTAACATCTGCAAGCCGGTTGCAGGGTGTGGTCATGTGTGTGTCTATGCGTGGGAAAGAGAGAGAGAGAGATATACAGGCCTTATTCACTCTCCAGGCTTAGAGAGAGGAGGGTGTGATGCCAGCTGGCTCACACTTGATGAATGAACTGCTCGCTTACAATTCGCGATTTTCACCACAAAAATTACATTCCCACTTGTTTTATTGTTGTTACAGGTTACTATCTTCATGTTAAAGGTAAAATAGACGCATATGAATAAGTAATAACGATATTTATCGTAAAATGATGATTATAGGCAGGAATGGAACCTAATATTGCCGCCCAGAACTGTGGTGTTCACTACACCCTGCACGCGCTTAATGGGTTAACTGTCTTCGTGGCGCAATGCATAAGTGTGTTGATTTTCGGTGTGAGCGTCCTGGGTTCGAATCCCCGGACTGCCACATATGTTTGTTGATTTCATTAATCGAGCTTAGGAGTAAAGTTGGTTGGTGGAGAGAACATAATAATTTATTCTGGTTCAGGAGTAGTTTATAGATAGGCCTTCCCTAAGGTTAAGCGCCCCATTAATTACTCTTTCCATTCACCTATTCATAGCCTCCAATAGTGCAGTTGGATTGAATGTACATGCTAAGATTGGTATGCAGGATTCGAAACTGCATAATAAATTGTAGGCTTGTGCATCATTCTTTTAACTGTCTTCGTGGCGCAATGCATAAGTGTATTGATTTTCGGTGTGAGCGTCTTGGGTTCGAATCCCCGGACTGCCACATGTGTTTGTTGATTTCATTAATCGAGTTTAGGAGTAAAGTTGGTTGGTGGAGAGAACATAATAATTTTCCCATATAAGTACCGAGACAAAATAGTTGTTTAGGGATTTTGCTACATCAGTGTCAGAGGTTTGTAGTTGGTCTGTTGGACCCTTTAGAGGTCCAATGCTACTTTTGAATAGTTTCCTGCTGTTCACATAGCTGAAGAACTCTTTAGACTCTCTTTGCAGAGGGCTGCCACCCTGAGTTCTTCATTCCGCTTTGCTTCCTTTATACGAGATTTCACTCTCCTTCACATATTTTTGAAGTTAAATCTCTTTATTCTTGACTACTTTAGGCCTTTCTGTATGCAACCTTTCTCTTTCTAATTGCTGAAGCTATGTCTTTTTTTAACCATTTTGGTTGGGTTGAGCCTGATTTGGTAAGTTGAGTAAGAACGAATGCAGATTGTCGATCCATAAACTGCTCTTTGAATGAGCACCAAATTGCATTAACATAACTCACCCTCACGTCTGATCGGGGATAAGCTTCCCCAAAGGCCTTCAAATTTGAACAACGGAAATCTAGTTTTGCACTCTGAGGACTAGTGGGTCTGCTGCTGCTGAAGGTGCAAATAGAGAACCTAACTATATTGTGGTGACGGTCACTACCTCTGAGTGACTCCCCAACAGATATGCTGGTCACACTTTCTTCTTCAGTGGTTAACACAAGCTCTAGTATATTGTTGCCTCTATAGTCCGTCAAATCTATTAAGACCAATCGGGTGGGGTGGGGTTAGGTATCTGATGAAGGCAGACATGCCAAATTTTAATTTCTTAATAACAAAGCTCACATTTTAAGATATTAACAACTTTAAAATATAGTTATAAATACTCTGGTTAGATTTAGTTCAACAAAAAGCTGTATGGTTTTAAGAATGCGACATTATTTTCAGGATATATGCAAATAATTGGATAATGATGTTGGCAAAGGTAGGAGTGAGGAACTGCTCAGTCAGTGTGGAGAAGTGTTAGATAAAGTTAGGAGGAAGGGAGGGATCCCTGCAGGCCCCTCACATGAGGGGGGGGGGGGGGGGGGGCAGAGGGGGGCATATGCCCGGGGGCGGCACTTTTAGCGGGGCGGCAATTCTAGCCTGGACTTGCCGCCCACAAGGCTGACAAAACAACAATAATAAAAAAAGAGCTCAAAGAAGCCCTGAATATTTTACCGTAATCGACGATTTTTGCTTTAAAATCAACAAAAATGAAATATTTTCCCTTATCCTTTCTGCTATATTCGAGAATGCTAGTATTCGAGAATGCTAGTATTCGAGAATGCTAGTATTCGAGAATGCTAGTATTCGAGAATGCTAGTATTCGAGAATGCTAGTATTCGAGAATGCTAGTATTCGAGAATGGATAATAATAGTCCATGAGCCAGGCCAGATATCGGTACCACCTGGGGTGACTAAACACGAATGGTACTAAAATGTTTATAGAGTGACTGTAAGTACATTAAGATATGATAGCCTTCTCGCACTGGTAGCTTAGTCTAATTTTTTTGATGCAATAGGGGCGCTACCCAAAAATAAAGATTTTTAGCGTGACGCTCGGCGTTTTCCTCATTTTCTTTAAAATCCATCACACAATCATCGCGAAACTTTGAACACCTATGTAGAATTATATTCTCTACCAGAGTTGTTCCTAGGTATTTTTCAAATTTCCTCATATTTCGGAATATACTCTATATTTTGGGTATTTTCCTCTAAATCTAGAATAAATCCTTAAATATGGGGAACATTGAAAAATATATTCTAACAGCTCTTGTAGCTTATTTGATTCTCTACAAGAATTATTCCGATGTGTATTTCAAGTTTCTCCATATTTAGGGGTTTATTTCATATTTGGGGATTTTTTGTTATATTTTGGGGATAATTTATTATTGGAAGGAGCAAACATATGTAGAGTGGTTTCCATGTAATGTGTTTGTTTGTTCATGGTTTAATGGTGATATTTTTTGCAGGTGTGTGTCGACTGTTTGACGGCAGGATGGAACCATCTGCGAGGAAGAGAGCACGGATCGACTGTATCATCCACTGCTCTGATGATGACAGCGATGCTCTGGTGTCACCACAGGATTTGGACTCCTGGAACACATTGCTCAGGGCTGCAGAAATCAGGCAGCATGATCCAGTCCTGGAAGCAGCCAAGGGCCTTGAAGAAGGAGGAATACCACACATACATTATCACCGTAAATGTCGTAGTCTCTTTACAATGAAGAAGTCACTGGATTCTATCCTTGCCAAGGGTGTCAAGATAGAATCAGCAAGCGTCGACCCCAGGAGGAGGGCATCAAGGGATGCCCCTAGTACTAGCAGGGTGTATGCCAAAGTATGTATCTTCTGCGAGAAGTCAAGCAAGTACATAAAAACAACAAAGACAAGGGAGCCACTCATACAGTGTGTTGAGCTACGAGCAGATGAGAAGATTCGCAGAGCAGCAATAAGGAAACTCAACCAGAGAATCCTTGGTTTAGTTAGCAGAGACCTTGTTGCTGCAGAGGGTCACTACCACAAGTCGTGCTACAAACTCTTCACAAAAGATGATTTCCCAGCGGCCGCCAGGTCGGGTGCAGGTGAAAATCAGGAAGAAAGCGAGGAAGCACGCTACGAAGAGGTTGAGACAGAAGCCCTCGAGGAACTCTGCTTGTATATAAGGACCAAATTATTCCCCAACCCAGAGGTACTGCCTATGACAAACCTCACATCTAGGCTTGAGAGATCCATGATGTCCCGTGGTATTATCCAACTGAAACCAGCGACAAAGAAACATGTTCGCCGAAAGATTGAAACCGAGTTTGGAGAATCACTACGCTTTGTCCCAGATGAGAAAGGAAAGCTTCTAATCTATCCACGCAGCCTCTCAATGGACGACCTTGCCCGGCAAGCACACAAAATGGCAAAAGACCTGCAAGAAGCAAGAGCAGCTAACTCTGAAGATGTCTTAACCAAAGCAGGAATGCAGCTGAGGAATGAGATCAATAAACAAGATGTGAGTCAGCCATGGCCTCCCGATACAGATCAGAATGTCATTCCTGCAGCAGTCACTCAATTCCTGCACACCCTGCTGACAGGAGAGTGTGAGTGTGAAACTCCCTCTGAAAGAGCTCAACGTCTTGCCACTTCCTTTGGCAGTGACTTGGTCTTTGCTGTTACCAGTGGCAAGACAAAACCACCCAAGCACGTACTGCTGACCAATGCTGTAAAGTCTTTGACAGGAAACACAGAACTGATCCGAACTCTGAATCGTCTTGGTCACTGTGTGTCTTACTCAATGTTTGAGGAGATCGATACAGCCCTTTGTATCCAGAAGCTGGAATGCTCAAAGGATGACATTCCACTGCCAGCAAACATCTACCCTGGTGTGTTCACAACCCTGGCCTGGGATAACATTGACCGACTTGAAGAGACCCTAAGTGGAGCAGGTACTTCTCATAGAGTCAATGGCATTGCTGTCCAGTCCAAGGTTGCAGGCTCTGTGCCAGAGAAAGTCCTGCCAGAGATTACCAAGTCCAAGATAAGAAGCATCACTCAGACATCATCAATGCTGCCAATATACAATGTTGGGCGGCGGGCAGGGCCACCTAGGATTGAGACTGCGTATGTCGACACTACCAAGGAAGTCCAGGATTCAAAGACAAAGAACCATATCTGGCTTCTTACTCGAATGTCAGACCATGAGGACCAGTCCATCAGCAGTTGGACTGGGTTCAACATCAAAATGCGCAGAGACATTGCAGTGGTTCAGGACACTGTAAGCTACCTGCCCACTATCAATGCTCCCGCAACAGAAATGTCCACCGTTAATGAAATCTTGGAACAAACGCATGCTATCATGCAGTCCTTACAGCTTAACAAGATTGTGTGCGTGTTTGATCAAGCACTCTATGCCAAAGCTGCCGAAGTTATCTGGAAACAAGAGAAGTTCAAGAACATTATCATCAGGATGGGCGTCTTCCACACAATCTGTAATCTCATCTCCACCATAGGAAAGAGGTTTCAAGATGCAGGTCTTAGAGATCTGTGTGTGGAATCAGGTATCATCGCAGAAGGATCAGTGTCAGGAGTGATGAACGGCAAGAGGTACAACAGAGCAGTGAGACTACACAAGCTCGTGTATGAAGCACTGATGAGGCTTGCATGGAAAGGCTTCCTTTCATGGCTAGAAGAAAACCATTCAAGGGACATACACCATCTAGATGAAACACTGAAGGACATCAACAGCTTTCACAGCAATGTGTCTCAGGGACTCTTTCAAGAGCTGATGGAGAGTGAATCATGCACACATATCATGAAGCTTTTCCAAGTTTATCTTGAGACCCTCAGAGATGAACACAACCTCTCAGCATTCTGGATGTCATACCTGGACATGGTTGAGATCATGCTGGACTTAATTCGAGCCTCCAGAGAAGGCAACTGGATGCTCCACCTAGGAGCAATCCGACAGATGATACCGTGGTGTTTTGCCTATGACAAAGTGAACTATGCCCGGTTCCTAACCTACTACTATGCCTTGATGTCTCGACTGCCCATTGAACACCCAGAGGTCCATGAACACTTCATGCAAGGTGGCTTTTCGGTCCAGATCGGTAGCAAGAATCCCTTTGGACGGATCCCTGTGGACCAGACAATCGAAGAGACGATCAACAAAGACACCCAGACACCAGGGGGCACAAAAGGCTTCAGCCTGAAAGGCGGAGCTGTCGCCAGGTACTACCTGACATCGGAGTATCGCAGCAGGTACTTAAGGCAGCTCAGGACTATGGTAGTAGGCCAAAAGTATACTGACTTCAGCCACCCAGACCTACAGATGCCCAGGATTAGAAGAGATGAGGCCGATGTCCAATCTTTAGTTCAACTGATGGAGACCAGCTGGTTGAACCCCTTCAACGCAGAGCAAGAAGATCTTGTCAGTTTGTCAACTGCGACTATGGCACCACCAGAAGTTGTCAAAGACCTTCTAGGGGCCTACAGAATAGGAGAGGATGCATATCAAGCCTTCAAGGAAGAGCGCCTGGAGATCGATACGCCAACTATACAGTTTCATGACACGATGACGAAGACGAAACTGAGAACGTTCACTAACATCAGAATGAAGCCACGCTCACAAGACCATGCCAAGGAGGTTATCTTAAAGGCTGACAGGAACCTATTTGGCCAGATGATCCTTGTTGCCGAGAACAGAAAGCTCAAAATGAGTGATGTCTTGGCTCATCCCCTGGGGCCTTTGCCTTGGGCACTTGCCAGCGGTGATGGGTCTCTCCGCAAGACCAACAAGGCTGCCCTCGCAAAGGAGTTAGAGAGGAATGTTTCTCCTGCAGAAGTGATACCCGAGCCCTCTGCTACCATAATTGATGGGATGAGCCTGGTCCACAAACTGAAGGGAAACGACAAAACTTTTTCACAGCTTGCAGGTACAGCACTGAGTCACGCTGTTCATGAAGGTGCTAAGAGCAGGCGCATTGATGTTGTGTTTGATATCTACAAGGAGACATCCATCAAGGATGCAGAACGAGCCAAAAGAAGTGCAGGCACAGGAATTCATTTCAAGAACATTCAACCTGGGCACAACATCCAGCAGTGGAGAAAGTTACTCGGTAGTTCCTAGTTCCTCCAACAAGGCAAGTCTTATCAAGTTCTTGGTAGAAGAATGGAAGGCACCACAGCACAGGGAGAAGCTCAAGGACAAGGAGCTGTATGTCACATGTGAGCAGCGCTGCTTCAAGATCACCAAAGAGCAGTGGGAAGAGGCTCCTGAGCTTAAGTCAACTCAAGAAGAAGCAGACACACGCCTTCTTCTCCATGCACTTCATGCAGCAGAATCTGGGAACAAGTCTGTCATCATCACTGCAGAAGATACAGACGTCATGGTGTTGTGTCTTGGCATGTGCCACAAGATCCCATCCCATCTGTTCCAGAAGTGCGGGACGAAGAACCGGACAAGATTCCTGGATATCACCACACTGAGCCGCACACTGGGAGGCAGCGTGTGTGATTCATTGATTGGTATGCATGCCTTTACAGGCTGTGATACCGTCAGTGCATTCGCTGGCCGAGGGAAGATGACGACACTCAAGCAGGTGAAGATGGACAAGACATACCAGCATGCTTTTCACGAACTTGGACGCTCATGGGAAGTGTCTCCTGAACTCTTTGAGAAGCTACAGGAAATCACCTGCCACATGTACCTACCATCTACCCACACAACTAAGGTAAACAAGCTTCGGTATGAGCTGTTCTGTGCAAGACGTGGAGAGGTAGAGTCAAGTCAACTCCCTCCTTGTGAGGACTGCCTCTTCATGCATGCACTGCGTGCAAACTACCAGGCTGCGATCTGGAGGAGAAGTCTTCAGAGCCAGCCATTTGTTGCGAACCCAACAGACTGCGGTTGGATGACAGATGAGGACGGTAAGCTTGCCGTCAACTGGATGCGAGGCTCACCAGCACCAGATGCTGTTATGCAGCTACTGTCTTGCAATTGTGTGCGGTCATGCGAACTCCCTAAGTGTACTTGCCTCAGCAATGGTCTAAAATGCACGGACATGTGCAGGTTACAGACATGTCAGAACAAGGCTATTGAAGAAGAGCCGGTGGCACAACAGTCAGATTCCGAGTCTGACGTAGATGATATTTAGGAGTAGTAATTTGCCATAATAGTATGTACAAGCCCATGGCATGCTTAGTGTGTATTTACAGGACTTGTATTAAATGTGACAATTACTATATGCATTTTGTTGACATTTAGGCATTCCTGTCCCCAAATTTGACATTTTAAAAAATTTCGGAATTTTCGGTAGGGTATGTCTATTCAAGAAGTGATAACGACCATTAAGCTACCAATGTGCAAGGGCTATCATATCAAAACATAAACTAGAGACATGTAGCAAGCTAAAAACACCTAAGAGAATTAGTCACCCCGGGTGGTACCGATATCCCAAAATTCGGGTCTTGGCTCATGGACTATAAGTCGTAGGCGTGTGCATAAACCTTTAACCGTCCTGGTGGTGTAATGGTTAAGGTGGCAAAAATATGTGTGTGATAACCCGGGTTCGAATCCCGGTGGATCATATATACTTTAATTAATTTCATTGGGGGTGTGGTGGTGAGATTAATAAAAATAATATTATTAGTAGGTTTAGGGATATTTCTTCGAGAGGCCGGTCTATATGATCTGTGCCCCATGAATATTCTTTCCTCTCACTTAAACAGTAGGCTACCATAGTGCGGTTGGGAATATGAACATGATTAGATTAATATCCAGTATTCGAGAATGGATAATAAGTCGTAGGCGTGTGCATAAACCTTTAACCGTCCTGGTGGTGTAATGGTTAAGGTGGCAAAAATATGTGTGTGATAACCCGGGTTCGAATCCCGGTGGATCATATATACTTTAATTAATTTCATTGGGGGTGTGGTGGTGAGATTAATAAAAATAATAGAGACATTAAATACAAATTTTAAAATCTGTTTAATTATTTTGCAAGCCAATAGCTAAAATGTCTACATGAAAGAAAAAAATGATTAAGTTTGACTCAAAATATCTACGTTTTCTTTTTCATTTGTTTACTCAAGCTCAGCTGATTCGTGGTTTTGGCGCACTGCCGAAAACAGCAGAGCTGCTGCTTAGGTAAATATAGTTTTTTCTACTCTTTTAAGATATTTTTTTGACGAATCTTTGATAATGCCGATAGATGAAGTCACATAGATGTTCGGTATTCAATGTGTACTCATGCCACATGGTATTACTCTCTTTAGGCTAATAGACAAAGTATTGATGGTTCCCCATCTTATTTGAAAGGAATTTTCAGCTTTGAATTCTTGGCATTTCTTTCATTCTGGACCCCAGTTTTGAGAAAGGTGGATATTGTTCAAAAACGCCTCCAGTGTCCTGAGATGACTTTTAAGGATGCTCATGAAGACCTTGAAGCATTAGCCACATGGTTACAAGAGAACCGAGATATCAGTGCCCGATCAGTCACCAAAAGCATAGAACTGTGCAACAAGTGGGAGGTAGAAATCAAAATTAAACAAGTGCGCCGAAAAAGTGTATGCCTGGAGAATTGGCCAGGGATGAACCACTCACCCCTCAGCTTGACATGAAGCGAAAACTTCTTGTAGCAGTTGATCGACTTGTTGAAGAAGTGTAGTCAAGAAGTGCTCGACTTCAGGAGATAGATGGCCGTTTTGGAGTTCTCCTGCGCCCTAAAGAGTTATTTTGTAAAAATGAACAAGAAATTGATGCAGTTTGCAAGGACATGGCCCAAAAATATGATGAAGACATATCAGCTTCAGAGCTCTGTCAAGAAGTGCAAGATTTAAAGTTCCTAGTGAAGAAGAGAATTCCAGAAACAGCTCCAGAACTCCTTGCTTTCATTGAGAAATATGGTGAAGGATTCGCTAACCTTCGTGTTGCACTGAGACTTTTACTGACTGTGGGGATATCAGTTGCCTCTTGTGAAAGGTCTTTCAGCAAACTGAAGCTCATTAAGACATACCTGAGGAGTTCCATGGGCCAGGATAGACTGTCAAATCTCGCACTCCTCAGCATTGAATCTGACACTCTGATGGATATGAGCTTTGATGATATAATTCATGAATTTGCCCGAAGCAAAGCAAGAAAATTGCTAATGTAATCTACTAAACAATATGATCAATCTTATCATTCTTATGGCAATTGTTTTATTTTGAAATCAATATTTTTAAGAAAATACTAACACAACCACATTGCAGTCTGTGGAATGCTTTTGTCTATTATTTATGAAAAAATAATGTTTAATCTTTAATGTTCACTTAATTATACGGCACACACAACAAATGCATGTTTTATTATGTATACCGGTATCCTATAATCACGTTGCCCAAATTAGGGTCATAGGCAGTAGGCAGTGGAGGTGGGAAGTGGTGATGGGGGGGGGGGGGGGAGGGGGCGTCACTGAGAACTTTGCCCTGGGGCGGCACTTAGGCATGTAAGGGCTCTGGATCCCTGTAGTACATAGTATCTTACTAAGAAGGGGAGTTAGCAAGGAATAGACGTTCAGGGCAATTGGAATAAATTGTCCTCTAAAAATATATTGTTAGGAGAAAGCAATACCATTCATAGACAACTGGAACACATTGTTTGGTAAAGATAATATGTACTGTATTGTACATAAGGGATGGGATGCATCTTTCTAGGTTAGGGATTTCCACGTTAGCTAGCTCATTAGATAGGACGTTTTGCGGGGATTTGTTGAAGATGAAGCCTGTGTGGGAAAACAGAGAATGTGTTTGGATAGAGAAAGAAATGATACATCAGCTAGGAATGTAATAGAACCCCAGTCACATATAAATGTTAGTAATTATGATATCATTGACTGCACTGAAATTGAAGGTAGTTTTATTGATATCGAAACAGTAAAAGATATGACCCCATCAGATAGTCTCGATGGTAGGAGGAATAATGCCGAATATCACTCAAAAAGTAAAGTTAGTGTGAGTCCTAGTAAATCCATAGGTAAGAAACTCAATGTATATTACACAAATAGCCGTAGTTTGCAAAATAAGTTAGATTAACTAAAGGCAATCATATGCGCAGAAAATTTTGATATTTTTATGATTACAGAAACATGGATGAACACAGAAACACGAGATCTTATGGCAGAATATCAAATTGATGAATTTACTATGTAGCCTACAACGTTGATCGCCATGGTGGAAAGGGAGATTGAGTAGCATGTTTTACTCAAATTCGGTCAATTCTATTATTAGGTCAGATATTAAATTGGAGAGGAAAAGTGTAAAAGAGTGTATGGTTGGAGATTAATGACAACCGAGATAATGATAATGACAATGACATCCACCAGGATGTCATTGTCTTCAAAGTGGATATTCTCTCCAAGACGCCCAAGGCCCTCAAGATAAAGAGGACTCTTTTCTGCCAGTGTTAGTGGTCTCCCTTTCCCCTTTCTCAAGAAGGATGAAGTGTAGTCGCTTCCAGTTAAGGAGTGGTATCCAGGCAATGCCTTGCAGAGAATGGGACCAATATGACTTGCTAGGGAATTGATGTTGACATTATCTTCTAGTGTTGTCACTTGAATGTCCCAAATCCATCCACACATTGAGAGCAAGTTGTCTGGTATGATACAGGAGGATGATCATAACATCGGCATCCGTGGCACAGACGACAACATTCTGGTTGGGAACTGCTTTAGACAGCACACTTAAATGATACATCAGGCGTGTATCGGCTTCCACGTGTGAGCATACAAATTCTGGCACCTCCTTATGCACTACAGTTCCTGATGCAGGTGATGTGTATTGCAAACACCGCTCTTCATGTGCAACAACAACCTTCTTCTGTACTATCAAAGTAGCGTACTTGTCATCTTTCCATTCATCCATGAAGAATTTCAGAAGTGCTGTTTTAAAGCTTGAAGATCTCAATGCATATCTGAAATCTTTGGGGTGTAATTGGTGTGAACCAGTGATGTGAAATAGTCCATCATTGGCACCTCTTGCCTGCTGTTCCACATTCTTGATGCTCTTCACATAGCTATCACATACAAAGTGCACTTCATTTGCCTGCGTGCTGCATATGATTCTGAGGACCATCTCTGCTACGCCACCATAATGGAGAGGTAAGTCAGAGGGCAGTGCATCATATAGGACAACATCTATTGTTGCTGGATCTGTGTGTTCAATCAAGGCTTCAAGATGCTTGGAGAGTTTGGACTTTGGTGTATTTTGCATCTTTCCATACAAACTGGCAAGAGAGAGTGGAACAGGAGTAAGTGGAAATGGAAACACCTTTTCAAGCTCAATCTTCCTGGTACAGGCAAGATACACTAATCTTCCTAACAGGTCTCTCGTTGTCTTCAGCTCAACAATCTTCTCTTCCTTGCCTTTTATTTTTTTCTTTACAGCAGCACTAGCAAAGTTTCTCACTTTTCTTCTGAGAAGTGGTTTTTCAAACCTACTAGAGTCCTTGAAACATTCTTGTAGGAATTCATCCTTCCACTTACTCCCAAGATGAAAGAGGTTCAGCATGTCATCTTTCACACATTGAGACATTGATCTAAACAAGATATATTGACATTGGCATAAGATAAGATTGTCACAACGTTTGAATTCACAATTCTGAATTTTTATCAAATTTAATTACAAAAACACATTTTTGGGCACAAATGGCAAATATCTCGAAAACTATGGAAGTGGGGTCAAGAAAATTGCCTTTTTTGTGTTCAGCATCGTGTTTTACCTAATATAAGACTGTTACAGCATTTAAATTTACAATTCTGACATTTTTCCAATTTTGATTAAGAAATGGCATTTTTGGGCAAAAATTGGCATATATCTCCAAAATGTCGTATGTGGGGTCAATAAGAGTGTTTTTTTTTAATCAGCGCCACTTTTTGCATAAGATAAGCTTTTCAAACCTTTGCCACCAAAAATTCTGATTAAACAGACCTATCTCCTAGACTATATCTGCAGTAATAAAATGTTGAAGCAAAGGCAGGCCTGGCTACTTTAAATTTTACTACTGAAGGTACAGCCTATTAGAGGCTTTGATGTTAACCGATGGCATGCCACAATCAACAACGATCCCTTAATAGGATTTTTGACTCCTCAGACAAGTAGATGTTCGGCATGCCGTTATATCCAACTGAGTGGGAGGGTTATCTTGAGGTTTATTACTCGGTATGCCAGTTATAAGAAGCCTCAAAATTGCTTACTCCTCTCAGATTTTCCTGGCATAGAGTTGACGATTACTGAGGGGTACCCGTTCACCCTTTGAAGGTAGCAAGGGCGCAGGCGCGCACTCTCTGTTAGGATAGAGAGTCCTTCTTGCTCTAACGTGAGGTCAATGCTACTTATTTGATAAATAACTCAATGATAAGGGAGTATTATACAAAGGTGGTATTTTATATGAAAAGGGTTTGAGTGAAGGCTTATTCTTCATGTCCTAGAAAAGAACAGAGTTATGAGGTTCTCGGGATAATATAACTTTTGTTTGTGGTTAAGGTTTCGGGGCTTTAAATTTTAGGTGGGGAATCTCAGAAACGAAGATAACAAAGGGAGAAGTGAAGGTCTGGATGTGCATCAGGGTATTCAATATTAGAAAGTATTCAATCAAGTTTACAATGAATATACAGAATTATATTAATAGGTTGGTTATCCTATTATCGTAGAAAAAGTAATAAAGATGGTTCTCAATACTACATAAGAGTATATCTGCGCGAGCACGTATTCCGAGGGGTTGGTATTCCCGGTTAGTGCATGTTGGTACTGCTGGCGAGTGTTTGTTGACATACGTTAAGGTGAAGGGAGAGATGCGCAAATGAAATAATAACAAATGAAAACTTAGTTAAGTTTATATATACCTGCAGGAAGATGATGTGTTTTGTTTATTAGGAAGATAGTGTGGTAATGAAAAGACATGTGAATATATGTTGTGGGAGACAATAAGAGAAGTGCTTCATCTACTCTATGTAACATTTGTTTTGCATAATTATATGGTGGCGGTATTATAGTATCATGTTGGCCTTCTCAGTAAGCATAATGGTATTAAATAAATAGAATGTTAGACAATTTAAAGATTATTATTGTGAAGACAATAGTTCTTCATCAACATGAACATTTTACATAACATACATAATACGCTGTATTAGGCTACATCTTGATCATTTCATAATTATTCGAGGAACTTGATTCTCCTCTTAACGAACGAACGAAAACATAATGTGGCTAAAATAAGAACATGTGAATATAGTATGTAGACATAGATATTGGTTTCTTCTAATATGTCTGGCTGATTATCAGCCTTCCCATCCAGGTCGGTCTCTTGGTTGTAGTTGGTTGGCGGATCGTCTTCCCTGGTGTCGGAGGACGTTCCGTCATGATAGTGGCGACTCGTACTTTCCTGGTTGCCGCTACAGGTGCTGCTCTCTGGGGCGCGCCTTGTGTCCCTTCTCTCTCTGAAGGTGACTTCTTGGGTTTGGGCTTTTCCGGTGTTCTTGATTGTTTCTCCTTCGTTATCCCTTGCAAGCTGGGGCGACGTTTTCTTTGTTGCTCACTTTCTTCTTGGTTGTTTTGTGGGGTGTCTTTTCTTTTCTTGGTTATTTTAATATTATTACCTCTGGTTGGCTACATGTTGAGTTAAAAAAACAGTCCTGTACTAGCTAGTTCTAACATATAATTTGAATCTGAATCTCCTGTGTGATTTCTACAATTTATTCCACTAAAATTAAAATCTCCTACAATACAAAACTTTACTGGATTGACAGGCTCTGATTAATTCATCCCAGAGTATTTGACTATCTATTCTATTTAAATTTGGCGGTCTGTATATAAGGCCAATTACAACACTATCTCGGTTGTCATTAATCTCCAACCATACACTCTTTTACACTTTTCCTCTCCAATTTAATATCTGACCTAATAATAGAATTGACCGAATTTGAGATAAAACATGCTACTCAATCTCCCTTTCCACCATGGCGATCAACGTTGTAGGCTACATAGTAAATTCATCAATTTGATATTCTGCCATAAGATCTTGTGTTTCTGTGTTCATCCATGTTTCTGTAATCATAAAAATATCAATATTTTCTGCGCATATGATTGCCTTTAGTTAATCTAACTTATTTTGCAAACTACGGCTATTTGTGTAATATACATTGAGTTTCTTACCTATGGATTTACTAGGACTCACACTAACTTTACTTTTTGAGTGATATTCGGCATTATTCCTCCTACCATCGAGACTATCTGATGGGGTCATATCTTTTACTGTTTCGATATCAATAAAACTACCTTCAATTTCAGTGCAGTCAATGATATCATAATTACTAACATTTATATGTGACTGGGGTTCTATTACATTCCTAGCTGATGTATCATTTCTTTCTCTATCCAAACACATTCTCTGTTTTCCCACACAGGCTTCATCTTCAACAAATCCCCGCAAAACGTCCTATCTAATGAGCTAGCTAACGTGGAAATCCCTAACCTAGAAAGATGCATCCCATCCCTTATGTACAATACAGTACATATTATCTTTACCAAACAATGTGTTCCAGTTGTCTATGAATGGTATTGCTTTCTCCTAACAATATATTTTTAGAGGACAATTTATTCCAATTGCCCTGAACGTCTATTCCTTGCTAACTCCCCTTCTTAGTAAGATACTATAAGATACTAAATCCAGTTGTTACAAACATTTTATGAATGGAGGATGCCTTTAGGCACATGGACCTTTTTGTTTTATCTGTGTTTTTCCTTCCTCCGTTCATTGTCTCTTAAAAAAAAAAAAAAAAAAAAATGTACTACAGGGATCCAGAGCCCTTACATGCCTAAGTGCCGCCCCAGGGCAAAGTTCTCAGTGACGCCCCCCCCCCCCCCCCCCCGCCCATCACCACTTCCCACCTCCACTGCCTACTGCCTATGACCCTAATTTGGGCAACGTGATTATAGGATACCGGTATACATAATAAAACATGCATTTGTTGTGTGTGCCGTATAATTAAGTGAACATTAAAGATTAAACATTATTTTTTCATAAATAATAGACAAAGGCATTCCTCAGACTGCAATGTGGTTGTGTTAGTATTTTCTTAAAAATATTGATTTCAAAATAAAACAATTGCCATAAGAATGATAAGATTGATCATATTGTTTAGTAGATTACATTAGCAATTTTCTTGCTTTGCTTCGGGCAAATTCATGAATTATATCATCAAAGCTCATATCCATCAGAGTGTCAGATTCAATGCTGAGGAGTGCGAGATTTGACAGTCTAT
Organism: Paralithodes platypus; assembly: GCA_032716605.1. NCBI lineage: Eukaryota > Metazoa > Arthropoda > Malacostraca > Decapoda > Lithodidae > Paralithodes > Paralithodes platypus. Next base: position 30,853,427 of record CM064489.1, on the reverse strand, counting down.
CCTGGCCCATGGAACTCCTCAGGTATGTCTTAATGAGCTTCAGTTTGCTGAAAGACCTTTCACAAGAGGCAACTGATATCCCCACAGTCAGTAAAAGTCTCAGTGCAACACGAAGGTTAGCGAATCCTTCACCATATTTCTCAATGAAAGCAAGGAGTTCTGGAGCTGTTTCTGGAATTCTCTTCTTCACTAGGAACTTTAAATCTTGCACTTCTTGACAGAGCTCTGAAGCTGATATGTCTTCATCATATTTTTGGGCCATGTCCTTGCAAACTGCATCAATTTCTTGTTCATTTTTACAAAATAACTCTTTAGGGTGCAGGAGAACTCCAAAACGGCCATCTATCTCCACCCTGGTGGAGATTTTAATTTTAGTGGAATAAATTGGAGAAATCACACAGGAGATTCAGATTCAAATTATATGTTAGAACTAGCTAGTACAGGACTGTTTTTTTAACTCAACATGTAGCCAACCAGAGGTAATAATATTAAAATAACCAAGAAAAGAAAAGACACCCCACAAAACAACCAAGAAGAAAGTGAGCAACAAAGAAAACGTCGCCCCAGCTTGCAAGGGATAACGAAGGAGAAACAATCAAGAACACCGGAAAAGCCCAAACCCAAGAAGTCACCTTCAGAGAGAGAAGGGACACAAGGCGCGCCCCAGAGAGCAGCACCTGTAGCGGCAACCAGGAAAGTACGAGTCGCCACTATCATGACGGAACGTCCTCCGACACCAGGGAAGACGATCCGCCAACCAACTACAACCAAGAGACCGACCTGGATGGGAAGGCTGATAATCAGCCAGACATATTAGAAGAAACCAATATCTATGTCTACATACTATATTCACATGTTCTTATTTTAGCCACATTATGTTTTCGTTCGTTAAGAGGAGAATCAAGTTCCTCGAATAATTATGAAATGATCAAGATGTAGCCTAATACAGCGTATTATGTATGTTATGTAAAATGTTCATGTTGATGAAGAACTATTGTCTTCACAATAATAATCTTTAAATTGTCTAACATTCTATTTATTTAATACCATTATGCTTACTGAGAAGGCCAACATGATACTATAATACCGCCACCATATAATTATGCAAAACAAATGTTACATAGAGTAGATGAAGCACTTCTCTTATTGTCTCCCACAACATATATTCACATGTCTTTTCATTACCACACTATCTTCCTAATAAACAAAACACATCATCTTCCTGCAGGTATATATAAACTTAACTAAGTTTTCATTTGTTATTATTTCATTTGCGCATCTCTCCCTTCACCTTAACGTATGTCAACAAACACTCGCCAGCAGTACCAACATGCACTAACCGGGAATACCAACCCCTCGGAATACGTGCTCGCGCAGATATACTCTTATGTAGTATTGAGAACCATCTTTATTACTTTTTCTACGATAATAGGATAACCAACCTATCAATATAATTATGTATATTCATTGTAAACTTGATTGAATACTTTCTAATATTGAATACCCTGATGCACATCCAGACCTTCACTTCTCCCTTTGTTATCTTCGTTTCCGGGATTCCCCACCTAAAATTTAAAGCCCCGAAACCTTAACCACAAACAAAAGTTATATTATCCCGAGAACCTCATAACTCTGTTCTTTTCTAGGACATGAAAAATAAGCCTTCACTCAAACCCTTTTCATATAAAATACCACCTTTGTATAATACTCCCTTATCATTGAGTTATTTATCAAATAAGTAGCATTGACCTCACGTTAGAGCAAGAAGGACTCTCTATCCTAACAGAGAGTGCGCGCCTGCGCCCTTGCTACCTTCAAAGGGTGAACGGGTACCCCTCAGTAATCGTCAACTCTATGCCAGGAAAATCTGAGAGGAGTAAGCAATTTTGAGGCTTCTTATAACTGGCATACCGAGTAATAAACCTCAAGATAACCCTCCCACTCAGTTGGATATAACGGCATGCCGAACATCTACTTGTCTGAGGAGTCAAAAATCCTATTAAGGGATCGTTGTTGATTGTGGCATGCCATCGGTTAACATCAAAGCCTCTAATAGGCTGTACCTTCAGTAGTAAAATTTAAAGTAGCCAGGCCTGCCTTTGCTTCAACATTTTATTACTGCAGATATAGTCTAGGAGATAGGTCTGTTTAATCAGAATTTTTGGTGGCAAAGGTTTGAAAAGCTTATCTTATGCAAAAAGTGGCGCTGATTAAAAAAAAAAACACTCTTATTAACCCCACATACGACATTTTGGAGATATATGCCAATTTTTGCCCAAAAATGCCATTTCTTAATCAAATTTGGAAAAATGTCAGAATTGTAAATTTAAATGCTGTAACAGTCTTATATTAGGTAAAAAACGATGCTGAACAAAAAAAAGGCAGTTTTCTTGACCCCACTTCCATAGTTTTCGAGATATTTGCCATTGGTGCCCAAAAATGTGTTTTTGTAATTAAATTTGATAAAAATTCAGAATTGTGAATTCAAACGTTGTGACAATCTTATCTTATGCCAATGTCAATATATCTTGTTTAGATCAATGTCTCAATGTGTGAAAGATGACATGCTGAACCTCTTTCATCTTGGGAGTAAGTGGAAGGATGAATTCCTACAAGAATGTTTCAAGGACTCTAGTAGGTTTGAAAAACCACTTCTCAGAAGAAAAGTGAGAAACTTTGCTAGTGCTGCTGTAAAGAAAAAAATAAAAGGCAAGGAAGAGAAGATTGTTGAGCTGAAGACAACGAGAGACCTGTTAGGAAGATTAGTGTATCTTGCCTGTACCAGGAAGATTGAGCTTGAAAAGGTGTTTCCATTTCCACTTACTCCTGTTCCACTCTCTCTTGCCAGTTTGTATGGAAAGATGCAAAATACACCAAAGTCCAAAATCTCCAAGCATCTTGAAGCCTTGATTGAACACACAGATCCAGCAACAATAGATGTTGTCCTATATGATGCACTGCCCTCTGACTTACCTCTCCATTATGGTGGCGTAGCAGAGATGGTCCTCAGAATCATATGCAGCACGCAGGCAAATGAAGTGCACTTTGTATGTGATAGCTATGTGAAGAGCATCAAGAATGTGGAACAGCAGGCAAGAGGTGCCAATGATGGACTATTTCACATCACTGGTTCACACCAATTACACCCCAAAGATTTCAGATATGCATTGAGATCTTCAAGCTTTAAAACAGCACTTCTGAAATTCTTCATGGATGAATGGAAAGATGACAAGTACGCTACTTTGATAGTACAGAAGAAGGTTGTTGTTGCACATGAAGAGCGGTGTTTGCAATACACATCACCTGCATCAGGAACTGTAGTGCATAAGGAGGTGCCAGAATTTGTATGCTCACACGTGGAAGCCGATACACGCCTGATGTATCATTTAAGTGTGCTGTCTAAAGCAGTTCCCAACCAGAATGTTGTCGTCCGTGCCACGGATGCCGATGTTATGATCATCCTCCTGTATCATACCAGACAACTTGCTCTCAATGTGTGGATGGATTTGGGACATTCAAGTGACAACACTAGAAGATAATGTCAACATCAATTCCCTAGCAAGTCATATTGGTCCAATTCTCTGCAAGGCATTGCCTGGATACCACTCCTTAACTGGAAGCGACTACACTTCATCCTTCTTGAGAAAGGGGAAAGGGAGACCACTAACACTGGCAGAAAAGAGTCCTCTTTATCTTGAGGGCCTTGGGCGTCTTGGAGAGAATATCCACTTTGAAGACAATGACATTCTGGTGGAGAAATACGTCTGCACCCTCTACGGTCAAAGATCATCATCTGTGAATGAGGCCAGATTGAAGATATTCCTCAGCAAATACAAACCGATGGCCCCAGATAGTCCTTTGAACAAGATCAAAGGCATCGATGCAGGAATGCTTCCCCCCCTGTCAAGATGTACTGAAGCAGAAGATTGCGAGATGCAACTACGTCACATACATGTGGAAGCACGCCCATCTGAAAAACCCGCTGGACAACATCCATCCTACAGATCATGGCTGGGAGGAAGTCGATGGACTCTATGTACCACATTGGTTTTCTGGCAGCCAGATGCCAACTGTGTTGTCAGAAACCTTGGAACCAGAAGATATAGAAGAGCACAAAGAAGATGGTGAAGAGATGGATGACAGTTCTGATGAATCGGAGAATGAAGATGATAGCGATGATGATACAAATTTGGACTTTCAATTCTGAGTCGGCAAATAGAAGTGGGGTAAATTAAACTGCCTTTGTTGTATTCAGCATCGTTGTTTACCTAATATAAGACTGTTACAGCATTTAAATTTACAATTCTGAATTTTTATCAAATTTAATTACAAAAACACATTTTTGGGCAAAAATGGCAAATATCTCGAAAACTATGGAAGTGGGGTCAATAAAACTGCCTTTTTTGTATTCAGCATCGTTTTTTACCTAATATAAGACTGTTACAGCATTTATATTTACAATTCTGAAATTTTTCCAAATTTGATTAAGAAATGGCATTTTTGGGCAAAAATTGGCATATATCTCCAAAATGTCGTATGTGGGGTCAATAAGAGTGTTTTTTTTTGGAATCAGCGCCACTTTTTGCATAAGATAAGCTTTTCAAGCCTTTGCCACCAAAAATTCTGATTAAACAGACCTATCTCCTAGACTAATACGGTAACTGTGTCCTATTAACAGGATCTGTGTTAATGTGTGGCATGCCAACAATTGACATAGAGACCTTTTCTAGGTTACGTGTCTTATTGGAAGGATCTCTGTTATTACTGGCATGCCAGTGAGTAACATAGACGCCTTTAATAGGTTCTACTCGTAATAATGGAGAGTTGAAAGAATCAGGACTGCCTTACTTCCAATATTCTATTATTAAAAGTTAACACACCCCAAAGTATCCTAGTCCAAGGATCTTTGTTATTGTATGGCATGCCAACAATTAACATATAGAGACCTTGGCTAAGGTATTGTGTCCTACTGAAAGGATCTTTGTTATTTGTTATTACTGGCATGCCAGTAATTAACATAGATGCCTTTTAATAGGTTCTACTCTTAGTAGTAGAGAGTTGAAGGACTCAGGCATGCCTTTACCTTCAATAGTCTACTATTAAAAGTTAACACTAACTCCTCGCAAGAGATCTGGACTGCCACGATCTACTGTGCAGGTAAGGGCTTGCGAGACACCCTCACGGACACTCTGCACAAAGTCCTAGGTGTACTCAGCCTGTTGGCATGCCACAGAACTAGTACACCTAAAAGGTTTAAACACCGCACCCCACCTTCTTCCAAGAGACCTGGACTGCCACGGTCAATTGGAGAAATAAGGGCTTGGCGAGATACCTTCACAGGCACTCTGCATATACAAGTCCTAGGTGCATTTTGTCTATGGCATGCCATTAGACTTTGCAACTAAAAGGTTTAAACAACGCCCCGGATTCCTTGAACCTCTTATAAGAGTCAGAGGCAGACGAGAACGACACTTCCACAGTCTTCTCGCGTTAGCCCGATATAGTGCTATTTCGTCATGACCGAAGCACTATATTAAAGACTTCACTCCAAGAGTACCTTAACGGAATTTCATCAACGGTTAATATAATGGTCAGGATAGACGAGTATTCTTACCAAAGCTATAGGCTCTGAATACTCGCGTTAGTCCGATGTGGTGCCCAACTGTTTTATTATAGTTATCGAGCCACAGTCAAGACCTCAAGCCCATTAACCCATCTGTAAACTACTTCACACGACCGTCACCCTAAACGGCCCACGGAGACTCAGACGACTACAAGCAGCAACTGAATTCAGTAACTATGAAAATCAACCTTGGAAAAGTGAATTATGTTGATACCAATTGACAATATAAAAAGTGAATCAGAGTCCCTCGATGCTAAGCTATTGAGAAATACCAGTGCGCACGGTATATGAAGAAATAAGTTAGAGTTTATATATAGCTTAAAACTCTGCCAAATTCCTAATATCCAGAAATAAGTTAGAGTCCCTCAAATCTCTTATTTTGAGGTAAATCATCAAAAGTGTTAAGTAATGCGAGTCTATAGAAACAGGCTCGATATTTAAGTGTACAAGTGTTAAGCTAAGAATTAGTACACGACTCTCGACTCTACAAGGAATTTCTGATTAATACCCAAATAAGCCAAATCTGACCATGTATTAACTCTGCCATAATTCCGACCAGTGATAAATAAGTTAGAGTCCACAAGCATCTTATTTTGAAATAAATCATTTCAAGTGTTAAGAACTCGAGTCACTAGATACCGACTCGATATATATGTGTATCAGTGTTAACCTAAGTAATAATACACATTACTTGACTCTAAGTGAATTTGAGATTAAAATCCAAATAAGCCAAAAATCCATCACTATCGACTCTGCCATAATTGTCATCATAAGCCAAATAAGTTAGAGTCCCCAATTCTCGAATTTTAAGATTTAACCATATACACCATTGCGCAAAGTGCTTATAGTGTATAACATCTTACTATATTAACTCTACCTAACCTCATCAATAAATATAACTACTTAAACAGATTTGAACATTAAGTAGTCATTAGGTAATTCTACCACTTTCCAATGGTATCTTTCCCTACGAAGATACCTAGATCTTGATTACTGTTAACTGAATAGTAACTGAATATCTTGAATAGAACTGAGCTCCATCTAGATCCGCGATCGTGCTTGAAGAATAATTGATTGCATTCCTATAGTTCTCATGTTTAGCACATTCTTATTTCTATATATATGTATTTCGAGTGTAAGTGAAATAAACTGTTACATAAACTATATTTTGTTGTATATATCCTTTATTGTATTCTTTGCATGTAACTGTATGAACTCTGACATCCCAGTCTCGAAAGAACTCACCTCACCCAATAGTTAAACCTGAATCAAATCAGGGCATAACAAATATACTCGATTTAGTTCTCAGTAATAATGAAAATCTCATTAGTAATTTAGTTATCGAAGGAAACTTAGGACATAAGCGACCACGACGAAATGAGATTTAACCTAGAATGGAAAAATGAATTAACTACTAAATCAACAATAGTCCCAAATTTTAGAAATACCAACTTTCATGAGCTAAGAGCACATCTGAGGGTGTCTTTTGGTGACACGCAGGTGGAGTCCCTGAATAATGAAAGGTTAAGTGGAGAGTTAAAGATACCAGGGGCCGGATACTCAAAGCCCTGCCTTAGTTCCAGGCCTTAGTGGTCTTGTGGTACCTTCCACTAAGGACAGGATATGGTACCATAGTTATGGGACAAATTTCCCATACACAAAAGTTTTTCAAAACGACTTATGTTGTTCGTAAGTCGCGAAGCGATATATCTCTGTATTCTCACCGTATTTCGCTCCACCAATCACAGGAAGTTGTTATTCTTGCATTAAAAACTACCTACCAGTCACAAGGGAGAACTATAGTCAGCTGAGAAATGTAAACAAAATGTCACGGACACAGAGAGAGCTGTCATGTCAGGGGTGACCAGTAGCGACATTGGTAGAGCGCTCGGTTTCTAACCGGTGTGAGGTGCTAGAGTGACACCGTGACAGAGTGGCAGGTTAAATCAGCCCATATGCCTTATATATAACCAAAATCAGTTAAATCACGACTGTATTTCGATATATTTTACTTAATGTTATTGTATTCGGTTAGGTTGGTTAGTAAATGCAATAACATTAAGTAAATATCAACCGAAATAGAATCGTGTTTAGCGCCCCGGGAGCCATTGCCTTCTATAAGTATATCCTATACTTTATCCCACCAAATTATTATTATTTATAATTATTTTCTGCATTAGTGTTATGCCCTGATTTTATTCAGGTTTAACTATTAGTTCAGGTGAGTTCTTTCGAGATTTCCAAGTTCATACAAGTACAAATTATAAGGAAGACAATAGAGGATCAGAATGGGTTAACATGAGAACATAAGTGGTACAACTTCATCAAATATCTTCTAGCACGATCGCGGATCTGGATGGAGATCAGGTATGCTCAATGCGGCTTAAATTGAATTTCCTTTCTTTAGGATCAAATCAATATTCTCTTTTTGAAAGATTGGATAAACACTTATTCGGTTACCTTAATGTTCACTTTACCCGTAACTTGGGTATAATCACCTACTAGTATTTGACGAGGTTAAGATAAGTCACTATATTTCTTTTCTATCAAGATGTCACCTTGCACACTGGTATACTTAACAAGATTGAATTCAGGTATGGTGGACTCTAAAATATTTTCACTGGTCGGGATTATTTCAGAGTTAGTTGAGGTGAAAATCCACCTTATTTGAATTTAATTATTTGTCTATGTTACGAAGGCGTAGTCACTAATTTTAACACTGATACACTTGTAGGGGAATCTGTTTCTATAGATTCTAAGTTATAAACACTTTGAATGATTTTCTTCAAAATAAGGAGTTTATGGACTCTGAATAGTTTCTCACTGGTCGGAAATGTGACAAAGTTATATTATGCGAAAATCCGTCTTATTTGGATTTAATTCCTTATTTAAGTTAGAGAGGTGTACTAAACAAATTTATCACTGGTACACGGATAGAAGGAATCTGTTTCTATAGATTCTCGTTGATGAACACTTTGATGATTTATTTATAAATAAGGAGTTTAAGGAACGCTGAATATTTGTATCACTTTTTGAACTCTAACTTATTTCTGCCTCGTCACTGGCATCGACTTAGGTATCTTTTCTTCAATCTTTCTTTTCTTAGAGATGTAGAATACTAGCTGCTTGAAGTCTTCTGAATCTCCGTAGGCCATCCAGGTTGGCCGGTCGTGTGAAGTAATGTTACAGTTGGGTTAATGGGTGTGGGGTCTTAAATATGGCTCCGTAACTTGTAATTAAACAGTTGGGCACCATGTCGGACTAATGAGAGTATTTGAGCCTATAGCTTTATCATTTATACTCGTCTATCCTGACCTTTATATTAACCGGTGATAAAGTTCTGTTAAGGTACTCTTGGAATGGGGTCTTTAATATCATGCCTCAGTTATGACGGAATAGCACGATATCGGACGAACGCAAGAAGAGTTTACTACTTATCTTCTTGACTGTCTCTAACCATTTTAAGAGGTTCAATGAACTCAGGGCGGTGATTTAACCTTTTAGTTGCAAAGTCTAATGGCATGCCACAGACAAAATGAACCTAGGACTTATGTTTGCAGTCTCCCCGTGAGGGTGTCTCGCTAAGCCCTTATAACACATAAGATCGTGGGATGCCAAGATCTCCTGTGAGAAGTGGTAGTGTAACTCTCACTAGTAAAGTGTTGAGGGGTAGGGATGCCTGAGTCCCTCAACTTTTACTAAGGAAAGTGTAACTTAGAAGAAGGTGACTATGTTAAATACTGGGATGCCAGTACTAACAAAGCTCCTCTAATAAGACACTTGTGAACTTTCAATAGTGAAAGTATTGAGGAGTAGGGATGCCTGAGTTCCTCAACTTTCAACTAGGGAAAGCGTAACCTAGAGAAGGTGACTATGATGCCAGTAATAACAAAGTTCCTTTTATAAGACACAGTTATCGTAACTACAATATCAAGAGTAGAAGTGGAGGGATGCCTATACACTTCAACATTTAATATTGGCGATACAGCCTATTAGAGGCCTCTATGTTAACTGATGGGATGCCACAGTTAACAAAGATCCCTTAATAGGTTTTCTTTAACTAACAGACAGTGTAAGGACTTCGGGGTGCCGTACATCCAACTGAATGGAGGGGTAATCTTGAAGTTTCTCAACTTGGAATGCCAGTGATCAAGAAGCATCAAAATTGCTTAACTTCCTTCAGATTTCCCTGACATAGTATTCACAATTACCGAGGGGTTCCCGTCCCCCTTTTGAGGAGAGCAAGGGCATGAGCGTGCACTCTGTTAGGACAGGAAGTCCTTCTTGTCCTAGGGGGAGGTTGACTTCTTTTACTTTACTTAATAACTCTACTATACTTGAAGATATTACAAAGGTGGTATTGTATGTAGATGGTACTCAAGCCAAAGCTTACTTGGAATTACAGGTCACAGGTGGGGTCATGGGGTTGTGGAGATAATTTAACTTTTGTTCAAGGTTTGAGGATGTTTTGGCTTGACCTTGGAGTGGGAAAATTCAGGGGTGAAGGAGTTACGAGAAAATGAGGTTTCTGCAAACAAGAGTCTGCCATCTTTAATATTGAGAACAGGGGTAGATGAGCATTTATGTTATCGTATAATGTGTAACACTGGTAATCTTTGAGCTTCTATATATATGAGATGGAAAGATACACGGGTGTATGGATCCCGGACGGTTGGTATTTCGGTGAGTTTATGTTGGTAGTCCTGGGGTCAAGAGATTATCCGGAAGGCGGGAAGGTTTGGATGGTGATATATTCGACTGGTAGTATTGAATATAAAAAGTAGAAAAGAAGGGAATGTGGTTTGTTTATGAATAGAATAGCTTGGGGATGAAAAGGCATGTACATATGTGGGTGGTACAAAATAGATGGAAGAGTTTTAGCTAGATGATCTGAAAGAGTTTTCGCATAAGTGACAAAGTCTTCCAACACGTTTAGTTAGTTGATTACAATATTTGGCAAACATAGGGGATCTGTCATATGACATTCTTAACATTATAATGATGCATATTATTTAAGATTAAACATAAGCTGTTTTATTATGGGTGGTTTTATTATTACAACAACATGGCATATAGATATATATACAAGATTAATTACATGTTCTTTATTTAAAACTTCTGGCTGAAGACTATCTTTCTTCTGGGTGAGGAAGTGGTCGCCATGGGGTGAATCGTCTTCCCTGGGGTCACCGGACATCCTGTCGTCACCGTGGCGACTCGGGCATCCCTGGGGGCGCTACAGGTGCGGGTAATCCAGGCGTTGTTCGTCTAGGTGGGGTTGTGTGTTTTTTCTCTTGTCCTCCTTTTCTTTGGTTTCTTCATTTCCTTTTCTCCTTCTTTCTCTGTGTTTTCTTCTTCTACTGCTTGGGTGTCTTTCCATTTTCTCTGTATTTTACTTCCCTCCGCTTCGTAGTAGGCACGTCCCTGTGCCTCAAGGGCGAAGGTAAGAAAGTTTCCGTGGTGGCTAGTCAGAGGAAGAGAGTGTAGATATTTCCACCAGTCTATAGAAAGTTGATCTGGTTTTCTCCCGGGGTCGATGGTAACAGTAATGGAGGTTTTAACGTTATCCATAAGAGATGCTGTAACGGCCTCATGAACGTGGCGTATCCTGTAGAATTGGGCTTGGTCGGCTGACCATTTGACACGTTTGATGAGAGGTGTTGAACAATCCATGTTGGTGGCTGGAATCTGGAGGTGGCTGACAGAGGTTGCTGTTGTGGCGTTGGTGGTGGTTGGGCAAGTGATGACTTGACCTTTGACATGCGGGTAGTTAAGACTACTTGCGGACGTAAAAATACCAGGGATTGTCCCTTTGTCAGAAATTGGGAGTGGGAGAATTGAGCTTGTTGATTTTGTGTTAGTTATGCAGGCAATGCTTAATGTATTAGGCTGGTTGGTGTGTGTTGTGTTGATTGTCTTTGCAGATTTTGGTAAAATACCTTGAGTTTTACGTAATGGTAGCAAAATTGGTGTAAACCTAACTGGTAGTTTTACTAGACGACCCGATTTAGTGCGAAAGTTCATTCGAAGTGCCGGTTCTGGGCTAGAGTCTGATGAAGATGAAGCCTTGTAACGGGGGGGTCGAGGGTTGGGGGTGCGTGGTGGAGGAGATAGGTTTTTACTGAGGTTAGGACTTTGATTTGTGGATGTTTTGTTGGTTGGGTTGGTGCTTTTGGGTGATATAGTGGACGGAAAAGGTGAGAGATTAGGTGGAGCAAGATGAGGTTGAAAAGTAGGAGAATTAAGTTCGCTTTTAGAGGTTGATGACTTAGGTTGTGAAGAGGAGGGTTGTGTGGTTGGTAAGCAAGGTTTAGGAATGGGAATTTTTGTTGGTGTTTGGGAAGTAGGTTGCTTTCTTATGGTTGTGGGAACTGTGGGAGAAGGTTTTTTAGTAGCGAGAGGTTGTGGAAGTAGGTCAGGATTTGAAGATGTGGGTGATGAAGAAGTGGATTTGGAAGTGTTTGAATTTGACGTGGATCTGGGTGGTGAGGTGGAAGGAGAGAGATAGGGGCGTTGTCTTTTGGGTGGCGGTGATGTGGGAGGAGAGGTAGACGAGGTAGAAAAACGTCGGTGATGAGGTTGCTTGAGGTTAGTGGTTGTAGTTCGTGGTTTGAAGGATTTTGTAGTGATTAATTGAGGGTATTTGGTTTTGATGGGAGGTTTCAGCTGGGTTCGCGGTCGCAATTTATAGTGTGAGGGGAAAGGAAGGTTTGTTTTGTTTGTTTTTGTTGATGCGTCGGTTTCAGTTTGTTGTTAGGGGGGCGTTGCACATGGAGAAGGAAGTAATGGGTGCGGTGTTCGCGGTGTGTGTTAAAGAAACGTTTTCTGTTGACTGATGCTGGTGTCTGTCGATGTCATTTTTGGTTGGATGGAAGGGGGAATAAGGACTGTAGGCACAGGTATTTGGTTAGGGTAGGAAGTAGGAGAATTCTTGAGAATTGAATCTGGGGTTTGTACATGGTTGTCTGACATAGGAGGTTCTCCGTCTTTGATGATCGGATGGTAAATTCTGATGAATCTATTTCTATAGGTTCGTGTCTCTCCGTGGTAGTTAATTACTACTTGATACGGGTTCGGGATTTGGGAGATTGTGTAGGGGCCCACATACCGTGGACCTAATTTATTTATGACTGGTAGCTTGGTTATCATTACTGTGTCGCCTATTGCGAATTAATTTTGCTTATTGGTGATATCTTGTTTAATATCCTGACAGGTTTGAGCAGTATGGAGGGTGTTCTTCAGATGTTGAAGGGGATCAATAGTGAGTTGAGTGGTGGAGGGTTGAGCAAGATGGTGAAAAGGTAATAAGAGGGGGACGACGCCATAAACTCTTTCATGGGGGGAAACTCCGTCTTCTTTGGGGCAAGTGTTCATCCCCCACTGAATCATCTTTATCTGAGATGGCCAGTCAGAGGTGTTTAATTCAATCTTTTTTGTGCGTAATTGATTATTGATGGTGCGATGACTACGTTCGCATACTGCATTTCCTTGGGGCCAGTAGGGGGAAGAGTATTCAATGTGTATGCCGTATTTCTTAGTGAAGGCCTCCCAAACTTGTCCTCTAAATTCCGGGGCGTTGTCAGAAAGTAAGGATATGGGTAGACCGAATATAGGGAAAATTTCGGTGGCAAGTAATTCAGCTACGGTTAAAGCACTGTGGTCTTTGGTGGGGCAGGCTATTAGGAATTTTGAATAGATGTCTACAAACGTGACTATGAAACGTTTACCATGGCTAATGGGAAAAGGTCCCATTACATCGAGGGACTCGAGGCAGAGTGTCTGGAATGGCTTATGTGCTGAAATAGTTCCTGCTGGTCCTGCTGTTCTACATCTATCCTTTCCTAGAGCACAGGGTTTGCAAGCTTCTGTGACTCTTTTTGCAATACCAGACGGGTTGATGGTCCAGTATTGATCTTGGAAGACTTTGAGCATTTTCTTTTGCCCTAAATTAATTCCATTTCCTTCATGAATCGATATCATGTATTCTTGGACTATACTTGGTTCTAGAACTACATGTCCTGATTCGGTGGTAAGTTGGTCACCCTAATGGGTAAGATGTTGGAAGATGTGTTTTGGAATCCATTTTGGCTTGGTTTTCTTTTCCCAAGATTGAAGTAGGGTCGGTTCTGGGGGAGTCGTGGTCACGGATGTTGGTGTGCTGGCTAGGGCAGTTTGTTGTAAAGCAGCGAGATTGGTGGGTATTTGTTCTGGTACGGGAAGGCGGGAGAGAGCGTCGGCGTTCGTATGTAACTTGCCAGGTCGATAATGAATGACAAAATCATACTCTTCTAATGTCTCTCTCCAATGTTGCATTGAGGCAGTTGGACAAAATTCAAAATAAAGCTATTAGATTAATCAATAACCCTGCAATCACACAGGACCTTCCTACATTATCCATACGAAGAAACGTTGCATCCCTTGCATTATTCTACAGATATTTTCACAGCAATTGTTCCGAGGAACTTGCTTCAATTGTGCCGCCTCTCCACATCTTTACCCGTAGAACTAGGGCAGCTGAGAGCGCCCATGAATTTACACTTTCTCCTCCACAATGCAGAACTTCTGCTTATCAGAATTCATTTATCCCCAGAACTACTACTCTTTGGAATTCACTTCCCTCGAATTGCTTTCCACAAACTTACAATCTACAAATGTTTAAATCCAGTTGTTACAAACATTTTATGAATGGAGGATGCCTTTAGGCACATGGACCTTTTTGTTTTATCTGTGTTTTTCCTTCCTCCGTTCATTGTCTCTTAAAAAAAAAAAAAAAAAAAAAAAAAAAAAAAAAAAAAATTGGTTTCGCATTTTCTAAGCCATTGTAGGGATTGATGGTCCGTTATTATGTCAAGTTTTGCTCCTAAGACAAACGAACGAAAATGGTTTAGTGCCCAGATAATACCTAAACATTCTCTCTTAGTGGCTGCATAATTTTGTTGGGCGGTGTTTAGGGTTGAACTGGCATAAGCAATGATGTGTTCTTTTCCGTCTTGCACTTGAGCTAATACGGCTCCAATGGAATATAGGGATACGTCGGTATACAGACGAAAAGGCTGTTGGTAATCAGGAAAAGATACTGTGGGAGGTTGAACTAGTTTGTTTTTTAATTTTCAAATGCTATATTTCTTTTGTGTATCCACACGAATTCTGTGTCTTTATGAGTGAGCTGGTGAAGTGGTCTGGCTATTTCTGCAAAGTTAGGGACAAAACGGCGATAATAGGTGGCTAATCCGAGAAATGATCTTATCCCTTTTACTGTGGTGGGGGGTTGTTGATTTGGGATGGCTGATAATTTCATGGGATCAGGTGATATACCTTTGTCAGAGATAACGTGACCCAAAAAGTCTACCGAGTTTCTTGCAATCTCGCATTTTGAAGGTTTGAGTTTTAACCCAGCGTCCCTGATACGTTGCAATACTTGACGGAGTCTGTGGAGATGTTCGGGCCAAGTTCCTGCGTACACAATATAGGTTTGATTCCCGGAGGGAAGAATGAAAACCTAATATTTAGTAGGGGCCCCGTAATCATTGACGATATGCCTATTAGTATATTAGCCTCCTTTCAAGCGCCCGCGGTAGCCAGTTTGAATCTACCACCACGGGGAAGAACGGAGTACTCGTCATAAGTGTAACGCCCATTCTCTTATGGAATCGTCTTATGATTGGGTACCCGCTACGAAAAAACCTTCGTAAAAATAAAAAGGAAAAATTTACTTAATAATTGTTATACTACAGCTTTCCATCTCGTGGATTTCTTGTAAGGACTTCCTTGACGCTGCTCCCCGAGCCGCCATACTTCCTTCACTGACATATTAAGATAAACCTCAAGACATCAAGCGAATGGGAAGGGGATGGATGGGAGGGCCCTACATCGTCAATGATTACGGGGTCCCTACTAAATATTAGGTTTTCATTCTTCCCTCTGGGAATCAAACCTATAATTTATTAGTGGCCCCTCCATCATTGACGATATGCCTGATATCTTAAGACTGTAGGGGGACATTCGTGAAACCACTAACAAACTACCCTAGGTAGAGACAAAGAATCCATATAACAATTTAAGTCTTTATTGTTTACATACAATAGTAAAGAAGAAAAGAAAAGCAGTGCATTACTTCGAAGAAGATCTGCTTATACCTGACCGGACCTGCACTTTGCGATCCGTCATAAAGTTGTTTTGGGACATATTCTTATTCCCGTTCAAACAGATACAGACCCATAATTCTTTGGATATATTCTGGCCTTAAAACTATTCGTACATTTCATATGAGTTTGTACACTTTGTTTATACTATATAGTTGTAACTATGATAAATATCTTCAAAATTAAAAGTAAAAAATCTTTTTGAGCTGGAGAACCAGCTCGACTTAAGTATCACGGCTCGTGATCTTATCACAATATCCGGCGGAGGGTCTCTAGGGGTCTTTGGGCTTACCGGAAACACCCCCCCCCCCCCCCCCACCTCCTTTTTCCTAGTAAGATTCAACTTTACTGTGTCGAAGCACATGGACTAACTAGACCTGCTCCCTACTGCCAACCCTGGCAGATTGGGAGCCAAAGCGTCACATTTTTCCTTTGCCCCTCAACTTTCCCTTTATAATTGCTGAGGGGCCTTGGGTGCGGCTTTTGTTTCCCGGGCGTTTCCGCACCCTCCTCAGCTCCCCGCCTTTGAGTGGCTTCGGTCACCTGGGCATTATTAGTGGTAACCTGGGAGGGTTCTGTGGGGGCGCTCGGTTATGGCCTTGGCCTTGCTCGGGACCTTGGGGCTGCTCGGCCAGACAGCCTGAGGAACAGCAACAACAACAACAACAACTAGACCTGCTGCCATAATGCCACAGAGGGCAGGTTTTTGGCTTACCCAGAGCCATAGACAGGCATCGTGTCAAGAAAGAGCGTTTGGGAGCCCACAGCTTAGTGCTAGCTATGCCATCAATGGAAGATTTTGTCCCAAAATCTGAGAGGAAGAAACTCCAACTCGTGACTTTTGCCCAGTCCCCGAGTTGAGGTAAGTAGATGCATATCCCAACCTCTGGGGTACGTATCCAAAAGATAGGAATAATTAGGATTCCTGATTCCTTACCATTGGCTAAGGAACTTAAGATCATGACCGATCATCGGAAGGATATGACTTTGTCTCTAACGTACTATAGAGGACACATCATCTTCCTCGACTGTCCATTCAGTCCTGAAAAATCAGCAAAGATTTTTTGTTTTCGCTGTTGCTTTCAATTTTCTCGTTTTGTGCTTGTGCCCGTTGCTTGCCCACGTCCCATCTGTCCGGCGGGGTTGAAGGCTTTGGTCTTCCAGTACCCCCCCGCCCCTCTTTATAACCCGTGAAAGTAACTTACAACTAAAGTACCATACCTTCAGACCCGCTGCCACTCCGGGTCACTGGGTCGACTTGATTTCGCTAGAGTGAGAGGGAAGATAAAACCGTGAGAGGACCCGGCTGGCTAGGCCGGGAAAGATCCCATCAACTTGCCTTGGATATGGTACCGGGTATTCATGCCGGTGACTAGCTCGATTTAGTGAACACCGGGAACCTGAACACTTTAGGCAAACACACGGCTCGTTTGTGGCCGTGAAGGTAGAGAAAGACGCCCTAAGGCTGATCGTGACATGTCGTTCGTACCTGCAATCATCCAGGTTCGATGCTTCTCATTGCCTGTTAAGGTAGAGAAAGACGCCCTAAGGCTGATCGTAACATGTCGTTCGTACCTGAAATTCTCCAGGTTCGACGTTTCTCGTTGCCTGTTGAGATACCCAGGTTTGACTAGGTAGACAAAGCTGACGGGGTGGGGTGCAGTGAAAACTGGACCCAAAAGACCTATTAATTCATCTGCGGAAACGAGGATCCAAAAGGGGAGGAGCCTCAGATTGTTGCCGTGTGCTTCTGTAAATTCATGAATGAATTAGTTTGAAGGGCAATAGTATCCGGAAAAGGGAATGTGAAGGATCCTGAGGTTTCAGTTCGACCGGGTTCCTCTATTTCTATAACCACGAAAGACTAGCCTGACCGCTAAAAGGAAGTCTAGTCTACCAGGGTCTTAATATTGGACTTGGGTAATTCCGAGCTCAATTAGCCACCGAAGAGCCAGCTACCAACTTACATCCAAACAGGGACCTGCCCAAGGCTCGGTCAACACCCGGATCTATTGACCGGTGTGTTACTGTACGGAAAAAACCGGGGTGGAACAGCCGGAGATACGTTTATTCCAACGTTTCGGCGAAACGCCGGGATAACGTGCAAACAGGTCCAGTAACGCTAGGATCTAGTGACTTTAGGTGTGCCACTGTGGATGTAGGGTAAGGCCGGGATGGAAGGGACTAAGTTACGTTCCTTCCCATGCGTAGGCCAACGCCGGGAAAAGTGAAAATTGAGTTCACTGCCAGAGTTCTGTTCATACTAATGTGTAAGGGTGGATGCCGGGATATAGTGAAACCCGGCGGGCCCCAACCGTAGATTTGTACGATAGCCACGTCCCCATTTCCCGTCGGGAGATAGTGACAAGCAGCGAGCCAGCCCCGAGGGGTCGGCCAAAGCAGGTGTTAACTATCAACACTGAATTCCTTTAGGGTCATTGAAAAAAGAATGTCCGAGCCCCCCACTAATGATGGGAATTGCTCAGACACTGAAATTGCCCGGTCGACCAGATAGTCTGACAACTTTGCAAAAGCTTTACCGACCAGCAGGATGGGAAATAAGAACTTAATTGCCTTGAAGTGAACCTCCGTGGAGTGGAACAATAACTCCGAACCCGGCTCTAAATAACCCCCAAAAAACACCCATTTCCAAAGCCATAGTATTAAACCTACCTAAGGCTGAGGATAAGAACGCATTCGAGACAACTGTGGTGCCGGTTCAACCCTAGAGCTTTTAAAAAGTGGTATATCCATTTCACACTCGTTACGAGTGTTCCGCTATAATTAGCGGTACCCGTTCATTTACCTCCAATAGTCGACTTCTGGAACTTCCACCTGTCCGGTTATCCCGGCCGGTGAATCCAGATCAGTAATCTTACTTGAGGTATAGTAACTAGTTGTGCCACCCTCATGAGCCAACCAGCGAGGGACTCCATTCATGTGATTTTGTGATCTTAATTAAAGAAGAAAACAAATCCTATAGGACTGAATAGTTAGGACTGCCTGGAGCCATGTTTAGGTTGAAGAGGACTTTTCTAAGAAAATGACCTCGTACCGAAGCTTGCTTGTCCTAGCAACAATTTGTTGGAACTTGTCGTGTACTGAGATATGCCAAAACGGCTTCTGTCAGGACGAAAAACGTCTTCCACTATGTGGCAGATACGGAAATTTGATCTGAATCCCATATCGACTTGTACGTGTGTTGTGAACGGAGTGAACCCGGTGAGATTGGACTACGCCCGTGTTAAAAGTGGACCAGTAACCTACTACGGCACGAGGAATCTTGTACTTGGTATGTCAGAGTCAACCCTGAATGGACGTCACTACTTTCCACTAATTGTGCTAAAGTCTGGTGACACGTCCGAGGGAGAACCGTTATAAAACAGGGTGCATACGGAGGAATGAACCTTTCGAAACTCATCCCATACCGGATCACGGATCGAAATAACGTTTTGGACGGTGAGATTGAGTCTGGATGAACCGGACAAATTATCTCGACTTAGGTGACTCTTACGACTAAATTTGAAGTTTTAGTGGAGGGCTTAGTAAGTTTGTGACTTCTCCTGTACCGGGGAGACAGTCAGTTTTAAAATCTACTAGGCCAAAACCAGTCTACCCGGAATTCTGACCTAAAAGATTCTGTGGTAAGGTTGGGACAAACCCGTGACTGTTATTGTGTCGGGGAGGCAGTTAGTGTCCGATTCTACGGGGCTACACTTTAGTCTACCCAAGGGTATAAATCCATATCCGCCGGTAAGATAGAAAATTTGTAGACCGCGCCAGCTAATTGTCTACCACTGGGGAACGAGCCCTATATAGTGTGAAAATTAGTAAAGGTTAAAGTAGTCCCGGCTGGCACTTGTACTATTTCGGCGCGTGAGCTGGAAACAGATAGTAGTCACCTCACCTGACCTCTCATCCGGTGGGGTTTTTTTACGGCTTATGACATCCTTTATCAACTCTGTTCTATGAACCCGAAAACTAGCCTTAAAGCGAAAATTCCTCGGGCTATCCTACCCGGCGTTATGAGATTTATTCCGCAAAACGCGGCGTATGTAGGCTACAGTAAACCCTCGCTAACTTGGACTAATTGGGGGGAGACCACTTCCGAGATGCCCGATTTTCCGAGATGTCCGAAGTCCGACTTATGTCCGACTTAAGAGAGGGAAAATTCCGAATTATAAGAGGAAAGTCCGCGTCCGAGAAAATTTATATCACTTTTTTTTTTTTTTTTTTTTTAATGTGAAATTCATCATATTAACCCTTCTTTAGCGGCCTATGCGGTTTATTTATATGTACCGCCCAGCGGGGTGTTTTTAGCCAAAATAGGGCTGTTTACGTGATCATTTTCATGCCTAAATAAGACCCAGAACGTAAAACAAGTATCTATCCCTGAAAGGGCATGAACAGAGCTTTCGAATGACACCATAACGATCCTTGTATGATGGATAGTTTTCTTGCAATAACCGTGCAACGCGAGTGCAAAAAGCATGTAATTCGGTACTTTCCCCATACAATTCAGTATGTAGCGAGTGAGAGAGGGAGGAGGGAGCTGAGATTCGTGTCAGTAGGTTCGCCGCGGTGGTCTGGAGCAGTCATACGCTCGCTAGTCTCCTGCCACCACTTGTCTCTCTCTCTCAGCAACATTACGTGCTGAAATTGCCACTCGACCTATGTCGAGCGCCGCCACATAGTCCAGCTTTTTTTAACTCGACTTAAGTGGTGAGCCGCTTTTTAAGGGTTAATGACAAATACGAACCTTATTATGTTTTCAGGGACAGTACAGTACATAGTAATTAATATTAACACAATAATTAAAAGGCACAGGCTTCAATTCATCCTAAAATCACTTAAAACCGAGTGAGAGAACATTGTAAACCGGACACAAATCCCGCCCAACTCGGAATTTTCCGAGATATACAGGGACATTTCCGAGAGGCCTATGCCATTCCGAAAAATGCGGGTTTCCGAGTAAAAAGAGTCCAAGTTAGCGGGGGTTTACTGTAGGTCAATTATGGGGAGACATTTTGGTTACGACAGTCTGGTTAATGCCTCAGTTGATCGTTTGTACTCCTCACCGAACAGAGTTTTCATTCGAAACCCGGTAATAGATGCGATGTAAATCGCCCATTCTTACGTGGTTTCAGCCGGGAGATAGTGAACCCCGGCGAGCCACCTCCCTAGAGTTTATTTTGGTTAAAAGGACCCACATTTTATCCAGTCTAAGCTTTCCCAACCATGTCTATGTAATCTTCCTTGTTCCATACCCATTCAGAGGGGAAGGGAAGAAACTGAAGACAGAGGACCCTAAGTCGCTAAACCTGTGCCCGTGACCTGAGTCATAAACCTGTCTTATTGAGTTTAGGATGTTACTTTTAACCCCGCCAAACGGGAGCGAAAGCTCCTGTCGGAACGTGACCCCTTAAATTACGAAACTCCCTTGGAGTCTGGTGGCCGGAAAAAAGGGAGTGATAGGTTCATTGGTCATGCCGTCTGTTCTCAAAAATGGTGCCTAAATGTCTGAGAAGTTAGACAAGAACTTGTTACTAGACCCCACCGTCACGAGTTGACGAGGGGTAGGAAAAAAACTACTAGTCTGCCGGTCATATCCCCCCACTACCGGCGAAGGATAGCGTCTATTTTAACCAAAATTTGAATTCTGAGTGCTGTCACGGGCCTAAAGTGCCCGGTTGTTCGCCGAGAAGGGTCTATCAGGGATTATCCAATCCTAGTTATATCTACTGATAGTACTGTCACCCATGAAATTGCCTTAAATGTAGTATCGGGGGCGTGCGAGGTAGTGAACACGAACCTTTCCAGCTGGTAGAACTGGACCTGTAGACTTCCAGGTACCTGTGTAAGAATATAATCATTAGATACAATGAAATTGGTTTTTAAGAACATCCTTGCTACCTGGCCAACATAATTAATGTACAATTTGAACCCTTGCTTTAAGACTTATGTCCTTAACCTTCAACTGTACACATCCTACTTCGTACACTTTATCCTTAATATCATATAGTTGAAACTATGATAGATATCTAAAAAATAAGAAAAAATGTTGAGCCATCTCACCGGCTTTACTTTAGGGTAGGATAGAAGTCTGAGCCGTCTCCCCGGCTTGACTTTAAGCTAAAATTTTGAGCCGTCTCCCCTACTTGCATTGCGATAAATTATAAGCCGACTCACCGGCTTGATTTAACATTTTCCCCACTCGGGAATTTCTAGCCCAGTGCGACGGTCGCTGAACTGCGGTCCTGCCCTGTGGCCGTGTAAGGTGAAGCTAATCGTTCCTCCTTGAGGCAAGGCAAATCAACTTCAGGGAGCCTTGTTTGAGATACTCGTTGAACAACCCTTACCTTAGACTTATCCTTGGGATCCGACTGGGTATCGATCTAGGCTGGGCGTCTGGCGATGCCGGGCGAGTTCTTGTGTCGGGGGGGGGGGGTGTTACCTCAAAGGATTCCGAATCACTGCTAATGGCTAAATGCTTAACTAAATGTTGAGCATTAGCTGTATAGAAAAGCATCGACTGTCACATTGGGGAATTCTTATTGAATGAGTAGAGCAGAATGAGTTGTAACAGGTCTGCGACCTCGTATATTAACTCTATATTCGCCACTCATCTGGCATAGGAGGTAAATTTAGTTTTAATCGATCAAGGCCACTAGGCACGGACGATCTTGAAAACTCATCCATTTCGTAAAAATATCTACGCCCACCGGGCATTTTCTGGGAAGTCCAGAGAAACTTAGACCCATCCCTGCACATAACCCATGTTAAACAGTGTGCAATTAACGGAACTAGAGAAACGGGTAGGTGTGGCACAAAAGTGAAAACCGGCAAGCTGGAACTGAACCCCCCCTCCCCACCGGGGACGGTTCCTCTGTTGTACTGCTCAGGGTATGAAGAGATCTGGAAATACAAATTTCCAGGAATCAATGCTCATAAGGATAACCTGAGAGGTTTTACACATCCTACCTCAAGTCCGCCGGAAAATTAGTTATAGCCACTGCTACTCTAACTCTCCGCTGGACTTGCAAGTGAAAAACATAGGTTTTTCAATTCTTGAACTGCTTACCTGTGACAAAGTGTCACTGGCCCACTAATACCTTAGCACTTTACTATCCTTGACTAGTTGGATTAGATAGATAGTATATCCTCGTTAGGCTGATGCGCCAGACGTCTGGAATCGTGCTAGCCTTTACTAACATTGACTAATTGGATTAGGTAGTAAATCCGCGGTAGACTGTTGCGCCGGGCGTCTGGAGTCCTGCCGCGTAAGGCTATCGGTCTGGGCAAGTTCACTCGGCGGGCCGAGATTACTCCCTAGGGAATTAGAATTTCCGCCGAGAGGTTCGTGGTACAGCACACCACGCCGGGAAATTTGGTGCCTTTCTCGTCTGCAAGACGAGATGATGGCAGCAATATACAGAATGAACAGGGGGAGTCCAAACTCGATGGCATTGAGATCCTTCCCGCCGGACTAAGCATGGCCGCCGGGGAAGGGGTGTAGTAGAGCACTACAGTGGGTTAGTTGGAAGATATCCGACCGCCTTGTCCGGCGGGAACAACGGCCTCTATGCGCAGAAAGAGGGCCGGCTAGAAAACCAACCCGGAACAGTTGTCTAAACAATAAGACCGACCAACCGTCCACCCACAACAACAGGACGTCACCCGTCCCTCAAAACATGTGACTGAGACATGGAAAAGAGAGAGCAAAAGGGGCGACACACATATAATTGTAATTACAAAAATAATACAGTACCCCTAGCCCACTAAGGAGACCCCTACTGAGGCTGGCCACGAGGCTTATAGAATCATCATCTTGGTAGAAAACTTACCCTTGAAGACCCACAGTCGTAGCACGAGGAGAGGAGACCCACGAAAGGGGCCCGCACGCAGACTCGGACACTAGAAAGTTCCGCACCACGTGTGGCAACCCTTAGACTAGAGCGTCTGCTAATAAACAAAAATGCAACTGCCTCACAACGACAGCCTGAAGTATTATATCCTGCGAAGCCTCCTAACTAATTAGTAAGAGCAATAGCTAAGGTGCAGTAAAACAAAAACACAAATACATGAGGCGCTGGTCCTGGAGTACTCGTAGGAGCCTGAACAAAAGTACCCTATATTAACACTCCCTGCGGGCATACCAATGGGGTAGCCTGTGCTAGCTAATCTAAACCCTGTTCAATACAACTCAGATATATACAAATGAGTAAGGACTCACTAGAAGCGAGCGAACGAAGAATGTGGCGGAGCGCAGGCAACACACGTCTAGTCAGGTTGCCCGCGGGGAGTAGAAGGAAGTATGGCGGCTCAGGGAGCAGCGTCAAGGAAGTCCTCACAAGAAATCCACGAGATGGGAAGCTGTAGTACAACAATTATTACGTAAATTCTTTCCTTTTTATTTTTTACGAAGGTGTTTTCGTAGCGGGTACCCAATCATAAGACGATTCCATAAGAGAATAGGCATTACACTTATGACGAATACTCCATTCTTCCCCGCGGCGGTAGATTCAAACTGGCTACCGCGGGCGCTTGAATAGAGGCTATTATACTAATAGGCATATCGTCAATGATGGAGGGGCCACTAATAAATTCACATCATCTAGGTACGTGAGGCATGTTTCCCAAGTTAGTTCTTTTAATACGAACTCCATGAGTTGAGGGAACGTGGCTTTCCCATTACATAATCCAAAAGCTAACACATTAAACTCGTATAGATGTCCTCCGCTGGTTGAGAAAGCTGTTTTCTGTTGGTGTTCTGCTTTAATCGGCACCTGCCAGTATCCGTCTTTGAGATCTATTGTGGTGAACCATTTGGAGCCATGAAGGGAGTCTAGGGAATCATCTATTCGAGGTAACGGGGTTGCATCTTTAATTGGTGTCATTAAGGCGGCGGTAATCTACGCAAAATCTCATTGAGCCATCTTTCTTTTTTTTTACTAAGACGACTGGTGAGGACCATGGACTGACGGAGGGAGTGGCAATTCCGGCGTCCAATATCTCTTGAACTTGGTGTTCCTCTTCTTGCCTTTGCACGGGTTTTTTTCGACGTGAGGACTGACGAAGGGGGGGTCCAGTTGTGTGGATGGAGTGTTCCTCTAAGGTAGTTTGTCCTATTTCGGTAGGGGTTTGGGCAAACACATCGCTGAATTCATGCAGGTCTTGTTGCATTTGTTGAGCTTGCAGGGTAGTAAAGGTGTCAGGAATGGTGGGTAGTTTAAGAGGGGAGTTATGTTCAACATGTGTGGGGGCAATTTCATCAAAAGTTTCCAAATCCCCAATGATGAGGTCTTTGGGTAGGGTTAACACATCATCTGAAATATTTGCTATGAGGATGGAGTTTTGGTGTGATGATATAATGGCTGGCTGAATCATGCAACGATCTTGACCAGTAGTGAGTTTGGTGGGGGTCAGAATCATGGTATCTTGTGGCATTTGGTGAATCGACACCCATTTTTTTATGTTGAGGGGGAATTGTAGTTTTGTTTTTGGTGATAGCGGGGCTGATAATAGTGGGAGGAGACAAAAAGGTTGTATGGTTTGTTGTTTCATTTGTGGGAGGCTGAACAGAGGTGGCTAAGTTGGACTTTTTTTTTTTTAAAGAGAGGATTTTGTATCGGGCTGGGGTTTGAAGTTGTTATCATTGAAGATTCAGTTTCGACTTTGAGGTCAGTTGGTGGATTCGCATTTATGTTGGCGAGTCTAGGTTCTTTTCCTCGTATAGTGGGAAACGGAGAGGGGACATCTTTGTTCTGAGTGGTTTGAGTTGGTGGTAATTGGTTTGACGGTTTCTTGTTGTTTTTTTTTGTTTTTTTTTTTAAAGTGATCAATCTTTGTCCAGTCTACTTGTGCTTGAAGCTTCTGTAACAGGTCCAAGCCTAAGTACCCGTCGTAATGTTGGCAGTCAGAATGGAACACTACGAAGGGGTGATAACAGTTGGCATGAGGTAGGGGGGTGGTCACATGAAGGGGTCTAGTTTCTCCTCTGATTTTGAGAGGAGTGTCTCCTGCACTGATTAGGTTAGTGGTTGCGGCCTTTAATTCGCCAAATCTCTTTCGGTGCTTGACGTAAAAAGAGTTGAAAATACATGATCGGGATGTGCCTGTATCTATGAGCAACCTTACAGGAATGTCTTTGATTTTTGCAAGGTGGTAAATTGGGGGTGGTCTATCACTAGCAGACTCCCCCGCCGAAGCCATCGTAGGCTACTAACCTGAGCTGGACACATTATGTTAGAAGCATTGCTAAGAATGCCTCTAAAAAACTGGGACTCCTGTATAGAGTTCCAGAATTATTCACTGACGAGCAGTTGGCCGTAATATATAAGTCATGTGCGTTCTCAGATGGATTACTGTTCACCTCTGTGGAGTGGAAGTGGAGTGGTTGCATTGAGGCAGTTGGACAAAATTCAAAATAAAGCTATTAGATTAATCAATAACCCTGCAATCACACAGGACCTTCCTACATTATCCATACGAAGAAACGTTGCATCCCTTGCATTATTCTACAGATATTTTCACAGAAATTGCTCCGAGGAACTTGCTTCAATTGTTCCGCCTCTCCATATCTTTCCCCGTAGAACTAGGGCAGCTGGAAGCACACATGAATTTACACTTTCTCCTCCACAATGCAAAACTTCTGCTTATCAAAATTCATTTATCCCCAGAACTACTACTCTTTGGAATTCACTTCCCTCGAGTTGCTTTCCACAAACTTACAATCTACAACAGTTTAAATCCAGTTGTTACAAACATTTTATGAATGGAGGATGCCTTTAGGTACATGGACATTTTTTGTTTTATCTGTGTTTTTCCTTCCTCCGTTCATAGTCTCTTTAAAAAAAAAAAAAAAAAAAAAAAAAAAAGGCGGGGAAGGTTTTAAAAATACTGGGGGTCTGTCTCTTCCTCCTCTAATGTTTATTTTAATACTCTCTATCGTTCTTGATCCCACTAATAATAATAATAATAATAGTTCTTAAAGCTAGCGCATGCTAAGCCAGCTAAGGATAGCCCAATAAGGCCGATTAGGCGTATTTCCATTGGGGTCCTGTACTACTACCCCATCCCCTTGCTCATGAGGGACTGTAATGACTCAGTGCTTGTGAAAAATCTTTAATGCGCCGAGCGTGGGCGCGACCTGGGCCTTCTGGGTGGAAGTCCAAGACGCTAGTCACTACACCAGCGAGCCACTTCACTACACCAGCGAGCCACTTCACTACACCAGCGAGCCTGAGTAAAACCTGAATAAAATCAGGGCATAACAATTACAAAGGTGGTACTCTAGCACCTCACACCGGGAGGACCGAGTTCGATTCTCGGCTGGTGGAGATCGTTTGAGCAATCTCCTCACACCCCTTGCCTCTGTTTCGCCTGACAGTAAAATAGGTTACGCGGCAGGGTGAAAAGGGGTCTTCGGATCCTCCGGCCCTTCAACCAAAATTTAAAAAAAAATCTGTCATGTCACATCCAAGCTATTATGCCTTTATTGATAATAAATAAGTGATTATCGTAAAATATAGCCCTACAAATATATCAAGGGGAGACTGTTGAAGTGCACGCAAGATATAAGCAGGATTGTAAGGCCAGAAACGAGTGCAGGGCATAGTGCAGGGCCTGCAGATTTAGGCCAGAGGTCATTCTAGTGAAACCTAGACCTATTTCAATATAATTATTGACACTACAGCTAGGCTACTCTTATGTGTTACGATTTTATAGATCGAGTCGTGGAGTTATACAATGTAGGCTAGGCCTAAGCCTATTTTTCTTTTTTCGGCTAGGCTAGCCTAGCTTTTTCTGTAGAACACCAACAATAAAGTTATTTTTCCCTAACCCAAAGACAATAACACATGACTGAATCAATGACTTTCATCTCTCTCTCTCTCTCTCTCTCTCTCTCTCTCTCTCTCTCTATATATATATATATATATATATATATATATATATATATATATATATATAATAATAATAATAATAATAATAATAATTATTATTATTATTATTATTATTATTATTTATTCCAGACACATAAGATAAATACAGTATAAATACAGTACGACCTAATGGTCCATATCACATACACTTCACGTGAGAGCACAGGTAATATACACAAAAATATATTAATAAAGAAACAGTAAAATAAAATATACAGTATTTACTGAATGGCATAATAAAGCACATATCACATTTTGTCACAATATAACACAGATAGGCTAATTAAGGCTATTGCTCAATGTTGGTTAACACCTATTGCACAGTTCATTGCTCAGAGTTCAATTAGACCTATATAATTATGACAGTAGCCTACATACTATGTGTGCAGCAGCTTCTGCCAGTGAGATATAATACAGGATTCATAGATAATATCTCCAGTAACACGCTGATCGTAGCTCTTTGGTCTAGTGATCATATTATGATCACTAGACCAAAGAGCTACGATCAGCGTGTTACTGGAGGATTGCAGTCGCTGCGAAAAGCTGTACACCAGTCTCCTGATGACAGCCCGACAGCACTGCACATCCAACAGTGTGCACACCATACTAGTGCTCTCATTTTTAGAGAGACCAATGAACATCTTTAGTATATTATGATAGGATGTACACAGACCATTTATGGTGGCTCTCTTGTACTTCCACCACAAATGGGCTGTGTACATAGAGGAACAATATGTCCGGAACAAAGTGACTTTAGTTTCCCAATTACACATGTGGAATTTCCTCAAAATGGTGTTACCACGTAAATATAGCTGTCTGCGCTGACGGCCGATATCTGCATCATCTGAGCAATCGTTTGAGATAATGTGTCCCAGGTATTTTATTTTGTTTACTTCTTGAATAATTTGATTATTGAGTGAGAAATTATGCAGTTTACTTTTATACAGTAATATTGATCTAAATATAAGAACAGCACTTTTCAGTTGGTTGAATTTAACAATGTTTGCTACCAAAAGATTCACATATTTCAAGAAGTTTGCTCAGACCCGCAGAGGACGGTGCCATAATGACCAGATCATCAGCATACATGAGATGGTTGATAATTTTATTCCCACCATAACATCCAATCTGCTCTTTATTCAATTTATCACTTAATTCATCCATATATACATTGAATAAGTAAGGTGAGAGAATACTACCCTGTCTCACACCATTGGTTACTGTAAAGGAATCCGAAATAATGTTACCCCATCTTACATTAAATGTATATATATATATATACATATATATATATATATATATATATATATATATATATATATAAATATATATATATGTATTTAATAGTGGCCCCTCCATCATTGATGATATGCCTATTTGCGTATTGCTACTTATAACTGTAGGGGCTCCCTAAAACCAACAGAGGGCTTCTCCTACGCCCTGATGTAGTAGACGTGTTTAATACCAGAGATATTTTGTGCCTGCAGGAGACTTGGTATTTTAAACAGGATTTGGGTAACCTCAGTACTATCTGTGATAATTTTTATGGGTTTGGGATCTCGACAACCGATGCTATGGATGGCCTAGTAGCAGGTCACCCACCGGGAGGAGTAGCTATTTTGTGGAGGGACTCTTTAGACAGCCGGATTAAACCACTTGTAATAAATTTATCATGGTGTACAGGTATAGAAATAGAAGATAACCAACGGAAAGTAGTTATTCTTAGTGTGTACTTACCCTACCAATGTAATGAAAATGAAGAACAATACCTGGAAAGCCTTGGAGAGCTAAGTGCTCTTTTACAAGAACTAAATACCACCTGCTACTCTGTAATAGGGGACTGGAATGCTAATCTGAAGGACATGAGTAACTCTCTGTTTGCTAGTCATATGACTAACTTCTGTGGTGAGCATGATCTAATTATCTCTTCTCAGCTCATGCTCCCTGTTATGCCCTGTTTTTCTACAGGTTTAACTTAGGTAATGTGAGTTCTAACTGACTGGGTATATAAGGCTGCATGCACAAAACAAGGTATGAGGAATAGAGAACACAAAATAAACACACGGTAACAAGACACACGATCACGTTTATTGAAGATGGTTAATAGGAAGCATAAGAAGGTATGAATACTCGTACAAGACAAATGATAGAAATGAACAACTAGCATTAGTGGATCTGGATGGAGCCTAGTCTCTCACTTCCAACGTTCAGGTATACTCTTCTGATCACTGGCTTGGTTCGCAAGTTTATATACTGGAAGACATCAATGTTACTTATAGATTCAATTTCACTAATTAGATTTATTACTGGCAGTTCTGGTGCGCAAGTAGAAGTTCACAGACTAGAATTAGACACCCGTATTTTTAGAGCACGGGAATTCTAGTAACCTCAGGGGGGTACTGATCTAAGTTTTATATTCTTATAGCAGAAATACGTAGAACACAAATCAGTGGGCGAACGTTAGATATCACTAGGGTTTTACTTCTATGTAATAATATCTGAATAGGGGTAATTACGAGAGTTAATGTCGCCTGTTAATTAATGAACACTGATACGCTTAGCACTTCCCAATAAAATGGTTATATATGAATTATACTGGGGCAAAGATATAGCCACTTCATAGAAAGATTAATAAGTGAGTCTCTAATTAGTACTGTAACACGATAGTACTAATAAAGTGAATCTTGGGTAGTATTTGGTTGGTCTGGTCCTGGTTATCTTGCATCCGTGATGTTGGGGGCTAACGACTGGTTCCGCGGCCGTCCAGGGGGTCCATATGTAGGAAGTTCTCAAGACGGATCTCTTGGCGATCGTTGCTGGCTACATGCTTATATACCCACTGGTGTGTAAAGGTTATAAGGTGCACGTAGATTTCTTGTACGTGGACAGATGCTTCTATCTCAAATCTGCCACGGAGTCTGCCGGCTCTGGAACTCAAATCTCAGGAACAACACAAGGGCAGAGCTAGAGGTCAACTTAAGGGGGCCAGCCACTGGTTGGTGTCTATCTTTCAACTGATTTTACTGGGGGCTGGAGCTGGGTTTATAGGCTCGGTTTTGGACCCTGTAGGCCATAGGGATCTCGAGTCTTATGGAATTATTTGAGCTCTCAATAGATACGGGGACTAGGTAAGGTGGTGATTACTGTTGTGGCACATGGCTA
Organism: Paralithodes platypus; assembly: GCA_032716605.1. Taxonomy (NCBI): domain Eukaryota; kingdom Metazoa; phylum Arthropoda; class Malacostraca; order Decapoda; family Lithodidae; genus Paralithodes; species Paralithodes platypus. The sequence continues at coordinate 30,822,558 of CM064489.1, read as the reverse complement.
TAGGGGGCCTTCATAATGTGATATAACTGAGCCTTAGTAAGAGGTACTATTTTGGCTATACTGGAAGTATTGAGGGGAGGGAGACTGGATCTACTTTGTGAGGAGGACTGGGACAGCTGTGATAGGAGCGTCTCTCTTATATTGCTCAGTCTTCATTCTATGGTATAGCTGAAGTGCTAATTTTATTATCCGAGTATGCAAGAAAGGTGAATGGGTTATTGTGGGTTAATAGAGGTTAGTAAAGGGGTTAGTCATGCATGGTTAGTTCATTGATAGGAAGAATTCCTGTGCTACCTGGCAATGACCCGGAAGTCAAAACAGGGGTCAGGTATACCTCCGCAGGGGTGGGGGTCTCCCTCCTCGGGTGGGTAAAAAAGGGGAGGTGCGTGCCCTCTCTCTGTGATGGTCGTCCGGCGGCTGTGGCTAGGGGCTTGCCATATCACAAGTGTTTGTAATAACCCTCTGTTTATGAGACAGATGTGGGTGTTCGTAATACCAAAACCGAAGGTGCCTTGACTAGCTGGTTTAATCGGTTGGGTTGTTAATTGCATGGTTTGCTGGATGTGGTGGAGACTGGGTTGCTAACTCTGCCACATTTATCTGGAAGTATGGCAATAGAAGTTAGTCACTGGCGAGGCGGCTAGCCTCGCACTGACGATCATTTGGTACAGGGTTGTGAAGGGGTTGTGAGGGAATAGATGGCATGCAAAGGGTTAGTAAAGTTCTAATGTTGTTCCGTCCTACTAAGGGAAGGTAGGCTGGATAGGAGTATATATATAAAAGGTTGGAGAATGTTAGCAACGGAAAAATCAAGGATATTCAGGAGGTATGGTGGAGAGGCTAGGTCGGAAAGGAGTCGAGGAGCGTGGGGGGTTAACGAGAGGGAGAGGGTTAAGGGGGCTACGTGGAAGTTTGACCCTAAGGTCTCTGGGCGTAGGGGTGGCATTAGACTACAGTTGGTATCGGAGCTTGGGGGTTAATGACAGGGAAAGTATGTTAGCCAAATGCTACCGGGGGATGAACAATACGGGGTGGTATATGAGTCTGGAAAGGATAGAATCATGTGGACTGTGGGGCTGTGGGGGAAGAGGAGGTTAACTGTAGGTGTGTGCTTGACTGTGGATCAAAGTAGGGAAAAACATGGTGTATTATTACTTGTCAATACGATGGTTATGGATACTGTTAATCTGACACTATTTCTTGCTGATCTAGTTGTTCCTGGGAACTGTGGGAAATATTATCCCACAGCGGTAAGGTATCTCTAAGGACAGTAGACAAATTAATTCCCTTAGAAATATCTAGTGAAAGTACTCTCGATACCACGCAAACAGAGCCAACACAGAAAGGTCAGAGACCTAAACGACAAACAGCAATCAAAGCCCTGTCAAAGATACATGAACAACTGATGACTTAGATTATATAGTAAAGTTAAGAAGTGGAGGATTAAAAAATAAGGAAAAAAAAAATGCTACCACTTCATATTGGGTTATTGGTGATGGTAATAAGTTTAGGTTTAGTTCATGTATGAGGGTTGAGTGCTTTCTGGCGCCCCCCAGGATGTGGGAAATATTATCCCACAGCGGATAAGGTTAGTTAACCTATACATGTTCGCATAATATCAATAATGTGGGATAATTAACATCTTTCCTTTAATATTCTCAAGCATAAAAATTCCTACATATATTTAAATAACACTCTATAATCTATATCCAAAAAATATAGTTTACATATATCCATAAATATTAGTTTGAGCCATCTAAGAAGATACTCAAACTTAACATACAATATATAAATAATGTTCAACTATTCGAGCCATCTAAAAAGATACTCGAATGAAATAATGATCACGCTATAAATAAAAGGAATCCGAGTTTACGAAGTTCACGAAGCAACTGTACGTATTATTGCGAGTCCGAACGAGATAGCTAAAAATAGATTATAAGCTCTCGAAGCAGTGAACTGAAAATTACCGGGCATAATTTACCGAGCATAACGGCAGTTGCTATCACGACACCGTGGATACCACACCTCTCAAGTTAATGTTCGTCTAGCCTACGGTATTATATCTATAGTGATTGCCTGGGTAAAAGTGTTAACATATAACTTCATAATAGTGACACGTGTCAACGGAATCTACCCAGACAACACATCGCAGTGACAACGATAATTATAACGCTCGTGCGCTTTCCGAGGATAAAGTATCCGTTTATTTACCGGCTGGCCAGTTAGGTATTTTAGGGTATCTTTTAGGAGGGCGTTACGAGGCATACCCTCCAAAAAACAAAAGTAAGTTTTGTATATTGCGCTAACTTTTCCTTTGTGACAATAATTGATCGACCTTGCTATCTAAATATAATTACGATTGAAACTATTAACAGGCATAAGGTAGACCGGAAATTAATTAATATTTATTATCTTTATTACAGAATTACTTGTTTGCCGGATCCAATCGAACCAGGGGCGATTAGGGAGGTCGTTACAGTTAACATTTCATTACAGATGGTCCTTCGAACCGGATTTACTTTAATTGCTTGTCGTTTATGTTGATATGAGTACCGGTAAATCTAAATTAGTTTCAATTGTAGGACATAGTTTAGTACCACGATCTATCGGGCCGGTTAGCGGTTCTGAAATACGTATTTTTCGTTCACCGGGCGCCAAAGTTTCCTGCTTTGAATCAAATCAAACTCTTGCTAGCGTTCTTGATTGGTCTCATGATCTTACTATTTTATTTCTGGGTGGTAACGATATAAATGACAACTGCGTGTCATCCAACGTTGCTAATGATCTCCGATACGTTATAGAACAAATTCACAGTCATTGTAATTCACATATCGCTGTTGTATTGATCGAGAATCGTAATCCTCCCGCTAATAATCGATTCAATGTCACATCAGCCAATTATAAACGAATCGTCAATAACATCAATAATAGGCTGAAGAGATTTTATAAGAACAGGAACCACGTGAGATTTTTGAGTGTGGGGGCAAAACCCTTTCAAAACACAACCGATGGGGTACACTTTGACGACGAGACTAAGAGTCACTTAATTCATAAATTCCGCAACACCATCAGACATTTCCTCGATCATAACTAACAAGATTACCTACAACCATGGAAGCAGCTAAACGATCACTCACAGCTTATAAGGGACATCTCACGAGAGCTATTCAAAACTGTGAACAACTTCTCAAAGCAACAACTGTGGATTTGGTAGAAGTAGAGCGAACTATAGACCGTTTGGTGTCAAAGTGGAACAATTATGAAGAAGGCTACACTAAATTAGAGGCTCTATTAATTGAGAGTGAAACTAAGGAAGATGTCATCGATAAAATGCAAGCAGAGTATTATAAACATGAAGCGGACTATCAAGATCACATAGTCAAGCTAAGAACAGCTGTTGCCGCTAAACCTGCGCAGAACTCCACAACTCCATCAGGCGGCACAGATAGTAACCAAGGTAGTGTAGCGGTAGTGAAGCCTAAGCTTCCATGCATCAAAATCCCCGTTTTTTCTGGAGACATCACAGAGTACGAGGCTTTTATAGATCAATTTCAGGCGCAAATAGGCAGCCGCTCAGATTTAGAGCCCGTTACAAAACTCCAGTATTTGAAATCTCATTTAAAGGGCAGAGCATTGGATCTTATTGAAGGTTATAGCTCCGTCACAGCCAACTACCAGAGTGCGCTTGACTCTCTGAAAGATACATACGGAGACGAAGAAAGAAAGGATAAAACACTGTCTATTACATACGATAGTTAGCTTGAATTCACCAAAACATGACAGAGGAGATCTTGAGACATTCAGAATAGCAATGTTAAACTTAACCAGAAGCCTTAGTAATAAACACGATTACACCTGCTGTGAATGGATAATCTCATCTTTATTCCAACATAAACTACCAAGCGCAACCATCAGGCAGTTATATCTAAAGTATGAGACAAACTACTTTACCATAGCTCAGATCAATGAAGGCTTAAGAGATCTTGTATCACACATGGAAACAGAATCTCAAGCAAAGGCAAGTAGGAGTGAAAAGCAGGATACTCAGTGGAAAAGATCAGATAGGTCTACAGAAAAGACCATTGGAGCCTACTACAACACCGAATCAAGAACCAAGCCGAAGGCAAAACCAGAACCTTCATGCATATTTTGTGGTGGATCACACAGAAACGCACAGTGCTCTAAATACGCCACTGGGACTGAAAGAATCCAGCGGCTAAAAGAACTCGAACTCTGCACAAGATGTATGGGAACTCATTCCGGTTAATATACAGGAGACGCAACAACGTGTTTTTCAGGTATTTTTTTTGGAATTTTGATTTTGTTTTTGGTGTTTTAGTCGAATCTAGTGATGAAATTGAATGGGAATTAAGCATTTACCCATTATCCATCAATCTAAAGACACGCCCCCCGATAGTGGGGAGGGCTATGAAGATCAGGGAAATTGAGGGGTAAAAAGTGTATAGAACACTAAAGAACACTATAATACACATTTGTAACCCAAATTTGGCTCGGGTTTCTTCAATTTCCAGACCCATAAAACCTGATTTTTTGAAAACCCGAGCCAAGTTTTGACGAAACTTGGCTCGGATTTAACAAATGTAAAAATGAAAAAAACACAGTAACCTTGGTAAAATATTGGCTCGGGTTTTGTCAATTTCCAGACCCATAAAACCTGACTTTTTGAAAACCCGAGCCAAGTTTTGACGAAACTTGGCTCGGATTTAACTAATTTAAAAATTAAAATAACACAGTAACCTTATTAACATGTTGGCTCGGGTTTTGTAAATTTCAATACCCATATAACCCGACATTTCGAAAACACGAGCCAAGGCTCGGATTTTACTAATGTTCATGTTAAAATTACACAGTAACCCTAATAAAATCTTTGTTTGGGTTTTCATAAGGTTAACATTACCCTAACCTAACGAAGTAAGAATGGGGTTAACAGTAGCCTAACCTAACAACCTTACCTAACCTAACCTAGTAAGAATGGGGTTAACATTAGCCTAACCTAACAACCTTACCTAACCTAGTAAGAATGGGGTTAACATTAACCTAACCTAACAACCTTACCTAACCTAACCTAGTAAGAATGGGGTTAACATTAGCCTAACCTAACAACCTTACCTAACCTAACCTAGTAAGAATGGGGTTAACATTAGCCTAACCTAACAACCTTACCTAACCTAGTATTATTGGTGGGGGCTGCCGCCCCCACACCCCCGCTGGTTGGGTACTGGCTGAAAAACTTGTTGTTTTACAGTAGGCCTATGTATTTTATGTTATTTTTGTTCTCCCTTATAATACATTTCAGCTCTTAATGACATATATAGCAATGATGTATAGCCTATGCTCTACCGGACCTATTAGGCCTAAAAAGATCGATGGGCTAACTGTCGGTCCAAAACATCAGTATGGTAACCAACTAGCCCTTGCATGCCAGTTTAATCCTATGCGAAAAGATCTTTTACTTTATGTTACTTTGCGATGACCCATTAAGATTCCCTAGCTAGCTGTGGTCCGGCTCCTTTATGTTGTCCCAACCAACCAACTAACCTTAATGAACAGAGGAGGTACTGGGCTGCCTGGCTGGCCGCTCTATCACCACTCGTCTTGGTCAACAGCTGGTGGATTTTTGTTTCGAATTTTTCCATGTAAAACAAGTGTATGTGCATTTCAAAACCAGCTGTCCTCGTCAGCTGTATTTGGAACACTGGTTATTGCACTTTGGACAGTTTACACTTATTGGAAGGCGAAAAGGTCTTAAGCAGCCTCAGTGTTTTTAAAGACGGTGGAAAAAGCTTTGATCGGCTCACACCCTCCACACAAGCTGGCCAGAGTCAAACTGACAGCTTATATCCTGGGCCACCTGTTTTCCAAATCAGGGCATCACCTGATTGGTCGATAGACATCACGTGTCAGTGAACTCGAGTACTCTTGGCATGAAATAGGTAGGGTGATTACTTTGGCTACGACGCCACCAGTATAGTTCATTGCATTCGCCACCAGATGTCTCAGTTGTTGACTGACAGTCACGAAAAAGAAGTCTCCCAGATGAAGACGAAAAAGAAGAAGTGTAAACAAACCCTTAAAACGTAAATATCCATATAATATGTATTATGTTAGTTTCCCGGGAATGACACCTACATCAACAATTTGGAGAAAAATCGCTTAATCACATGCTGTTGAGCTTAATTTTTTACCAATATTGTAGCGCCTCCTGTATATTGACCCTCATTCCATCAAATCTTGTAACACCAGGCTACAAATCTGCCGTAGGTGTCAGAAGGGTGTACATCACACCAATTTATGTAAATAATTTGATAAATCTAACCAACAGACTAGTCAGAGGGTGAACACTTCATCCACTGAGTATATAGCTCCACCACATCCAATGTAGCGCACATAAATGTTACTACGGGTTCAACAATATCTAGATTCTCCGGAGTGGCTCTGTCAACGGGATTAGCAAATCTAGAACTTGGCGGAAACGAAAGGGAGGTTAGACTGTTCTTTGATAGCGGTTCACAGAAATCTTTCATAACTAGAAGCCTTGTAAATCAGACAAAATTACCCTTAAAGACGTCTGTGAAGATGACTCTTAATGGATTCATGGGCCAACCTGTTACCCAAAATTATGACTTAGTCAAACCAATAATAAAGGTGGGAAACCGGAGGAAAAGGATCACAGCAGTAGTAGTGGATGAGTTACCGCAAACCATTGTGACTGCTGGAATATCAGGAGCTATGGAACATTTAACCAGGAAAGGGATGAAACTAGCAGATACCATACCCCACAATGATCAAGTAGGACCTGTGGATATACTAATTGGCGCAGATCACTACTATGATTTTATATCACGTCACACAGTTGTACGTGAAGGCATAAACCTGCTCAAATCTCCTGCTGGATATATACTAACAGGAAATATTCCTACTAAGTACAACACATTGAGTGGATCTAATCACGATACACAGAATATTATACTGGAGTCTGTCCTAGTGATGAGGATTACGGACCATATGGATCCACTTATTGGAGTGGAAACTCACCTTGAAGAAGAGACTTGAGATTCACAAACTATGGGATTTAGACACGTTGGGAATCGATGCCACTGAGCCAATGCCAGATGATCGTATGTCCTATAAAGTATACCTGGACTCTTTGAAATATGAAGCAGGACAATACTGGGTTAAGTTACCATGGAAGTTGAATAAAGCTGATCTTCCGAACAATTATTCAAGAGCAATTGGACAAATGCACTCCCTAGTTAAAGAACTGAAGAGAAAAGACAAGATTGAGATATACCAGAAGATTCTTGACGATCAACTAGAGGCAGGATTCATTGAAGAAGTACCCAAGCCTACACCTAATGATCAATCCCACTACTTGCCACACCATGCAGTTGTTAAAGAGTCGGCTACAACACCATTAAGAATAGTGTTCAATTGTAGTTCACGAGCAAACAAAGGTAGTCCCTCTCTGAATGACTGTTTAATGACAGGTCCCCCATTGACTAGCAAACTATATGATGTGCTTCTCAAATTTAGAACTAATCAACATGCATATACAGCGGATATTTCAATGGCGTTCCTGAGAATTGGGCTACAAGAGGAAGATCGTGACTACACAAGATTTTTATGGCCAATTGACATACAAGATGTGAATAGTCCACTGAGAACATTACGGTTCAAGTCGTTCAAGTCGGTCCTATTTGGTGCCACAAACTCACCATTCTTGCTTCAGGCCACGATAGATTTTCATCTGAAGTCTTCAGAAAGCCCCATCAAGGAAATGTTGGCCTCCAATTTCTATGTAGACAATTTCCAAGGGACAGTGATGAATGAAGATAAATTGACATACATATATAAGGAAGCCAATAGAGAACTCCAGCATGCTAATATGCCGCTAAGACAATGGGTCACCAACAATACAAAGCTGAACACTGCAATTGAGAAAGACTTTCCCGGATATAAAGTTCCAGACACGACATCAGTTCTTGGAATATTATGGAACGTTAAAGAAGATGTATTGAAGTTGAAGCCAGTGAAATATGTCGACAGTCAATCAAGCTCCATTACAAAAAGACAGCTACTAGCCAAAGTTAGTAAATTATTTGATCCCCTAGGTATAATGTCACCTATCACTATAAAGGGAAAACTATTGGTTCAAGAAGCTTGGTGCCTTAAAGTGGAGTGGGATGACATTCTCCCTGAATTCTATGTTGATGAATGGAAAGAGTTGGAATCTGAATTTCAGCAGCTATCAAGTCTACAGGTACCCAGGTCCACAGCACATGAAACAACTCCATGCTCTCTACACATATTCTGTGACGCTTCCACAAGGGCATATGGTGCAGTTGCATATTTGGTGGATGATTCAAACTCCCTACTTCTAACCAGTAAGGCAAGAGTAGCCCCATTGAAGTCTAGGACCATACCTCAACTAGAACTAACTGCACTGCTTGTCGGAACAAGACTGGGATCATACATTAATCATATCTTAGGAAACCTGAACATCATTAAAACTTACTTATGGTCAGATAATGAAGCTTGTCTGCAATGGGTGAAAAATTACAACTCTAAAATACCATATGTGAAAAACCGTGTTGCAGAAATTAAAGAACTACAAAAGGGATTTGTGTTTATGCACGTAGACACCAAGAATAATCCTGCAGATCTGCTCAGTAGAGGCGTCAAAGTACAAAGGCTTGACTCTTTATGGTTTAATGGTCCAGAGTGGTTGACGGATCCTAAACTTTGGCCTATCCAAAAGCCTTATGTTGTATCAAACATTCTTGTGCCAGACGTTCTATCACTCATAAGTAGTAATCCAAGCCCTTTGGTAAATCCCAATAGATATTCAACTCTTGGTAAATTACTGAGAGTAACAAAAGGGGTGATGGACTTTGTCAATAACTTGTTTGCAAAGAGAAGATGGAATCCCAGATTGAAGATTCAGTGTCCCATGACCTATTGGATAAAACATCTACAAAGTGAAGTATATGAGGATGAACTACAAACTCTATCAAGGAAGGAACCAGAATCACAACCTGAGACATCTAAAAAGATACTCAGATCAAATAACTTTTTAATTCACCGCTTAGGGTTATTCCTTGATGAGGAAGGCCTCATTAGATGTAAAGGGAGAATCCATCATTCATCTTTGCAATATAGTATTAAACATCCCATCCTACTGCCAAAGAAGCATTGGTTTACTGAACTGGTGATAGAAGACTCACATGCGACTACCTTACATGGAGGGATTGCCGAAACCTTAATAAACATACGACAGCAATTCTGGATACCAAAAGCTCGTCAAGCCATCAAGAAATGCCGCCAGAAATGTGTAGTTTGTAAAAGATATGATGCCAGAAAGATCAGGTATCCCACATCACCACCTCTTCCCGAAGAACGTGTGCAGCAAACGGCTCCCTTTCAAGTTGTGGGAGTAGATTATACTGGAGCAATCCAGTTGCAGGGACCCAATGGAGAGGAACAGTCTACGACAAAAGTTTATGTCTGTCTGTTTACTTGTGCTAACACCAGGGCTGTACATTTAGAACTTGTAACAGACATGTCTGCCAGCACCTTTTTAAGAGCATTTCGGAGATTTTCAGGCAGACGGTCATGCCCTCGTCTCATAATTTCGGACAATGGATCAAATTTCAGAGCAACGGAACCACTCCTTAAAAGTTTTATTTCAAATGGCGGAGGTACAAAATTTCTTTGAGGGTCGGCGTTGTGAATGGAAGTTCATTCCCCCTAAAGCTCCATGGCAGGGTGGATTTTACGAAAGAATGGTGGGTGTCGTCAAAAGATGCTTGCGCAAGGTGTTGCATAATAAGAGGGTTAGTGTAGATGAATTGAGGACGGTTCTAGTGGAAATCGAGGCTAGAGTAAATAACCGACCACTAACCTATGTACACGAAGATATTGATGAGCTTCAAGCCCTGACACCCAACCATCTCTTACAAGGATCCCCCATTCAAGTCCTACCACCTGTGATTAATAAAGACGCTATAAAGGACCCCGATTTCTTACTGAACTTGGCTAATCCTACTACAGAGAAGTTGACCACACGCTTCAATCATCTCAACAAATTGCTCAAACAATGGCAGAGAGTATGGCAACAAGATTACTTGACATCATTGAGAGAGTACCATTATGGAAAGAAACCTAGTGCTGAAACTCGTTTGATGGTTGGAGACGTGGTTTTAAGATTGTGAAACTCCAAGATCAACCTGGCCTCTTGGGAAAATAGTTTCTCTGCATCCAGATACATATGGTACCGTGAGAGTGGTTAAGGTGCTGTCAAAGGGTAAGGTATCTCTAAGGACAGTAGACAAATTAATTCCCTTAGAAATATCTAGTGAAAGTACTCTCGATACCACGCAAACAGAGCCAACACAGAAAGGTCAGAGACCTAAACGACAAACAGCAATCAAAGCCCTGTCAAAGATACATGAACAACTGATGACTTAGATTATATAGTAAAGTTAAGAAGTGGAGGATTAAAAAATAAGGAAAACAAAAATGCTACCACTTCATATTGGATTATTGGTGATGGTAATAAGTTTAGGTTTAGTTCATGTATGAGGGTTGAGTGCTTTCTGGCGCCCCCCAGGATGTGGGAAATATTATCCCACAGCGGATAAGGTTAGTTAACCTATACATGTTCGCATAATATCAATAATGTGGGATAATTAACATCTTTCCTTTAATATTCTCAAGCATAAAAATTCCTACATATATTTAAATAACACTCTATATCCAAAAAATATAGTTTACATATATCCATAAATATTAGTTTGAGCCATCTAAGAAGATACTCAAACTTAACATACAATATATAAATAATGTTCAACTATTCGAGCCATCTAAAAAGATACTCGAATGAAATAATGATCACGCTATAAATAAAAGGAATCCGAGTTTACGAAGTTCACGAAGCAACTGTACGTATTATTGCGAGTCCGAACGAGATAGCTAAAAATAGATTATAAGCTCTCGAAGCAGTGAACTGAAAATTACCGGGCATAATTTACCGAGCATAACGGCAGTTGCTATCACGACACCGTGGATACCACACCTCTCAAGTTAATGTTCGTCTAGCCTACGGTATTATATCTATAGTGATTGCCTGGGTAAAAGTGTTAACATATAACTTCATAATAGTGACACGTGTCAACGGAATCTACCCAGACAACACATCGCAGTGACAACGATAATTATAACGCTCGTGCGCTTTCCGAGGAAAAAGTATCCGTTTATTTACCGGCTGGCCAGTTAGGTATTTTAGGGTATCTTTTAGGAGGGCGTTACGAGGCATACCCTCCAAAAAACAAAAGTAAGTTTTGTATATTGCGCTAACTTTTCCTTTGTGACAATAATTGATCGACCTTGCTATCTAAATATAATTACGATTGAAACTATTAACAGGCATAAGGTAGACCGGAAATTAATTAATATTTATTATCTTTATTACAGAATTACTTGTTTGCCGGATCCAACCGAACCGTAAGTTAATTATAGAACTTGTTATTGTAAAGCCCGAATAATAGTTGTGTGTGAAGGTTGCTGATCATCGAGGGGCGATTAGGGCGGTCGCTACAGTTAACATTTCATTACAGGAACTGCGTTTTCTATGATATATACACCAAAGAAAACGACAGTTCGTAGGGTTAACTTCGGTATTGTTTCGTGGTGAAAATGCGTCGAGACAATGGTAACAGAGGGTGGTATATACAATCTCTGGTTGGGGTAAGAATTAAAGTTACTGCATGGTGGCTAACATCTTCAGTCATTTCTGTCTAGGTCTTACAGGAACAATGGTTCTATATACACTGGTGTACCCGTGGGTATCATAGTTTCTTATCAATTAGGACATGGGGTTTTAACATACTACTTCTCGGATGGAAGAACATACATAGATTTATAGGGGCGGTTGGTCTTCAGAAACTTAGTCTGGCAAGACAAGGTATTTTAAGGGGGTGAACATATTACTTCTCGGATGGAAGAACATACATAGATTTATGGCTGTCTGAACTGGTTGGCATTGGCTCAACCTAGGGACAGGGCATGGGTGTATTAAATGAATGTGTATTCATGTTCATCATCATGTAGGTAGAGTCTGGCGGGTAAGAGGTGTAGGACACAAAGCAAAATAGAGTAGTGTGGACTGTGGATACGAAGGAGGTGATTGGAAGACTTATAACAATTGTGGAAAAGTAAATGGAAGAGATGAACACAATGGCGGATAAAGATAACTAACCTAAGGATTGAATACATGCATGAATGACGACATTATAGCCGTCGTCCTAATAAGGTGATGAAACCTGGTTGGTCTGCACGTGGCACAATACGACACAAGGACAGTGCCGCTATGTCGTATCAATACTGGTGGCATACTCCGGTTAATATTATATACACTTAGTTACTAGAGGAACAATGCAAGGGGGCGACTGAGCACGGGGTTACATATATCTATACTCGTCATGGAAAAATGATATACGAGGTCTAGGGACAGGCATGGGTGTTTTAACCTGGGAGGAACATATATAGATTTATGGGGCGATTGGTCTTCAGAAACTTAGTCTGGCAAGATGAGGTATTTTAGGGTATGTTGATATTGACATCCTAATTTAGGGACAGGGCATGGGTGTATTAACTTTAAGGTGTATTTATGTTCGTCATCATGTAGGTAGAGGTGTAGGACACGAGGGGTAGTGTATATGCGAGGTGTGGGAAAAGGTCAGTGTTTGGAAGGGGTAGGCAGGTGTGGTTTGGAGCTGCTTAGCCCTGCGGGCCTCGGCCTGTCTGAACTGGTTGGCTCGGTCACCTGGTCCTTTCGTTCTGTGGGCCTTTCTTTCGGGTGTTTCTGTGTGGTGTTCGCTCGTGGATTCTGTGGTGGGCTTCTCGTTCTGGGGCATTTTACTTCCCTCTCCTTCATTGTAGGCTCGTCCCCGAGCCTCAAGGGTGAAGTAAAAAGAAGCATAGTCATGGTGGGTCATTTTGAGGGTATTTAGAAGGTCCCACCAAGCAAGAGAGCGAGGGTCAGGTTTCTTTTGCAGGTCAATGTATACCTGTAGGAATGTGTCCTCTGTGTTGTGGAGGGCGGTTGCCCGGGCTTGATGTGGGCGTTGTAGACGGGCTAAGCGTCCTGTGGGCGTTTTTACTTTAACCTTTCGTATGAATGGTTTGTAGTTTTCCCCCGTGGGGGTAGGGATGGGGGCGACGAAGGGTGTGGATTTGTTCATGGTGGAGGTCATGTCTCGAGTGAGATGTGTGGGACTGACAGGAGGTCTGTTTAGTGTGGTGAATGGGTTACTAACTGAAGGGGAGGGATTAACGCGTGAAAACGGAGCTGGGGGTGAAGGGGGAATATGAGTCTGGGGTTTTGGGGGTTTTCTTGGGTGGTGTTGTAGGCTGGGAAAATATATTGAGGCAATGTGCAATATCGGTTTAGGTAAGGTGCGTGAGGGAGGTGTGTGAGAAAGAGGGGGTGTGTGTGTGTGGTGTGGCTTGGGTTTTTAGTGTAAGAACGGGGTGTTGTTTTTGTATAACTGTCTTTAAATCTGATGGGTCTGTTGATTATTCTACCTTTGGAGGTCCTGGTGGGAAGGTAGATGTTTGTCGTGGGACTTGAGTCGCTTGACGATGTTTTATATTGAGGGGAAGAACGCTTTACAGGTGGAGGGTATTTAGTGGGGGTGAGGTCAGGGGTTATTTGAGAGGTAGATGCGTGTGGAGGTTTTTGTCGAGTGAGGGTGGTAGGCGGAATGGAAAAGGATTTGGTGGGGGTATGTATGGGGGTTCTCGCAGGGGCGACTTTGTGGGAGGATTCAAGTGGGGGTGTGGAGGTTGGGCCCGTCAATTTGGAGGGGCTTTGGTGAGGAGTTAGTTGCGTGTTAGACGTGGTGTGAGAGGAGGGGTTGGTCGTTGGCATAGTGTATTTTTTATGGGGGGGGGGGGTCCGATGAGATGAGGAGGTTGGTGGATGTGTGGGTGGGGTGGCAGGGATAGTGGAGGGGAAAGGGGTGAATGCGGGGGGGGGGCTAGACGGGTGGGTAGGGAGTGGAGATTTAATTTGGAGGGTTGGGGGTAGGAACGTGTGTTGGGTGTGTTCTTTGGTGGGGTCGGTGATTTGCTGGTGGTGGAAGTAGGCGGTTTTATGGGAGTTTGGTGGGGGGGTAGATCTAGCAGGTCATTCGGGGTGATGAGGTGGTGGTTGAGGGGGGATGAGGTTGAAGAGGAAGGTATGTGTTTTCGTGGGGGGTTGGGGGTTGTTATTTTTGGAATATAGTTAGAGGGTTTATGGTGTTTAGTTGTGATTATTCGTCTTCTTTCCCTTTGTGGAGGAGAATTCGACGAAGAAGAAGAGGAGGAGGACAGTGGTCTGACTGCCCTATGGAACTGGGTTAGCAGGGTGTGTTTCCTGGAGGTTTTAAAAGATTTGAGTCGTGGGCGTAAGTTGTAGCGTGAGGTTACTGAGGTAGATTGTTTGGTGCGGTTGGGTGTGTACTTGGTTTTGGGTGGGGGTGGTGGTTTTCTCACTGTGGTGCCTGGTGGAGGTATGTCAGGGCTAGACGGGAGGGTTTCCGTTGTGGTCGGGGTTGTGGGTGGAGGTTTTCGTACTTGGATAAGTTGGGGAGGTACTTGACTATCGGAAGTGAAGGAAGGTGTCATGGTGGAGGAAGGTGTGATAGTGGGGGCTTGGGGTTTGTGGAGGTTAGTTTGGGGGGTATGTTGAGGAACGATTGGTCGGTTCGGTGCTGGAGGGCTTAGGCCCTTCGGGGTTTGTATGGGAATATTCATAGCCTGAGTGGAAGGGTTAGTAGGGGTGTTTAATTCAGGGTCGGACGTGTGGGGTGGGGTGGGTCTTGTGGTTTTAGAGGTTTAAACGCTCGGACGAATCTAGTTCGGAACGTGAGAGTCACGCCGTGATAATCGATGGTGACTTGATAGGCATTTGGGACTTGTATGATGGTGTAGGGCCCGACATAGCGAGGGCCTAATTTGTTGGTGACAGGGAGGTTGGCTACCATTACGGTGTCATGGATGGCGAAAGTGTTTTTATCATCGGGGCTATCCGTTTTGGTGTCTTGACAGGTTTGGGCGGTATGGAGGGTGTTTTGCAGATGTTGCAATGGGTCAATTGTGGAGGTGTTGGAGGGGAGGTGAGCGTGATGGTGGAACGGCAGTAACAGGGGGGGTACGCCGTAAACACGTTCATGAGGGGAAATACCGTCTTCTCGGGGACAGGTGTTCATGCCCCATTGTATCATCTTTAGTTTTGATGGCCAGTCTGAGGTGTTAAGAGCAATCATTCTTATACGTAACTGGTTGTTGATGGTGCGATGGCTGAGTTCGCATATAGCATTTCCTTGAGGCCAGTACGGGGATGAGTCTTTGATCTTAATACCGCATTGTTGGGTGAACTGTTGCCAAACGTGTCCACTAAACTCGGGGGCATTGTCGGATAGAAGAGCAAGGGGAAGGCCGAATATAGGGAATACTTCTGTGGCAAGCAGTGAGGCGACTGTGGTGGCTGTGTGGTCTTTAACTGGGCAGGCTATTAAAAATTTTGAATATACGTCAACAAATGTGACGATATAGCGGTTGCCAGCGTAAAAAAGAAACGGGCCCATGATGTCGAGGGATAAGACTTGGAACGGTTTGTTGGCAGAAATGGTACCAGCTGGGCCTGGGGTGCGTGATCTATCCTTCCGCAATAAGCAAGGTTTGCAGGATTCGGTCACTCGTTGTGCAAGTTTGGAGGGGTTGGGGGTCCAGTATTGATCTGTGAAAATTTTTAACATCTTCTTTTGTCCAAGGTGTATGCCGTTTCCCTCGTGGATGGCAATCATGTAGTCGTGGGCAATGGTGGGGTCTAAGACTATGTGACCGGAGTCTGTGGCAAGTTGATCTCCCCAGCGAGTCAGTTTCCTGAAGACATTTAACGGTATCCAGGGTGGTCTGATTCTTGTTTCCCAAGATTGAATTAGTGAGGGGGCTGAGGGGGAATTATGTTGGTGGATGGGGGTAGATAAAAGTTCAGTGTTTTGTAAGGCGGCTAGGTTGGTGGGGGGGTCTTTTGGTACTGGCAAACGTGACAGGACGTCTGCATTGGTGTGAAGTTTGCCTGGACGATACTGTATTGTAAAATCGTAGTCCTCTAGTGTCTCCCTCCAACGTACCAAAATGGCTGAGTTGGTTTCGCACTTATGCAACCATTGCAAAGATTGATGGTCGGTTATTATATCGAGTTTCGCGCCCAACACAAATGACCGGAAGTGGCTGAGTGCCCAAATGATCCCTAAGCACTCTCTCTTGGTGGCTGCATAATTCTGTTGTGCTTGGTTGAGGGTGGAGCTGGCATACGCTATCACATGTTCCTCTCCGTCTCTGACTTGAGCTAAAACTGCACCAATGGCGTACAGAGATACGTCGGTATAAAGACGGAAAGGTTTATGGTAATCAGGGAAAGCGACAATAGGGGCTTGGATTAGCTTTTGTTTCAAAGTATTGAAAGCGAGGTCTCTTTCAGGTGTCTAGGTGAATGGGGTGTCTTTGTGGGTGAGTTGGTGGAGGGGTCTGGTTATGGTGGCAAAATGGGGGACGAAACGTCTGTAATATGTGGCTAAACCTAGAAAAGAACGTACTCCTTTAACGGTGGTGGGTGGGGGTTGGTTTTGTATGGCTTGAAGTTTCTTTGGGTCTGGTGCAATACCATGTTCAGATATTACGTGGCCGAGGAAATCTACCTTATTTCGGGCAATCTCGCACTTTGAGGGTTTTAATTTCAACCCGGCGGCTCGGATTCTTTGAAGGACTTGTCTCAACCTGAGGAGGTGTTCTTCCCAGGTTGGTGAGTACACAATAATATCGTCTAGATAGGCTAGGCAGGTTTCCCAGGTTAGGCCATGTAATACCGCTTCCATCAAACGGGAGAAAGTGGCGGGTCCGTTACAGAGGCCAAAAGGTAGGACGTTAAATTCGTAGTGGTGGCCACCACTAGTGGAAAATGCTGTTTTCTCTTGGTCCTCGGCCTTGATAGGCACTTGCCAATACCCTGTGTTACGACTGGGGTTCAAATATATCAGGGCTCTTATTCATTGGACTAGTAATGGCATAAATGCTACAACGGAAAGCGCTAGATCCAACCTCTGATGTATATTCCCAGTGAACAAAGAACACAAATACTCTACAGAGTTCTATATGCAATAATAGGCTATCAAACTCTCAATAAATGTGCGTCTACTCTAGGCTTAATGTTATGTGAAAACAGCCTATTACTACCTATAACCGAAGGTGCTTGGTTATGGTATGCAAAGTAAGGTGGTAAGAGAAGTTACAGCTTACGTTACTTTAATCAATAAATGTCAGGCACTCCTGCATGAAAGAAAGTGCACTAAAGTCCTTCAATACTAACAAGGAATCTTCTTTAAATGTTAGATGCTATAAAGATGCTCGTATCGGAAATGAAACCCAAAAAGGCAGGCAGCGGAACAATGCTCGTGCAGGCTATGCACACAAAAAGGCAGAATATATATAATGCCGTCGGAGCCAAGAATATCCTAAACACAACAACAATAATAATAATCGCCACGACAATGCAGTATTCCTATCAACAAATAGAGCCTAAGTCGTTTGTGTCTCAATACATCAAACTAGGCTGCGAAATGCTTGTGTAATCATAAATGGGTATGCATAAAAAGAATAATTGGTTTAATATACTTAATGTCTACTATGATTGATAAAGTCTAGCTAGAGTCAATGATACGAGATACTGGTGCGTATGGCATGCCGCATAGCCTAGTGCAAATCTCAAGTCTGTGCGTCAAATATTACGTTATAGGGAAGGGTAGCTCTCTTGAGGAACCTTAATACCGAAGTATTAAGCGTTCTCCTGGCGTACCTCAAAGACAAACAATCGAGACTAGAACAGTGCAGAATGGTATAGGCAAAAAAACCCTCATTCGTGCATGCTCTACTCTCAATGGCACACAGACTAGAATTTACTCAATCAACTCCAGTTCTCAGGTATGTCGTGCCGCTTTTAACTGAAGCCAGCACTCATAGGAAACAATACCTATAATATCAGACTCCTAGTCTAGCATTATCTAATCCAGCAGAACACTAATAACTAAAGGAAGCAGTACTAAACAATATAAATGCCAACCAATGCTTCGTGATCCACTTATCTTAACAACTAACATACATAGGCTATATCAGACCTTAACACACAATACAACTGGCCAGCATGAAGCTGATTTTGCAGAGTTAACCAGAGGGGTATAATATTAATAAAAGGTGGTGAAGGATATGGAAAATGAGAGAGATAGGCAGAGGAAAAGATTCTCAGGTACGGAGCGGGGACAGATAGCAAGGGAAAAAAGATGGGTGTGTTCTAGAAACCAGATCTGAGGGAGAGAGTGGCGAGGAACTGTATATATACTCGCACTAGCTCGAGTGCCGTGGGAAAACAGCGGTTACAAGTCATCTAACCACTAGCAAAGCTTACAGCATGGTAAGGGCCTCTCTCCACCAACCCCCGCGAGGCAGCCAGCCGTGACGTCATCGAGCGGGACAAAAAACACTGCGCGCCCCCTCTCACTCTGTTCTACTCCCTCTCTCTCTCCCAGATCCTATCATTACTAGTTAATGATAAAATATATACTTTACAATTAAATATATAAAGCCTTGACATGGGCGAAAACAAAGAGCCTTTCTGGACTGCCCATGACACGAGCTTTCATATGAAATAAAGCACACTCTAATACATAAACTGTAGCCCCATCCACTGCCCTGGCGATCCTAGTGAGTCACTGTAGGACAAGCCATGCGGTTCTAACGGAGTGGTGAACGTCACACCTGCTTGCAAGTCGAGGGTAGTGAACCATCTGGATCCGTATAGGGAGTCAAGGGAATCGTCTATTCTGGGTAATGGCGTAGCGTCCTTAATGGTTACGTCATTCAACCTCCTGTAATAGACGCAAAAACGGGTTGACCCATCTTTCTTTTTTAATTGGACAACAGGGGAAGACCAGGGACTAACGGACGGGGTGGCAATACCGGCCTCTAACATCTCTTGGACTTGGCGTTCCTCTTCCTGGCGTTGTATGGGATTTTTTCTACGGGATGGTTGTCTTATGGGGGGGCCTGTGGTGTTAATCATGTGTTGTTCTACATCGGTCTGTCCGATTTCAGTGGGTTGTTGGGCAAACACGTCACTGAACTCTAGCAATAGGTCGTACATGCTGTGTTTTTGGTGGTCGGATAATGTGTCCGGGAGAGGGGGCAATTGGAGGCTGGTAGGGGTGTCATTAAAATCTATGGGGAGGTCATCAAAAGTTTCGAGGTCTCCTATAATGAGACCTTTTGGTAATGTCAGGGATTCCTCAGAGATATTTGCCACGAGAATGTGGTTGATGCGAGCGAAAATGATGGCGGGTTGTAAGAGGCAACGATTGGGGTTGGTGGATGTGGTAGTGGGGGAAATATCATGTGAGTTTGGGGTATGGGTCGAAGGTTTACCCATTTTTGATGGGGGGGGGGAATTTGGCATTTATCTTGAACTACAGCTGGGCTAATGATGGTGGGGGATCGACTGGCGAGCAGGTGCTCGGTACGCATAAGGGGGGAAACGTCACTTTGGTGGGGGTCACGCGTGAGGGGGGATTAACGGCGCGTGTGGGAGGATCAGCGGGGCTAGGTGTGAGGGATTTAGAAAACGGAATTTGTTGGAGGGACTGTGGAGGGTTGGTGGGGGAAGAGTGAGGTATAGAAGATGGGTTATTGGTGGAGGACTGATGTACTGATTGGTGGTTGTTAGAAGGACGAATTTGGATGCAGTTCTGGTGCGCAAGTAGAAGTTCACAGACTAGAATTAGACACGCGTATTTTTAGAGCACGGGAATTCTAGTAACCTCAGGGGGGTACTGATCTAAGTTTTATATTCTTATAGCAGAAATACGTAGAACACAAATCAGTGGGCGAACGTTAGATATCATTAGGGTTTTACTTCTATGTAATAATATCTGAATAGGGGTAATTACGAGAGTTAATGTCGCCTGTTAATTTACCCTTAAAAAGCGGCTCACCACTTAAGTCGAGTTAAATAAAGCTGGACTATGTGGCGGCGCTCGACATAACTCGAGTGGCAATTTCAGCACGTAATGTGGCTGAGAGAGAGAGACAAGTGGTGGCAGGAGACTAGCGAGCGTATGACTGCTCCAGACCACCGCGGCGAACCTACTGACACAAATCTCAGCTCCCTCCTCCCTCTCTCACTCGCTACATACTCAATTATGTACCGAAAGTACCGAATTACCTGCTTTTTGCACTCGCGTTGCACGGTTATTGCAAGAAAACTATCCATCATACAAGGATCGTTATGGTGTCATTCGAAAGCTCTGTTTATGCCCTTTCAGGGATAGATACTTGTTTTACGTTCTGGGTCTTATTTAGGCATGAAAATGATCACGTAAACAGCCCTATTTTGGCTAAAAACACCCCGCTGGGCGGTACACATAAATAAACCGCATAGGCCGCTCGTAAGGTGTTAATGAACACTGATACGCTTAGCACTTCCCAATAGAATGGTTATATATGAATTATACTGGGGCAAAGATATAGCCACTTCATAGAAAGATTAATAAGTGAGTCTCTAATTAGTACTGTAACACGGTAGTACTAATAAAGTGAATCTTGGGTAGTATTTGGTTGGTTTGGTCCTGGTTATCTTGCATCCGTGATGTTGGGGGCTAACGACTGGTTCCGCGGCCGTCCAGGGGGTCCATATGTAGGAAGTTCTCAAGACGGATCTCTTGGCGATCGTTGCTGGCTACACGCTTATATACCCACTGGTGTGTAAAGGTTATAAGGTGCACGTAGATTTCTTGTACGTGGACAGATGCTTCTATCTCAAATCTGCCACGGAGTCTGCCGGCTCTGGAACTCAAATCTCAGGAACAACACAAGGGCAGAGCTAGAGGTCAACTTAAGGGGGCCAGCCACTGGTTGGTGTCTATCTTTCAACTGATTTTACTGGGGGCTGGAGCTGGGTTTATAGGCTCGGTTTTGGACCCTGTAGGCCATAGGGATCTCGAATCTTATGGAATTATTTGAGCTCTCAATAGATACGGGGACTAGGTAAGGTGGTGATTACTGTTGTGGCACATGGCTATAGGGAGCCTTCATAATGTGATATAACTGAGCCTTAGTAAGAGGTACTATTTTGGCTATACTGGAAGTATTGAGGGGAGGGAGACTGGATCTACTTTGTGAAGAGGACTGGGACAGCTGTGATAGGAGCGTCTCTCTTATATTGCTCAGTCTTCATTCTATGGTATAGCTGAGGTGCTAATTTGATTATCCGAGTATGCAAGAAAGGTGAATGGGTTATTGTGGGTTAATAGAGGTTAGTAAAGGGGTTAGTCATGCATTGTTAGTTCATTGATAGGAAGAATTCCTGTGCTACCTGGCAATGACCCGGAAGTCAAAACAGGGGTCAGGTATACCTCCGCAGGGGTGGGGGTCTCCCTCCTCGGGTGGGTAAAAAATGGGAGGTGCGCGCCCTCTCTCTGTGATGGTCGTCCGGCGGCTGTGGCTAGGGGCTTGCCATATCACAAGTGTTTGTAATAACCCTCTGTTTATGAGACAGATGTGGGTGTTCGTAATACCAAAACCGAAGGTGCCTTGACTAGCTGGTTTAATCGGTTGGGTTAATTGCATGGTTTGCTGGATGTGGTGGAGACTGGGTTGCTAACTCTGCCACATTTATCTGGAAGTATGGCAATAGAAGTTAGTCACTGGCGAGGCGGCTAGCCTCGCACTGACGATCATTTGGTACAGGGTTGTGAATGGGTTGTGAGGGAATAGATGGCATGCAAAGGGTTAGTAAAGTTCTAATGTTGTTCCGTCCTACTAAGGGAAGGTAGGCTGGATAGGAGTATATATATAAAAGGTTGGAGAATGTTAGCAACGGAAAAATCAAGGATATTCAGGAGGTATGGTGGAGAGGCTAGGTCGGAAAGGAGTCGAGGAGCGTGGGGGGTTAACGAGAGGGAGAGGGTTAAGGGGGCTACGTGGAAGTTTGACCCTAAGGTCTCCGGGCGTAGGGGTGGCATTAGACTACAGTTGATATTGGAGTTTGGGGGTTAATGACAGGGAAAGTATGTTAGCCAAATGCTACCGGGGGATGAACAATACGGGGTGGTATATGAGTCTGGAAAGGATAGAATCATGTGGACTGTGGGGCTGGGGGGAAGAGGAGGTTAACTGTAGGTGTGTGCTTGACTGTGGATCAAAGTAGGGAAAAACATGGTGTATTATTACTCGTGAATACGATGGTTATGGATACTGTTAATCTGACACTATTTCTTGCTGATGATCTAGTTGTTCCTGGGAACTGCGTTTTCTATGATATATACACCAAAGAAAACGACAGTTCATAGGGTCAACTTCGGTATTGTTTCGTGGTGAAAATGCGTCGAGACAATGGTAACAGAGGGTGGTATATACAATCTCTGGTTGGGGTAAGAATTAAAGTTACTGCATGGTGGCTAACATCTTCAGTCATTGCTGGCTAGGTCTTACAGGAACAATGGTTCTATATACACTGGTGTACCCGTGGGTATCATAGTTTCTTATCAATTAGGACATGGGGTTTTAACATACTACTTCTCGGATGGAAGAACATACATAGATTTATAGGGGCGGTTGGTCTTCAGAAACTTAGTCTGGCAAGACAAGGTATTTTAAGGGGGTGAACATATTACTTCTCGGATGGAAGAACATACATAGATTTATGGCTGTCTGAACTGGTTGGCATTGGCTCAACCTAGGGACAGGGCATGGGTGTATTAAATGAATGTGTATTCATGTTCATCTTCATGTAGGTAGAGTCTGGCGGGTAAGAGGTGTAGGACACGAAGCAAAATAGAGTAGTGTGGACTGTGGATACGAAGGAGGTGATTGGAAGACGTATAACAATTGTGGAAAAGTAAATGGAAGAGATGAACACAATGGCGGATAAAGATAACTAACCTAAGGATTGAATACATGCATGAATGACGACATTATAGCCGTCGTCCTAATAAATGAAACCTGGTTGATCTGCACGTGGCACAATACGACACAAGGACAGTGCCGCTATGTCGTATCAATACTGGTGGCATACTCCGGTTAATATTATATATACACTTAGTTACTAGAGGAACAATGCAAGGGGGCGACTGAGCACGGGGTTACATATATCTATACTCGTCATGGAAAAATGATATACGAGGTCTAGGGACAGGCATGGGTGTTTTAACCTGGGAGGAACATACATAGATTTATGGGGCGATTGGTCTTCAGAAACTTAGTCTGGCAAGACAAGGTATTTTAGGGTATGTTGATATTGACATCCTAATTTAGGGACAGGGCATGGGTGTATTAACTTTAACACCTTACGAGCGGCCTATGCGGTTTATTTATATGTACCGCACAGCGGGGTGTTTTTAGCCAAAATAGGGCTGTTTACGTGATCATTTTCATGCCTAAATAAGACCCAGAACGTAAAACAAGTACCTATCCCTGAAAGGGCATAAACAGAGCTTTCGAATGACACCATAACGATCCTTTTATGATGGCTAGTTTTCTTGCAATAACCGTGCAACGCGAGTGCAAAAAGCATGTAATTCGGTACTTTCCCCATATAATTCAGTATGTAGCGAGTGAGAGAGGGAGGAGGGAGCTGAGATTCGTGTCAGTAGGTTCGCCGCAGTGGTCTGGAGCAGTCATACGCTCGCTAGTCTCCTGCCACCACTTGTCTCTCTCTCTCAGCAACATTACGTGCTGAAATTGCCACTCGACCTATGTCGAGCGCCGCCACATAGTCCAGCTTTATTTAACTCGACTTATGTGGTGAGCCGCTAATTAAGGGTTAAGGTGTATTTATGTTCGTCATCATGTAGGTAGAGGTGTAGGACACGAGGGGTAGTGTATATGCGAGGTGTGGGAAAGGTCAGTGTTTAGAAGGGGTAGGCAGGTGTGGTTTGGAGCTGCTTAGCACTGCGGACCTCGGCCTGTCTGAACTGGTTGGCTCGGTCACCTGGTTCTTTCGTTCTGTGGGCCTTTCTTTCGGGTGTTTCTGTGTGGCGTTCGCTCGTGGCTTCTGTGGTGGGCTTCTCATTCTGGGGCATTTTACTCCCTCATAGTAGTTATTACATGTGTCAGTGCAGCATGGGGCTCAACGTCTTGGCTAGATCATACTGTAGCTAGTGCTGATTTCCATGATATGATAACAAATATGGAAATTCAGTATACTTATACAGATGAAGATCATATAGTCCAGTCAAATTAGCTGATATTTCCCCGAACCCACCACTAATTGCAACAGAAACGAAACCTGTTGGGATTTGTTCAGTAGGGTACCCTTCATGATATACTAAAAGTCCCACAATTTGTTTTGAGTGGATCAATATTTTTATCAGGGTTGAACTTTTGGATTTCTGGATTTTTTTGGATTTTTTGTTTTGGGGGGAGGGATTTTTTTTTTGGATTTGATTTTTGGTGCATGTATGACATCAGTATAGGTAGTAATATTCATAACTACATGTATGATTTCCCATAATGCCTCCCTGTCTTGAATAAGTTTGAAACCTGCCGCCTTCCCGATCTCAAAAACCCTGGATGTGGTATCACACCCCAAGAAAGCATGCACAAAGAGAATATGCCTGCAAACCTGGACCCCAAGCTTATGCTTGATCGAATTAACACCCATGCACCTGACTTCTGCTCCTTTCTTTGGTTCAGGTCGGAAGTGGATGTCATGTTTGTTTTCTCCTGCAAGGTGGATGAGGAGAACAAGTAGGTCTGTGTCGTCTCCGACTAACACAGTTTCTCTGTCCTCAGAGATTCTCACTGCAGTTTGGACAATAAGAGTATCTGCATCCCCTCTGGCATGGATAACTTCACAGCCTTCTTTGGCCAGGGCATCTCCCAAAAGTTCAAGAAAGCGTTGTTTGTTCTCTTTGTTTGAGAGGAATTCCTTCTTTTTTAACTGGAGTTTCGTGGACAGATGGAATGTCACCTTCCTACCCTCACACTCCACTCGACGCTGATGTGTGCTATCTTTTGTTGAAGGTCCCGCCTCATAACCATCAAACACAACCACTGCCTGACCATAGTGTTTTGTAACATATCTGGTATAGTCCTGCAATATCTTGTCGTATGTTTCACCAAGTTGCCATGGAATGCGATGGAGAAGAGCACCTCCATCAAGGACGTATGTGATATTTTGACATGGTGCTGGGTTGTGTGGTACCTCGGACCAGATGGCGTCAGCTAGTTGTGCCTTCACAGCTTTCAGGAGCTTTCCCTTCCCTTCGAACAAGGCAGGTGGGTAGTTGCAGAGCTCATAGGTGAGGGCATTCGGAAGGTCATTTGCCTGAGATCCTGCAATGATGAGTCGTTGAAACAGAAGAAGAGGCAAATGATCTTCCGAATGCCCTCACCTATGAGCTCTGCAACTACCCACCTGCCCTGTACTTCCTCATCACCTATCTTGACTGCAGACTTAGAGTCAAAAGTCACAGCTTGGGCTTTCCTTTTGAAACTGTACTTGACCACATGTTGTCCAACCATTTTATTAAGAATGTCATATCCGATCCTTTTTGCATCATCCACATTAACCTCGGAACCAGCCGAGATTCCGCTGACTATGTTGCGGAGGGATGAGTCTGCTTCGAATGGAGACCTCCAGTCAATGGAGGACAGCAATGTGCTACAGTCACTACTGTCCCTTGTTTGCCGAGCTTGTGATATGTCTTTATGCTGTTCACTCGTCTGGTATGTGATGGATGTCAGCTGTTGCATTGCCATGTTTACTTCTGCACAAACTGGCCTTGAAAGGCACCAGACCAGTCTTTGGGTTTCCGTCATTCCCCTCCCTCTGGTGAGACCTCCACTCGTCTTCAGACTTCTCATAAGTGCCTGTTCGATCACCAGGTCTGGAGACAACCCTGCCCAGAAGCGGTCACTCCTCCTGACTACATGTAGTCCCTGGGTGAACAGTTGGTAGACATTGGGGTGTGTGTCTTCCAGTTTTGTCATTTTCTGCAGATAGAGGTGCAATGACTTCGTGTACAAGTTATGGCCGGAGGCAGCTAAGTACGGAAGCATGGCTTGCATTGTCTCCAGATGGAGGGACCAATCTCCGATTCGTTCTGATCGCATGAATGACCTCATGATGTCTATCATCTCCATGTATTGCAGCCACAGACGTGCAGTACGGTAGCTCGATTCCAACATGTCCTTGTGTGTCTCAAGTTTCTGTTGTAGATCCTGCAGGTACAAAGATGATTCTACATCACTGAGCGTGATTTCACCAGAGAGGAGATCATCATAGAGGTTCCCTATTGTCTCCAATTCCAGTGGCACATTGTCATTAGATAAAGACAACTTGATCCCCAACAGGCTGCTCAAGAGAAGTGTGTGAAGGACGGAATCTACAAGGAGATGACCACGAATGGCACGAGCAACTGCGTGTCCAGTGAGAATATGGGTAACAGTGTTCCCAGCGAAGATCACTTCCAAGATATCTTGAAGGCCTGTTCCTCTCATCAAGTGCCCAATGCTACCCAGAAAGCTTATTAGTGCGTGAAATCCCCCAAGTCTTAAAATAATTGGATGCAGATCACTGTCCTCTCCAGCACTTTCGACAATTTGAGTTGCCTTGAACCACAATGGCTGGTCAAAAGTGAGCACTGGTGTTGCTCCATAGCGCTTGGCATGCTCTGCAACGAAGTGTAAAGTTGAGTTGACACACGTCATGTCACTAGGGTTCATATCAATCATGGGAAAGGAACATGGTGGATGACTGTCCTGGGTGGTCTCCGTTGTTTACCATTTGCATGTATCCCGACCATGCTGGTCTTGGTAACCGGACTGACAGGGACGTTTTCCACAGGAGATCTACCTTGGGGCTTTCCGTGTGTTTGGGTTCCTCTGGTAGAGCTTCATACTTGATATTAGCAAGTTCATCACCAAGTGATATGAATTTCTTAATGCTGATGTGTCCTACAGCAGCGATCTCCTCTGCTGTCACAGACACGTTTTACCACAGAGGTGACATCACATTTAGGTGTTACAACTGCCATAATACCCATTCCGTGGAATGTCCCAGAGCCGTCAAGAGTCCTAGTGTCATGATCCACGTTGTCGGCCACATATTGTACAGACTGCCCAGGGAGGAACTCTGGAATGTCCAATCCCTGGTTGACAGCTGCACTCCGTTCATATTTTTGCACCTCTGAATATGAACTACAGAATCCATGGGCATTCAGTGTGTCAATCAGAAATCTTGATGCAAAATGCGAATGCATTTGCACACCTAGACCTAATTGCAATGGTGCAGTCATAACTCTGGGGTGGGCAGCCTGCATTAATGGTTGAATATTAATATAGGCCTAAAGACAGACCTTATGGGAAAACATACATGTAGTTATGAATATTACTACCTATACTGATGTCATACATGCACCAAAAATGAAATAAAAAAAAAAAAAAAAAAAAAAAAAAAAAACACAGAAATCCAAAAGTTCAACCCTGATAAAAATATTGATCCACTCAAAAAAAATTGTGGGACTTTTAGTATATCATGAAGGGTACCCTACTGAACAAATCCCAACAGGTTTCGTTTCTGTTGCAATTAGTGGTGGGTCCTGGTGTACATTGACTGGTCTAATATCCCATTGACCTTAACAGCTAGTTTGGAAAGAGCGCCAGAATTAACCGAGTCAAACAATAGTGTAAATCCAAAACTGCCATGGGGCGGGCTTGACGAGGAGGAGTGTGAGCAATTTTGCACTTTAACACACACTCTCCTTTCTGAGCTTGATCCTGGCAGTGAGGATGCCATTACCTGTGAAGACCCCAATTGTGTTAATGCTAGTCATCGAGAAGAGGTCAGCAAGCTGTACAATAATATTATATCTTGTCTTTGTTTTGTTTTGTTTTGTAGATGTTTAGGTGACAATCACCACGGTCGATCTGGGGATCCGCCGCTAATGAGCTCGTCCTGGAATCTTTACGACTCTGAATCTTACGATTCTTTACAGGGCTGAACATGCCATTTTTATCGGCAATAGCTCAGAGAAGAGTGTTGAGAGGGGAGAAGGGGTGTTGGAGAGAGAGGAAGGTGTTGGAGTGGCTTTGTTATGTGTGTTTTGTCTGTATACGTCGTCAGGATGTCCCCTGACTGGGTACAAGCATGTGAAACATGCTAGGACGTACTACCGCACCCACTAAATTTCCGCCGTAGCAGGGATTCGATCCCGGGTCTTTCAGATTCACACGCGAGCGTGCTCACCACTTGACCACCACGGCCTAAATCTTTACTAAGGCTAGTGACATAGTATTTCCCAAGCATAACAAAAATTACTCTTTTAACAAACTTGGGTGGAATGACCATGTTTCAGAACTATACCAGGCATCCCGAGATGCTCGTAGTGTATGGCTGGATCATAACAAACCGAGGCAGGGACCTATTTTTGATATGTTCACCAGACTAAAGGCTAGATGCAAGTATGCAATCAGATATATAAAAAATAATGAAAACGTGTTAAGAAGAGAAGCATTGGCCAAAAACTTTGCTAGCAAAGACACAATGGCCTTTCTGGAAGGATATTAAAAAAATGCATAATAGCTGCACACCTCTACCTGTTAGTGTAGATGGGAGCTCTGGTACTAATAACATAGCCAATCTTTGGAAAACACATTACCAAACTTTGTTTAACTCTGTTGGGCACCAAGGAAATACCATTGCTGCTGCAACAGAGTGTAACAAAGAAGAAAAATATGACACAATTAAAGTTACAAGTGAAGAATGATAGGCTGCAATAAGTAGGCTAGATGCTAACAAATCCTGTGGTTTTGATGGTATATATGCTGAACATTTGAAGTACTCCTCCACTCTCCTCTTGGAGAAACTCAGCAGGTGCTTTACCAGCTTTCTAATCCATGGTTTCCTACCAGAATCTATGATGTACGTTACCTTGATACCAGTAATTAAAGACAAGGCTGGCAAAATTACATCAAAAGACAACTATAGACCTATTGCCCTTGCCAGTATTGTAAGTAAGATACTAGAGTTAATCATTTTAGACAGAATCTCAGTGTATATCTTGTGACGTTAACCACTCCGTTAGAACCGCATGGCTTGTCCTACAGTGACTCGCTAGGATCGCCAGGGCAGTGGATGTGGCTACAGATTATGTATTAGGGTGTGCTTTATTTCATATGAAAGCTTGTGTCATGGGAAGTCCAGAAAGGCTCTTTGTTTTCACCCATGTCAAGGCTTTATATATTTAATTGTAAAGTATATGTTTTATCATTAACTAGTAATGATGGGATCTGGGAGAGAGAGAGAGAGTAGAACAGAGTGATAGGGGGCGCGCAGTGTTTTTGTCCCGCTCGATGACGTCACGGCTGGCTGCCTCATGGGGGTTGGTTGAGGGAGGTCCTTACCATGTTGCTAGCTTCTTTGCTAGTGGCTAGAGGACTTGTTACCGCTATACTTTGCGCGGTGAAAACTAGTCCCGGTATATATACAGGTTCCTCGCCACTCTCTCCCTCAGATCTGGTTTCTAGAACGCACCTCTCTTATCCCTTGATACCTGTTCCCCGCTCTGCACCTGAGAATCTTTTCCTCTGCCTACCTCTCTCTTTTTCCATATCTTTCACCACCTTTTATTAATACCATATCCCCTCTGGTTAACTCTGCAAAATCAGCTTCATGCTGGCCAGTTGTATTGTGCGTTAAGGTCTGATATAACCTATTTATGTTTAGTTGTTAAGATAAGTTGATCACGAAGCATTGGTTGGCATTCATATTGTTTAGTACTGCTTCCTATAATTATTAGTGTTCTGCTGGATTAGATAATGCTAGACTAGGGGTCTGATATTATAAGGTATTGTTTCCTATGAGTGCTGGCTTTAGGTAAAAGCTGCACGACATACCTGAGAACTGGAGTTGATTGGGTAAATTCTAGTCTGTGTGCCATTGAGAGTAGAGCATGCACGAATGAGGGCTTTTTGCCTATACCATTCTGCACTGTTCTAAGCTCGTTGTTTGTCTTTGAGGTACGCCAGCAGAATGCTTAATACTTAGGTATTAAGGTTTCTCAAGAGAGCTACCCTTCCCTATAACGTAATATTTGACGCACAGACTTGAGATTTGCACTAGGCTATGCGGAATGCCATGCGCACCAGTATCTCGTATCATTGACTCTAGCTAGACTTTATCAGTCACAGTAGACATTAAGTATATTAACCTAATTACTCTTTTTATGCATACCCATTTATGATTACACAAGCATTTCGCAGCCTAGTTTGATGTATGGAGACACAAACGACTTAGGCTCTTTTTGTTGATAGGAATACTGCATTGTCGTGGCGATTATTATTGTTGTAGCGTTTAGGATATTCTTGGCCCCGACTGCATTATATATTCTGCCTTTTTGTGTGCATAGCCTGCACGAGCATTGTTCCGCTGCCTGCCTTTTTGGGTTCCATTTCCGATACAAGCATCTTTATAGCATCTAACATTTAAAGAAGATTCCTTGTTAGTGTTGAAGGACTTTAGTGCACTTTCTTTCATGCAGGAGTGCCTGACATTTATTGATTAAAGTAACGTAAGCTGTAACTTCTCTTACCACCTTACTTTGCATACCATAACCAAGCACCTTCGGTTATAGGTAGTAATAGGCTGTTTTCACATAACATTAAGCCTAGAGTAGACGCACATTTATTGAGAGTTTGATAGCCTATTATTGCATATACTGTAGAACTCGGAGAGTATTTGTGTTCTTTGTTCACTGGGAATATACATCAGAGGTTGGATCTAGCGCTTTCCGTTGTAGCATTTATGCCATTACTAGTCCAATGAATAAGAGCCCTGATATATTTAAACCTCCGTCGTAACAAATGGCGACCTTACCTAGGATTTGGTTAACCTACATTTATTAAGCAGGGAACATTTGTTGTTTTGGGGAATATTTTGCGGGGATCAGCAAGAATAATTTTTTTTTGCAACATAGTATAGCCCTTGAGTATTTCCGAGAATTTTTGTGTGTATATTGAGGTATAAGAGTTTGGGGTACTTCTGTTCTGAATATTGAGGTGGGAAATTTTTGTGAGCATCATGTCTTATACCGGATCAGAGGAGAATGGAGACACAGTACGTAATGTCGAAACTGAGGAACAGCAGTATGATGATATGGTTAATCAGGTGAACTGTGAGGAGGATGCTAGGATATTTTTGCAATGGCCTGTTACTGCTGAGCGGTTGGAGGGTGTGAATCAGTACGGTCTTCAATGCCTGGCCACAGCTATCGGTCATGCGGTTACTAGCATCATGACCAGGGATAACTTGATAACGTGTGTACTGGGCAGGGTGACTGGTGAGCGAGATGGGTTGAGTGCTCAGAGCCCTTCGGCCATGCTTCCCCTACACTCGACTCCCAGCCATCCCAGTGGTTTGCCGACCCCGGGTACGCTTCCACAGTTGGGTGGTGACTGGCAGGGGGGGTTGCCCCTGGGGGGACCACCGGTAATTTCAAACATTGTAGCACCTTCACCTCCTCAAGGGTTAACTCCAGAATTATTGCTTCAGCTCGAATTAGCTAAGATCCAGCAGCAAATAGAATTAGCCAAGATAGAAGAGAGAAAAACTGTCAGTCAGCAGTCTCAGCACATAGAGCTAGCAAAAATACAAGCTGATTTAGAGTCGACTAGGTACTGTGCCGACATGGACGTAGAGAAGTCGCGAGTAGAGGCAACGGGACAGCGACTTGGGGCTGGTAACCGTGCTCATGATCAATCTCTCTCGCACTTATTGAAACTGGTTCCGGTGTTTGATGAGAGTGGGGTAACAGAATTTTTCGCATGCTTTGAGAAGAAGTGCCAGGAACACCAGTGGCCAGAGAATAAATGGGCAGCACTTGTATCCTCTAGATTAATAGGCAAGGGTCTTAAAGCCTACGATGCGTTACCTTTGGAGTCATGTATTGTGTATGAGGATCTGAAGGAGGCTGTCCTGAGGGCTTACGAACTGCAACCAGAAACGTACCGTTTGAAGTTCCGGGGTGTAACTAAGGGAAGAGATAGCACCTTTTTGGAACACGCCCGGGACTTGTCCGATGCTATGGGGAACTGGCTCCGATCTGAGAAGGTCACAACATTTGATGAAATTAAGCAGTTAATGATATTGGAGCAGTTCTTTAAGAGCACGGGCGGTGATCTAACTTTGAACTTGAAGGAGAAAAACCCAAGAACTCTAGACAAAGCAGCAGAAATGGCTGATCGACGGCTGTCGTTGATTCGGGGTTGCGGGTCCTCACAGAAGTACGATGTAAGTGCTAAGGACCGTTATCCTCCCCCTCCCCGTAACAATGACACATTTAAACAGAAGAGCCATGAAACTAAAACTGAATCCAAACCTTACACCACACTGTATGTGAAAAGTCAGGGGCCTTTTACATCACAGTATAAGCCGAAACCGAAATTTATGTGTTTTAGTTGCCACCAGGAGGGTCATAAGGCAAATGAGTTCCCTAGTCGACCTCCTCCGGCAGCCGTGTCTTTTGCTCACGGCATTGGAGTGTTCAAGAGGACATCGGAGTTTGTTAGAGGCATTTCTTCCGAGGTAAATACACTGCCAGTGCAGAAGGATCCGGAAGGCTTATTCCCTGTCCGTGATGCCTTTAGTGACCACAGGGGACTCGGTTGTGTGGAGTGGGGGGGTAGAAGACATGAGGTGAGAATTTTGCGTGACACTGGGGCATCGCAAACACTGTTGAGAAATTTCACTGGTAAACCTGTCAATACGGCGCGGGTGGTTGTGGTTCAGGGAGTTAATGCGACAAGGTCATACCCGCTTGTAAGAATGAAGGTGGAAGTTGATGGTGTGACTCGGGACCTGGATGTAGGAATTGTGGAGAAGTTACCTGTTGGGGGCGTCGACCTCCTTCTAGGCAACGACTTTGCGCGACCTACTTCTGAGGCTCCACCCTTGGTCGTTGCCGAGAAGCCGGCCGACGTGAGTAGGGAGGAGCAAGAGTGGGTTGAGAAGTGTCCGGTGCAGCCTATGGCGTGTGTTGTCACCGGAGATCCTGCATCCAGGGAGTCACATTCTGGTCAGCAATCTTTAGATCAGCGGAGGAAGGGTACCGAGAAGGGGTTGAAAGTTGATGCGGTTGAGAGTTTAGTATCAACGGACCTTCTCGGGGACTCATTATTAGGACCACATTTCGAGTCTGGAGAAGACCCAGTAACTGTTCCTGAAGGGGCAGAGGATGGGCTTAAAAAGACGAAAGAGTTGAAGGAGGACAGTGATGCACAGTCGGGAGATGTAGCAACAAGGTACCCTGACGCGTACCCTATGAGAAATGGGTCGGCGAAGACGGTGGTCCGAAGCTTGCTAGTGTATTTTTCCCGGTATGGTTACCCGCAGGGGATTCAGTCAGTCCAGGGACCCAACTTCACTTCTAGCCTCTTTGTTCAAGCAATGCCGCAGCATGGGATTGTTGGGGTTGTGTCATCTGCGTATCATCCGGAGAGCCAGGGTGTGTTAGAGCGATGGCACTCAGCCTTGAAATCTGTGCTTCGTTGTTGTTGCTTTGAGAGTGGGAAGGATTGGGATCTTGGCCTGCCATGTGTTTTGTTTGCTGTGCGGGAGGTACCTGGGGAGAGTTTGGGATTCAGCCCTAATGAGCTCGTCTTTGGACACCGTGTCAGAGGGCCTCTCCATATGGTTGAAGAAGTATGGGAGGGCGCAGAAAAACCTTGTTCTATGCTCAAGTGTGTCCTCAACAGTCGAGAACGGATGTTGCGCAGTCTGGAGTTGGCTGGCCGTAATTTGACTAGCTCTCAGGCCCTCAGGAAGGACAGGTACGACCTCAAGGTTGAACTCAGGGAGTTTCACGTGGGTCAGGAGGTGTTGATTCTACTGCCCCTTGTAGGTCACCCCTTATCCGCGAAGTACGCTGGTCCTTATAGGGTGGTGGAGGAGCTATCAGACCTGGATTACTTGGTAGCCACTCCAGACAGACTGAGGCGCAATCAGTTATGTCACGTTAATCTCATGAAGGAGTATGGGAGGCACCCCCCTGAGCCTCTCACTGTGCCTGTGATGACGTTTAGCAGTCAAGGTGGAGAAGGAGAATGGGACAGTCAAGCTCAGGTGGAGGATAACTGGAAGGATAAGAAGTTCAAATGGGCGCCTGAGTGTGAGAAGGTGTATAACCTGGACATACGCCATATTGCCGGTTGTGACAACGTGGTTGCAGATGGTCGTTCAAGGGTATATGATCCTGGGTAGATTGACACACGGGTAGCCTCCTGCTTTAGTTTGAATAGTATTTTGCGCTTGGTGCTTGTTGGCTCGAGGTTGTAGCCCAGCGTATTGGGTCGTAAAGCAGGAGTTGAGCGTTTGGTATAGAAGAAAAAACTAGGCTTGCCCCTATAGTGCAGCCGGAATAAACAAATTAAAAACATAAAAATCAAATAAAAACTCTTTCTTTGATAGTTGAATTTTTTCAGTATGTTATAGCAGTAATTCTGAGTTGCACTCCTTTCAGAATGCTGGGCTAGAGAAGCTCGCTCTTGAGGAGCATAACTACATATAATTTAACCTATTGTGTTGGGGAGGGTTATAATTTTGTAAAATGTTTTGTTGAGGAACTGTGCCAGATATTTTACTGCCGCTGGGTGATGGGAAGTAGAGATATAGCATGGGTTCTAACCATCAGATTTTTGTGAGCCTTGGGGCCTCTGCGAAAAATCTTGGGGGGGGGGGGGGGGTGTGACGTTAACCACTCCGTTAGAACCGCATGGCTTGTCCTACAGTGACTCGCTAGGATCGCCAGGGCAGTGGATGTGGCTACAGTTTATGTATTAGGGTGTGCTTTATTTCATATGAAAGCTTGTGTCATGGGAAGTCCAGAAAGGCTCTTTGTTTTCACCCATGTCAAGGCTTTATATATTTAATTGTAAAGTATATGTTTTATCATTAACTAGTAATGATGGGATCTGGGAGAGAGAGAGAGAGTAGAACAGAGTGATAGGGGGCGCGCAGTGTTTTTGTCCCGCTCAATGACGTCACGGCTGGCTGCCTCATGGGGGTTGGTTGAGGGAGGTCCTTACCATGTTGCTAGCTTCTTTGCTAGTGGCTAGAGGACTTGTTACCGCTTTACTTTGCGCGGTGAAAACTAGTCCCGGTATATATACAGGTTCCTCGCCACTCTCTCCCTCAGATCTGGTTTCTAGAACGCACCTCTCTTATCCCTTGATACCTGTTCCCCGCTCTGCACCTGAGAACCTTTTCCTCTGCCTACCTCTCTCTTTTTCCATATCTTTCACCACCATTTATTAATACTATATCCCCTCTGGTTAACTCTGCAAAATCAGCTTCATGCTGGCCAGTTGTATTGTGCGTTAAGGTCTGATATAACCTATGTATGTTTAGTTGTTAAGATAAGTTGATCACGAAGCATTGGTTGGCATTCATATTGTTTAGTACCGCTTCCTATAATTATTAGTGTTCTGCTGGATTAGATAATGCTAGACTAGGGGTCTGATATTATAAGGTATTGTTTCCTATGAGTGCTGGCTTTAGGTAAAAGCTGCACAACATACCTGAGAACTGGAGTTGATTGGGTAAATTCTAGTCTGTGTGCCATTGAGAGTAGAGCATGCACGAATGAGGGCTTTTTGCCTATACCATTCTGCACTGTTCTAAGCTCGTTGTTTGTCTTTGATGTACGCCAGGAGAACGCTTAATACTTAGGTATTAAGGTTTCTCAAGAGAGCTACCCTTCCCTATAACGTAATATTTGACGCACAGACTTGAGATTTGCACTAGGCTATGCGGAATGCCATGCGCACCAGTATCTCGTATCATTGAATCTAGCTAGACTTTATCAGTCACAGTAGACATTAAGTATATTAACCTAATCAAACATTTAATGTATGATGGGGTAACATTATTTCGGATTCCTTTACAGTAACCAATGGAGTGAGACAGGGTAGTATTCTCTCTCCTTACTTATTCAATGTATATATGGATGAATTAAGTGATAAATTGAATAAAGAGCAGATTGGATGTTATGGTGGGAATAAAATCATCAACCATCTCATGTATGCTGATGATCTGGTCATTATTGCACCGTCTTCTGCGGGTCTGAGCAAACTTCTTGAAATATGTGAATCTTTTGGTAGTAAACATTGTGTTAAATTCAACCCACTGAAAAGTGCTGTTCTTATAATTATTTAGATCAAAATTACTGTATAAAAGTAAACTGCCAAATTTCTCACTCAATAATCAAATTATTCAAGAAGTAAACAAAATAAAATACCTGGGACACATTATCTCAAACGATTTCTCAGATGATGCAGATATCGGCCGTCAGCGCAGACAGCTATTTATTAGTGGCCCCTCCATCATTGACGAACATGCCTATTACATAAGGCATCCTCTTCAAACACTCATCCGCCGTAGTTTGAATCTACCGCGCAGAGCATAACAAATTTGAGGAGCCTTCATCATGAGCGCACGCGACCTCACTCATGGCTTCAGTCATTATGAATTGGGTTCTCACTACAAAAAAACTTCGTAAAAAATAAAAACAAAAAGAAAATAAGAATAACTATTCAATAAGCTTTCCATAATATCGTGGATGTACTTGTGTGGATCTTTGACCAGACGCTGACTCAGGCGTCATTCTTCCTTCTCTGCTCTGTGCTCAGCCTGCCCGGACGTGTCTCCCCACGCTCCGCTGGTTCCGCATTTGTTGCGTCCCTAGTGAGTTTTTTCTCATTTGTTTACTCCGGGATGTATCGAGTAAGGTTAGGATATGCGTAGCAGGAGTGTCCTGGGCTGGTTGCCCGCAGTGCAGTGTATTTTGGGTCGTGTGTTTGGGGCATCTATTTCGGATGTACCCTCGTGGTCCTGTTGTGGACATGTGAACTTTTTCACAATTAGCTAGCTTTGTGATGCAGGCGGCTTTCATTATGCGTTATTATTTCTTCCTTTTATCTTTCTGATGAGGTAGCTTATTTTTGCTGACGTTCCCAGCGTATTTTTCTTCACTTAGTGAAGTTTTTTCTGGGTCCCGAGTCAGTTCTTCCCTTGGTTGGAAGTGTTTGCTACAGTGGTGTGTTGGCGGTGGCTCCTGTTGTGATATAATTCAGTGCTTTTTGTTTTTATTCCGACATGTTACTTTTTCCGTCTGCCTAGGCCTAGCCAGCCTCTCGTAGCTTTGCCACATGTACAAGTGTTATTGATTTATTTTATAAATATGAACTACTGTGTCATGTGTGTCCTGGTTTAGTTGTGTATTGGCTAATTCCACAGACTATTTATGTGTCCTGGGTTAGTTGTGTATTGGCTATTTCCACGGACTATTTTGGGCCCGGCGTTAGTTGTGTTTTGGCTATCGCCTCGGTCCTGTGTTTTGTTCAGATGGTATCTGGACGGGGTGGGTTACTTCCGGCGGGTTTTTCTCGGTTACACCGTGAAAAACCCGGCTGGTTGCCGAGTTTTGGCCACGCGTGGTTTTAAA
Source organism: Paralithodes platypus (assembly GCA_032716605.1). Taxonomy (NCBI): domain Eukaryota; kingdom Metazoa; phylum Arthropoda; class Malacostraca; order Decapoda; family Lithodidae; genus Paralithodes; species Paralithodes platypus. Next base: position 30,784,942 of record CM064489.1, on the reverse strand, counting down.
AACAGGCTTGTTTCCCCGGCGAGGGGGTGTCTGTGGCTCTCCAGGACTGCGTCTCTGTGGGCCTGTTTCAGGCTCCTTATGAATCCCGGCGGGATGGCTGTACCCATCTAACAGTGTTCATACGGACACGTGTTGTTTGTAGTTTTTTCCGGTTTTGCAAAGCCAAGAAAAACTAAGCTGTTGTTGTTTGTTTTCCCTCCCCGGCGATCTTTCACAAAGAAGCGGGATAGGAACAATTGGGGTTAACTTTAATAAAACTTAAAATCACACCCGGCGGGTGCAACCTGGAAGGGTGGGATGAACGAATTTGCAAAATTCAGTTTAGTTGACCAGACAATTGAGGGATGCATTGTGTATCGCTGCCTTCAACATACGGCGATTTAAGGCACAATTGGGGTTAACGTTTTTTAAACTTATATTCACACCCGGCGGGTGCTCCTTGGAAGGGTGGGAATAACGAATTTACAATTCAGTTAGTTAACCAGACAATTGAGGGATACGTTTTGTATCGCCGCCTTCAACAATACGGTGATCTAAAAGACACTTCGGGAGAAGTCGGATCTCTTATATTTGTCAGGCTTCCCAGTTTTTGATCTGTAAGATAATTCGGGGGCCGGCGTCTTTTTAATGGGGTTTTTCCAAAATTGAATCTTGAAACAAACACCACCGGAGAGACTAAATCAGTTATAAACGCCATGCTGGTCTTTATATTATGTCAGAGGGTATTCATAAATCTTTTGGACAAGTTAAGATATTCTGAAATCTTTTACTTAGGAACCCCACTGCGTAGCGAGTTGTAGTCGTTGAGTATTGCGTCTCGTTACCCGGCGGGTTATTTAACACTTGTGTGCGAACATGTTGAGTTAACCTTATGAGCATTAATTCCTGGAAAAAAAAAAATCCAGAGCTGGGTCCCGGCGGGTCTATACAGAACCTGGAGTAAGTTTCCCACCAGTCTCTGTCATGGCTACCTTTGAGGGATGTGCTTTGCTTTGTGCATTACGCCCACCTGTTCAGGTATCCCTATTTTTGCGCACACCCTTTGCATTAAATGTGTTAAATGTCTCGACCGCTCAAGGGGTCTGTGGGTTATGAGCAACTGTACCTTTTGCTCTCAATTAAGCCATAAAGTGCTTCAAGACAATGATAAGACCGCAGCGGTCGCTTTACGGGAGGTCAGGCAGCAGATGACCACTTGTACTACTACCGTGGCTCATAAGTCACTTCAATGCGATAACGTACCTCTTTGGGATAAGTTACTAATTGAGCACCCCCCCATTAAACGTCCATGTAGAGTAACTGCACGAAGGTCGGCAGAGACTGGACAGGGTCTTACACTTTCTCCAGCCCCAGGCACATCTAAGAGACAGCGAGAACCTACGCCCCCGGTGGCAGCGTCACGGGCACGGTCCAGGCCCAGGTCCCCTCTTCGGCAGCAGCCGCCTCTTCTCTCGTCTTCACCGGCGAGTAAGAAGAGCAAGACAGAGGGGTCAGCCAGTGGTTATAGCGAGAAATCGTCAAAATCCAAGGGCAGTTCTAGGTCACACCGGAGCCACAAATCTTCTAGAAGAGACTCACATGATCGAAAGGCCTCCCGGCGTTCACCGGAGTCTAGTGCCTCTCATCATACCTCTACCCCCGACAAAGCTAGTATTCAATCTGATGAGGCTAGTGTAGTGTCAGCAACCAAAGATAGCTTGCCAATTAGTATTCTAACCTTAGAATTGGAGAGTTCGGTGGACAGTGGTCGTCCTATTGAGAGTGTATCAGACTCCCAAGGGAGTGCAGGCCAAGGCCTAGGTGTATGGCGTTTTTCTCGACCAGGAACTGAAGGCCCACGTCTAGCTCTAGATACACAAACAGTGGCTGATGTCCACCGGGATGCGGCGATCCCATCATCCATTCCCGACTTGTCTTGGCAACGCGACGGGACTCCGGCTTCGGCGGAATCCTCTCACGGGGAGCCAGATGACAAAGACGAAGTATCAATAATCTCGGACATGGAGGTGCAAGAGTCGGGTTCAGTTTTAGACGACGCACAGGATCGGAATGATTCACCTCTGAGTTCGTCATCAACCAAATATGTCACGGCAGAAGAAATAGATGGTTTACTGGTTAATGCTCTAACTAGTTTTTTTGGCCAACAGCCGGAGACTCCTACAGTGGACCTGGGAGCTTCCATGACAGGTTCCAATGTTCGGCCTCTGATGACTTCTATTGCTTTGACTAAAATTCCTCACCTTCCCTCTATATCACCATCTGTAGTCACTAGGCCTGCTTCGGCGGCACTCACCACTTCTAGTGTAAGGGTTATAAGGGACGTGAATCCACCCCCGTTAGACAAAGCACCAATAAAGAAGGTAGCAATGCCCCTTTTATATGGCCCAGACGAATCATGGGTACAGTTGATCCCCACTAAACCAGAGGTCGCTCAACCCACCTTGTCAGGGGAGTTAACTTCCAGTGCCACGAGAGTGGGTAATCCAAGGCAATAAATCTAAAAAGTTACGAACCTTGGATTCTTTGGGTAATGTACTAGATGTTAATGTTAAGGCCATTCCTAACTATTATCACCAGGACTATTTTGTATATACTGCTACACCTGCCCTGCCCCCTGCCTCAGCTTCAAAACTGTTTTCTGACTGGTCCAAGCATGATGGTTTTAATGACATAAAAATCTGTCAGCTCTCACTCCAGAACTAGATTTGCAAACTGTCACAGACTCAGCTGCTAATCCAGTGTTGAAGGTGGGGGAGTTGGGCCCGGGACCTTGGGTGGAATGGGAGACAGAGGCTCAGAACTTTGCGACCACCTTCACCTCAAAATCTTCCCACCAAATCCCTCACGATAGTCATTCTTGGTTCTCTATGCCAGTGTGTTCTGCCGGCGGAGTCCCTTCGGCTTTGTTTGCTTTCTTAGCTGCCCCTAAAATCAATCTATGTGAACTCAAGGACCCTTTTACTCCTACCCCAACTCACCTAGACCGGGAATTTAGGCTACGAGGGAAAGCGTTTAGACTTTTCTCTCAGTACATTGTGACGCACCAGGTGGCAAAATCAATGCTCCGATTCACTCTGGCAATCGCAGACGCGGATGCCAGAAGGTCGGTTGAACTATCTCGGCGATTGCTCCTTCAGACGTCGATTCAGTCGTTGGGTGACATCCGCACAGCCTTGGTAGAGGCGGTCCGGGCGAGACAAGATCTCAGAATGTCCTTGGTACGAAAACTGCCTGATCGAATTGCGAATCAGGTGGTCATGTCACCAGTGCTCACTCCCTCTTTAATGTCCCCTGATGTGTGGAGAACTGTGTTTAATATGGCTCAAGCCTTTAAGCATAGTCCCGCCTCTTCTAAGAAACCTGCCTTTAACTTCCCCAAACCCAAGCCAGTCGCAAAAGCACAGCCGGGGGGATCTAAGCCCTTTCATCTACCTGCATCCTCCTCCTCCCAAGGTCAATACAGGTATAGACAGGGTAAGTTTACAGGTCAGAAAGGACGAGGCTATAACAAACCAGGTCAGAGCTCGTCTTCTGCCAACGCCGGCCAGCCGGCTAAGCGTCCACCACCACCACCTCCACCACCATCAAAAAACTAAAGTCTCTCTCACTCCCGGGGCCAGTTTCAAGGCGGGTGGATCCGAGGGTAGTACAGCCGGCGAACCCTTGTCTGCTAACTGGGTCGTTCCGAACGTGTCACCAAGCATGGCCGTTAAACACTTGGGCAAGGATGGTGGCACGCAAAGGCATCACTTGGCGGTGGCTCCGGCGACCTCCTTTACGTCAGCCGACTACGGCGAATCTAGTTTCTTTAGAGGTGGAGTCACTGGTCAAGGAAATGATAGCCAAGAATGTCATCATCCCGGTCCCTCAAAATTACCCAGTCTTCACATCCAAGCTATTTTTGGTGCCCAAAAGGGACAGTGTTCAGATGAGACCCGTCGTAGACCTGTCTTATCTAAACCTTCACATTCACAACGAGTCATTCAGGATGTTAACTGTGCACCAAATCAGGCTAACACTTCCGCCGGGAGGATGGATGTGTTCCTTAGACCTGACAGACGCTTATTGGCACGTCTCGGTAAACAAAAGATTTCAAAAATTTCTGGCCTTACGGATCAGTCATCAAACTTATGTTTTTCAGAGGATGCCATTCGGGTTAAACCTGGCACCTCGCTTATTCACGAAATTAGTCCGGCAAGCCCTGATGCCATTGTTAAAACAAGGGATCAGGATTTTGTGGTACCTAGACGACTGGCTAGTGGTGGCAGAGACGGAGCAAGTATGCATAAATCATGTCAACATAACATTAAAACATGTCAAAACTCTAGGGTTCAAGGTAAATCTGGTAAAGTCAAACCTTGTTCCCTCACAAGTAGTTCAGTGGATAGGGCTGGTTTGGGACACAGCTGCTCTCACTCTGAGTCAGAGTGTGGACAATCGAAACAGATTTCGCAGGAAACTGTTCCTGTTCCTTCACAGTCTGACTACGACACGGAGAATCTGGGAGTCTCTGGTCGGCTCTCTCAACTGGATCCAACTAACTGTAATGTTGGGCCGGTTGAAAGTAAAGCGTTTGATATTGGAGGGCAACAAATATTTTCCACTATTACCGGCGGAAAAATTATGGCCCATACCAAAATTAATCCACAACTTACTAGCGGTCTGGGTGAAGAGGGAAATGTTGCACTCAGTAATGTCATGGACCTCTCCTCCGCCGACGGTATGGGTAGACACGGATGCGTCAGGAACGATAGGGTGGGGTTTTCAGTCAAACTAAGGGCACCAGGGTCAAGGGCTTTGGTCCCATTTAGAAATCTCCCACATCAATGTCAAAGAATTACTAGTCCCCTTATATTTCCTTCAGGCTCACGGCTCTACTTTACGGGGCAAGTCGGTGGCCTTCAGAATGGACAATCTGAATGCGGTTCACTGTATTCAGAAACAAGGGTCAACGACATCTCGGAAGTTGCTAATCGTGTCAGAAGAGATTTTTATTCTAGCCAACAGGCTGGACACTCATCTTCATGCATCCTATCTCCCAGGCGTAGCAAACGTCTGGGCAGACGTCTCGGAGACAAAGCACAACAGTAGAATGGGCGCTCAAGCAACCCCTTTTCAACCAAATGATTGCAGAGCTTTACCATCCACAAGTGGATCTGTTCGCGTCCAAGGAGACTCACAAACTCCCAATGTACCTCACCCGCCGGACGATAACGCCGGCAGGGGGGCCAGACGCCCTGGTGACAGACTGGAACAGGTGGAGTTCCATCTATCTGTTTCCGCCGCCAGACGCGTCTCTAATGTGCCATGTAGTAAACAAACTATGAGATTATCGGGGCTTAGTCTCGATAATCGCGCCCCTGTGGCCGGCGCAGTTGTGGTACCAGCAATTGAAAACGTGGTGCCCGCACCCGGTGTGGCTCCCGGTCGGGTTTTTCCACTTAGACACGATTGGCAACCTAGCGACCTCGCTGACTTTTGCATTATGGACATTCAGGAGGCCAAGTGGCTAGCACCATATGGTAGAGACGTGACCAATAAATTCATGAATCAATATACTCAGTCTACAAAACGACAGTATCAGTCACATTGGCAAGCCTTTACTTCTTGGATCCTTAGGACAGAACAAACTGTGCCCTCAGTGGCTTTAGTTTTTAATTATTTGAATTATCTGTTCGAACAGAAACGTTTATCTGTGGTAACGTTAAAAAATCACTTAACAGCGATTAGGATGCCATTTTGGGACCTTACCGGTCTCACCATACCAGTCGCGGAGGAAACAGGTTTTATGAGGGCATGTTTTAAACTCCGTCCACCTCCCCGTCAGCTCATGCCTACTTGGTCTCTGGACAAAGCATTGTCGTTACTTCATTCCCGTCTGTACCAAAATACTGCAGATTTTACATTACTATTAAAAAAGGCTGTATTCCTTTTGGCTTTGGCCACCGGGAACAGAGTGTCTGAGCTGGCGGCGATGAGCAACACACCTAATTGCCTCAGGTTTGGTAGGCTTAATGAGTGTATTCACATTGCACCTTCCCCAGGGTTCATAGCCAAGAATGAGCACAGTGAACACGTGTTTTCAGAGTTCACGGTGCCGGCGTTGAAAAGGGGAAAGGTGCACCATAATTTATGTCCAGTGCAGGCTCTAACCAAATATTTGAGAGTAGCTCCTCTAAACCCCCAGGGTGCTTTATGGGTAGCAAGTACGGGTAAGCGCTTGCTGAAACGTAGATTGGCTTCTCTTTTGGTCGAGGTCATTAAAGAGAGTAATCCCGGCGTTGTGGGTAGGGCCCACGATTTACGCAAATGGGCAGCCTCTTTGCGTTTCCTTAAGAATTTTTCTGTGGAAGATATTACGTCCACACATTTGTGGGCCTCTAATCATACGTTTTTGACTCGATACCTGTCAGTAGCTCTAGACAAACCTTCCTTGCCATGTATAGCTTTAAGGCAAAGGGTCTAGGTGGCCCTTAAGTCACTTTTTGTTTAATTTCAAGGAAAAAGGGGGGGGGGGGGTGCAGTCAGTGTAACATAGGACACCCTAGACCCCGCCGGAGTATAAGAGCTGTGATACTAGTTATGGGTATTGTGATATGAAAACAAATCTCTGTACCATTCAGTGCAGGAAATTGTGCTAGTACAATGATAGTACAAACAACAGTGTTGTTGTAAGTAGTTTTAGCTATGAAGCAATTAATTTAAGCATTGGTTATATTTTGAGAGATATACCCACTACTATTATGGGGTTATATGTGCACATATAAACTTATACGTTTTATTTTTCACCACTTATGTTGAGTGGGGTGCCTTTTTAACTTACAGATCTGTTCGCAGAGTCTCAAGAGTTAATCCCTTTTTATCAAGCAGGCTTCTTTGAAGCACGCACCTGCTTGTAACCCCTTTTGTATATATGTGCTGCGCCAATAAATATATATTTTTCAAAGTAAGAATACTATGTGGTTGTTTGATTATCTGCTTTTTTAGAGTTATGATATGATTACGAATGTCCCCCTCCAGTCTTAGAAATCAGGCATGTTCGTCTATGATGGAGGGGCCACTAATAAATTATAGGTTTGACTCCTGTAAGGAGATAAAGAAAACCTAATATTTAGTAGTGGCCCCGTAATCATTGACGACTGGGGCCCTCCCGAGCATCCCCTTCCCATTCGTCGATGTATTAAGGATTTTGGTTTACTTGATATGTCAGTGAAGGAAGAATGACGCCTGAGTCAGCGTCTGGTCAAAGATCCACACAAGTACATCCACGATATTATGGAAAGCTTATTGAATAGTTATTCTTATTTTCTTTTTGTTTTTATTTTTTACGAATTTTTTTCGTAGTGAGAACCCAATTCATAATGACTGAAGCCATGAGTGAGGTCGCGTGCGCTCATGATGAAGGCTCCTCATATTTTTTATGCTCTGCGCGGTAGATTCAAACTACGGCGGATGAGTGTTTGAAGAGGATGCCTTATGTAATAGCCATGTTCGTCAATGATTACGGGGCCACTACTAAATATTAGGTTTTCTTTATCTCCTTACAGGAGTCAAACCTATAATATTTACGTGGTAACACCATCTTGAGGAAATTCCACATGTGTAATTGGGAAACTAAAGTCACTTTGTTCCGGACATATTGTTCCTTTATGTACACGGCCCATTTGTGGTGGAAGTATAAGAGAGCCACCATAAATGGTCTGTGTACATCCTATCATAATATACTCAAGATGTTCATTGGTCTCTCTAAATATGAAAGCACTAGTATGGTGTGCACACTGTTGGATGTGCAGTGCTGTCAGGCTGTCATCAGGAGACTGGTGTACAGCTTTTCGCAGCGACTGCAATCCTCCAGTAACACGCTGATTGTAGCTCTTTGGTCTAGTGATCATATCTATGAATCCCGTATTATATCTCACTGGCAGAAGCTGCTGCACACATAGTATGTACTGTAATATATAGGTCTAATTGAACTATGAGCAATGATCTGTGCAATAGGTGTTAACCTAAGTGTGTTAGCCTTAATTAGCCTATCTGTGTTATATTGTGACAAAATGTGATATTTGTTCTATTCTGTAAATAGACCTACTGTATATTTTATTTTATTGTTTCTTTATTAATATATCTTTGTGTATAATTATTATCTGTGCTCTCACGAGAAGTGTATGTGATATGGACCATTAGGTCGTACTGTATTTATACTATATCTATCTTATGTGTCTGGAATAAAGAATTATTATTATTATTATTATTATAATAGTCTTCCTTCAAACGCCGCGTCGCCAGTTTTGAATCTACCGCGCGGGAGGACAGGGAGTACAACTTCATAAGTGCAACGCGTATTCTCTTATGGAATCGTCTTTATGATTGGGTACTCGCTACGAAAAAACTTCGTAAAAAATAAAAAATAAAAATTAACTTAATAATTGCTATACTCAAGCTTCCCAATGCATGGATTTCTTGCGAGTGGATTCCTGACACTGGCCCTCTAGCGTCTAAACTTCCTTCCTCCTCCCGCGTCCGTTACGTGTGGGTGGGTTACACTGTGTTCCGGCTTCATTCTTCGTTCGATCAGTTCTAGTGAGTCCTTGCTCATTCGTATACATCTGAGTTGTATTGAACATGTTTTTAGATTAGCTAGCACAGACTGCCCCATTGGTACGTCTGCAGGAGGTGTGTAAGTTAGGATACTATTGTAACAGGTGCCTACGTATCCCCAGGATCATTGCGCCATGTTTGTTATTATGTGTGTTGTGTTGCGCCTTTAGCTTTTGATAGTTATTTAGGAGGCTACCATTCCGCAAGTTTATGCTTCAGGCCGTCATTATGAGGTAGTTGCATAGTTTATTCTAGCAGGTGCTCCAGTTCAAGGGTTGCCACACATCGTGTCGAATCTTTTGGAGTCCGTATCTGCGCTTGGGCCCCTATCGTGGGCCTCTTCTCCACGTGCTGCTGCTGCTGGGTCTTCGGAGCGTCGAGTTGCTGCCACTTTGATGTTTCGTCGTTACCTCATGGTCAGCCTTATTAGGGGTCTCCAACATAGGCTAGGAGTTATTTATGATTTATAAATTAAGCTCTATATGTATAAGCCTAAGATTATCCCCGATATATTTGTGTTTGGCATGTGTGATTTCATGCTTCAGGGGTTTTGGAGACGTCCCGCTTATGTGGTGGGGTTTTCAGAGGTTTGGACTTTTCCAGATAAGTCCTAACCTCTGAAACTTTTGGTTCGTTTTTCCGGCGGCTTTCTCAGCAGAGCCGGCGTTTTCTCGTCTCAGACGATAAAAAACCAACCAAATGTCCCGGCGTGGTGTGCTGAACCACGAACCTTCCGGCGGAATTTGCAAGATTCTTAAGGGAGTCAACTCGGCCCGCCAAGTCAACTCGCCCTGACCGATAGCCTCATTCAGTAACTTCTTTCGCCCGGCGTAACAGTTAAGTGAGCTTAACCATGACCCAAGTCATGAAGCGAATTACCTATCCATCTAGTGCTAATAGTCAAGGATAGTCCAACGCTTAAGGTCGTTTGGGCCAGTCATGCTTCGTCACAGGTAAGCAGTTCATTTTTGTGGGATATAAGGAGAGACCCGGGGTCTTTCTGCCAGGTCTAGCGGAAGGTTAGCTTAGCAGTGGCTATAACTAATTTTCCGGCGGACTTGAGGTAGGATGTATTAACACCTCTCAGGTTATCCTTATGAGCATTGATTCCTGGACATTTTTCTATTTCCAGAGTCTCATCACTTCAGTAGTAGCGGTCCCGGCAACAGAGGAGTAACCGCTTCCGGCAGGGGGGGGTCCCTAGCCCCATCATGCCTCGCTTTGACCTTTGCTCTACTCCCAATTGCTCATTATTACCGATTTTTGCCCACGATTTATGTATAAAGTGTGTACAGTGCCTTGATCGCTCAAGAGGACTATGGGTATCTAAACGGTGTGCCGTGTGCTCTGAGTTACGAGCGGTGGTTTTTGATAAGAGAGATTTGTCTTGCTTAGCAGCCTTGAAAGAGATCAAGTCAACATTCAACGCTTACGCGAAAGACACTGCTTATAAAGCTCTCATTTGTGATGACGAGGAGCTCTGGGAACACCTAGTCATTAAATCTCCATTAGTTAAGCCAGCTCCGGCGAAGTCAATCAGACCCAAAGTTAATCTAAAGTACTATCCAAGCAGGTAATGACAAGTAGTGAAAGTGACACCGCCGAGCCGACCCCCCCTGACCGATCTAAGAGGAGACGGTCGCCTACACCGAAGCGCAAATCTAGATCTCGGTCTAGATCCCCTAGAAAGCAGTCCCGACATTCTTCCGCCGAGTCCTCAAGGTCTACGAAACGCTGGAAGGAGGGTTCTGCTTCCTCAACGCCGTCCACTTCCAGTCAATTAAGTGCAAGTACGGTTATTTCACAACCGCGTCCCCAGCCATTGCCGGGGTCGCGGCCACCTCCCTCCACTCCTACCTCTTTAACGTCTAACGTCCAATCTGACGGCTCGGAGGTAGGAGCGGAGGGGATGGAGTCTAGTCACAGGGATGAAAAATCATTGAGTGAGCCGCAAGAGTTTACATTCGCCATTCCTAAGTTAAGTTATGTGCCACGTAAAGGCCCCCCAGTTAACAGAGTGTTAGCGGATCAATATAGGGGTTCTTAGTCTTGCTCATATCAAATTTTTGATAACTCTCAGGTGATACAGGACTCCCAGCCACCCGCGGCACTAAGCCGGGGGATCTGGAGACAATCAGAACCTTCACAAGTTAACGTTCAGGACAGGTAACTTGACCAGATAGATATCATACCCTCGTCAGTCCCTGATTTGGTGTGGCCACCGCCGGAACCATTTATTACCCCCCGGCCGCCAACACCAGAAGTGATAGAACTACCAGGGGAGCCGGAAAACATAGATTTGTCTTCAGCTCAACCTATTAATATCGAAGTAGAGTCAGAAGGTGGATCTCAGTCCTCTCGGGGATCCCACGGTAAGTGTGTAACTACTGAGGAACTACATGATATTCTCCACAGAGTAATACAACAATATCAGATTCCTTCTTCTCAGGCTCCTTCCACTACACAGCGGTAGTCCCCAACTTGAGTCTACGGTAAGGCCATTACAGCCCTCAGGTGTTTCACATCCCCATTCCTCTTTGCCTTCGGTTAACGTTATTCCGGCGACTGCCATGGCTAGTAGCACGACAGTGCCGGCCTCCTTGACTACCACTAACGTCCGTGTCATTACAGACTTTACTCCTCCCCCTCTTGATAAACCTCCACAAAGAAAAGGCCCTATGCCTCTTCTTTATGGACTGGATTGCTCATGAGTTCAGTCAATACCTCGGAAACCGCACCTGGCACAAGCTACCGTATCGGGGGAACTACTGGTACCTAGTGATTGGACCATTGAGGTTAATAAGAGTAGAAAATTAAGAGCTAAGGATGCCCAAGGTAGGTTACTAGATGTCACCATTAAGGCCATCCCATCTGTTTATAGCGCTGATTTCTTTGTGTATTCGGCCTCCCCGGCGATACCTCCGGCCTCATCTGCAAAACTGTTTGCCGACTGGTCTAAGAATGACGGCATCAATGATATAAAAGCTCTACATGCACTTACGTCAGAACTGGATACAGTCCCGGCGCTAGATCAGACAAACACACCAGTCTTGCAGGTGGGGCAGGTAGGTGTAGGTCCGTGGGTGGACTGGGATCTAGAGGTGCAGGTTTTTGCATCTACTATTACCACTAAATCCTCCCATCAAGTACCTCAGGAAGTTCACTCATGGTTCTCTTTACCTGTTAACAAGGCAGGCGGTGTGTCACCTGCTTTATTTGAATTCCTGGCAGCTCCCAAACTATCACTTTACGACCTGCATGAACCTTTTGCCACACCCCCTCCAGCTCACTTAGATAGAGACTTTAAGCTACGCAATAAAGCGTATAGACTGTTCTCTCAATACCTCGTCAATCGCCAGGTTGCCCAGTCACTCACGAGAACTATAACAGCCATATCAGACCAACATGTAAGGAAAGCCACGGACTTGTCACGCAGGCTCTTCCTACAAAATTCTATTCAATCCTTAGGTGATATTAGAGTAGCCATCATGGAGGCGGTTAGAGCAAGACAGGATTTAAGGGTGTACTTGGTAAAGAAGTTGCCGGAGGATATAGCCCGCCGAGTAACTCTTTCCCCGGTATTAACTGCACCACTTCTTCCACCAGAAAAACATGGAGTATTGTTTTCAATTTGGTAGACTTGTGAAAGCAGAGTACCTCCCAGTCAAAGAAAGAGGCCTTTAAAAAACCTTACTCGAAACCTAAGAGTGGCGGGGAGCCCCATCCTACTCAAACTAAACAGTCATTTCGAGATCCAAAGCCTCCCCAACAACAGGGAGGTACTCAGCCCAGACATAAGCAAGGGAAACAGTCAGGCTATAGGGGTAAGTCATACCAGAAGCCTACTCAAGGTCAGCTGCATGCCAAACCTAGCCAGCCGTCTAACCCCACTCTGCCACCACCACCAATAAACTAGTCAACTGCACTCTCTCTCTCCCAGGGCCTATCGCAGGCGAGTTAGACCCGAGAGTTGTCCTACATGACAGACCCAGTACAGAAACTGGGTCATTCCGAGCATGTCGCAGGGCTTGGCCCCGGCGGTCATGGGCCAGGACAGTGATAAGCAAAGGTATATCTTGGAAGTGGCTCCGGCGACCTCGTTTACGTTGTGACGTTAACCACTCCGTTAGAACCGCATGGCTTGTCCTACAGTGACTCGCTAGGATCGCCAGGGCAGTGGATGTGGCTACAGTTGATGTATTGTTGTGTGCTTTAATTCATATGAAAGCTCGTGTCATGGGCAGTCGAGAAAGGCTCTTTGTTTTCACCCATGTCAAGGCTTTATATATTTAATTGCAAAGTATATGTTTTATCATTAAGTAGTAATGATAGGATTTGAGAGAGAGAGAGAGAGAGAGAGTAGAACAGAGTGCGGGGAGGCGCGCAGTGTTTTTGCCAGGCTCGATGACGTCACGGCTGGGGATTGGTTGGAGGAGTTTTTTACCATGCTTGGTGACGTCATGTTTGGCTAGCTTCTTTGGCATTGGCTAGAGGACTTGTTACCGCTTTTCCTACGCGGTTCGAGCTAGTGCTAGTATATATACAACTTTCTTGCCACTCTCTCCCTCAGATCTGGTTTCTAGAACGCATCCCTCTTATCCCTTTGATATCTGTTCCCCTCTCTGCACCTGAGAACCTTTTCCTCTGCCTATCTCTCTCATTTTCCATATCTTTCACCACCTTTTATTAATATTATACCCCCTCTGGTTAACTCTGCATAATCAGCTTCATGCTGGCCAGTTGTATTGTGCGTTAAGGTCTTATATAACCCATGTATGTTTAGTTGTTAAGATAAGTTGATCACGAAGCATTGGTTGGCATTCATATTGTTCAGTACCGCTTCCTATAATTATTAGTGTTCTGCTAGATTAGATAATGCTAGACTAGGAGTCTGATACTATAAGGTATTGTTTCCGATGAGTGCTGGCTTTAGTTAAAAGCTGCACGACATACCTGAGAACTGGAGTTAATTGGGTAAATTCTAGTCTGTGTGCCATTGAGAGTAGAGCATGCACGAATGAGGGCTTTTTGCCTATACCATTCTGCACTGTTCTAGGCTCGGTTGCTTGTCTTTGAGGTACGCCAGGAGAACGCTTAATACTTCGGTATTAAGGTTTCTCAAGAGAGCTACCCTTCCCTATAACGTAATATTTGACGCACAGACTTGAGATTTGCACTAGGCTATGCGGCATGCCATGCGCACCAGTATCTCGTATCATTGACTCTAGCTAGACTTTATCAGTCATAGTAGACATTAAGTATATTAAACCAATTACTCTTATTATGCATACCCGTTTATGATTACACAAGCATTTCGCAGCCTAGTTTGATGTATTGAGACACAAACGACTTAGGCTCTTTTTGTTGATAGGAATACTGCATTTTCGTGGCGATTATTATTGTTGTAGCGTTTAGGATATTCTTGGCTCCGACTGCATTATATATCCTGCCTTTTGTGAGCATAGCCTGCTCGAGCATTGTTCTGCTGCCTGCCTTTTTGGGTTCCATTTCCGATTCGAGCATCTTGATAGCATCTAACATTTAAAGAAGATTCCTTGTTGGTGTTGAAGGACTTTAGTGCACTTTCTTTCATGCAGGAGTGCCTGACATTTATTGATTAAAGTAACGTAAGCTGTAACTTCTCTTACCACCTTACTTTGCATACCATAACCAAGCACCTTCGGTTATAGGTAGTAATAGGCTGTTTTCACATAACATTAAGCCTAGAGTAGATGCACATTTATTGAGAGTTTGATAACCTATTATTGCACATAGAACTCTGGAGAGTATTTGTGTTCTTTGTTCACTGGGAATATACATCAGAGGTTGGATCTAGCGCTTTCCGTTGTAGCATTTATGCCATTACTAGTCCAATGAATAAGAGCCCTGATATATTTAAACCTCAGTCGTAACAACGTCAAACTCTAGAAGTCAACAATGTTTCTTTAGAGGTGGAGTCACTTGTTCAGGAAATGATCAACAAACAAATCATTGTCCGAGTAGAGCCAACTTGCCCTGTTTTCACCTCCAGACTATTTCTAGTGCCAAAGAGGGACAGTGTGCAGATGCGACCAGTAGTCGATCTCTCGCGTCTGAACACACATATTCACAATTCACCCTTCAGGATGCTTACAGTGAATCAAATCAGGCTCGCACTCCCGCCGCAAGGCTGGATGTGCTCATTAGACCTGAAAGATGCCTATTGGCATGTCCCCATAAACAAAAGGTTCCAAAAATTCCTCGCCTTGAGGATCAGGCAAGAGACTTACGTCTTTCAGAGAATGCCTTTCGGTTTGAACCTAGCACCAAGAATCTTTACAAAATTAGTCCGACAGGCCCTCATGCCCTTGCTAGCCCAAGGTGTCAAGGTGTGGTGGTATCTAGACGACTGGCTAGTAGTGGCGAAGTCAGAAGAGTTATGTCACTTTCATGTCAAGCTAGTATTAAATCATGTACAAACTCTAGGGTTCAAGGTCAACTTGTCAAAGTCGCTCCTTGTTCCCACAAGAGAAATTCAGTGGATAGGACTGGTGTGGAACATTGCCGATCTGACTCTTACTCAGAGTGTAGACAATCGCAACAGATTTCGCAGGAAACTGTTTCTTTTTCTCCACAGTCTGAATACGACGAGGAAATTGTGGGAGTCCCTGGTCGGTTCACTCAACTGGATCCAATTAACTGTGAAGTTGGGCCGGTTGAAAGTCAAGAGATTAATCATGGAAGGCAACAAATTTTTCCCACTATTCTCGATCTCGATTGATAATGTGTAGGGTGCTGGACTTGCGCATATCACACATATAAGGGTATTAGGGTGGAGGATGGGGGGGTCAGGATATAGGATGGGGGAGCTAAGTGGAGGGTTTATGGTGTGTGTGTGATGTGGGTGAAATGTTAGTTTATTCTGTGTTTGAATGTGTCTAGTGTAGGGCTATTTATTGTATCTTCTGGGAGACTGTTCCAATCCCGTATGGTTCGTGGAAAGAATGAGTGTTTGTAGAAGTCAGTATTAGTGTGGTATGTTTGGTACTTAGAGAGTGTGTGTTACGAGTGTTGCGGGTGTTTGAGTTGTGTAGGTATTCATGTTTTTTAATGTCAATATAATTGTGTGTGATTTTATACATTACTGTGAGTCTGTTCCTGAGTCTTTGTGTGTTAAGGGTTTCCATGTTTATTTGATTTTTGATATGGATTGTGATGCCTGGGGTTTGCGTGTAATTGTGTGTGATGAACCTGGCTGCTTTTGTGTTCATTTTTTCAAGTGTGTTAATGTTAAATTGTAGGTATGGATCCCATACTGCGGTGCAGTACTCCAGTGTTGGGCGAACAAGGGTTTATAAGCTATGTGTTTGATGTCTCGTGCAAAATTGTGTAAATTCCTCCTCAAGAACCCTAGTGTGCGGTTTGCCTGACTTTGTATGTGATGAATGTGTGTATTGAATCTTAGGTTGGTGGAGAGGTGGACGCCAAGATATTTGTATGAAGGAACTGATTCTAGTGGTTGGTTGTGTAATGTGTAATTGAAAGTGATGGGTGATCGGGAGCGGGTAAAGCGGAGAAGTTTACATTTATTGAGGCGGAAAGACATCTGCCAGGTGTTCTCCCAATGTTCGAGGGCGTTTAAGTCTTGCTGGATAAGTCCACAGTCGTCTCTAGTCAGTACAGGCCTAAACATCAAACTATCGTCGGCAAATAGTCTAGTAGAAGAGTTAGGTGTTGACAGAGGAAGGTCATTAATATAAAGAAGGAAAAGAAGAGGGCCAAGAACGGTGCCTTGTGGGACACCAGAAGAAACAGAGACAGAGTCTGAGGAAGAGCCGTCAAAGAGTACTCGTTGAGTCCGTTTTGTAAGGAAATTAGTGATCCAGTGAAGAGTAGGTCCAGTTATACCGTAAAAAGCTAATTTATGCTGAAGTCTTATGTGGGGGACTTTGTCAAAGGCTTTGGCGAAATCGAGGACAATAGCGTCAACCTGTTTAATGTCTCGTCGGTCCAGTTGTTTAGTTATGTCATGATATGTGGCAATGAGTTGTGATTCGCATGATCTTTTGGGCCGAAATCCATGTTGTGTGTCAGTAAGGATGTTGTTTGCGTCTAGATGATTCATAATGTGTTTATGTATAATGAATTCTAAAATTTTGCATGGGATGGATGTGAGTGAGATGGGTCTATAATTCTTTGGGTCAGTCCTGTCACCTGTCTTGAAAAGGGGAGTGATGTTCGCACAAAGCCAGTCAGGTGGAAGGATGCCTGTGTGAAGTGACTGGGTGAAGATGCTTTGCAGGATAGGGGCAAGGATTGAGGCACAATTTTTAAGGATGAAGGCAGGGATGTTGTCAGAACCAGTGGCTTTGTTTGTGTCAAGTGTCTCTAGTAGTTTCTGTATACCATTAGTCATTATGTCTAGGTGGGGTATGGGTGGGTAGGGGTTTTCTGGCATGTTAGGTATTTGGTAGTTTTCTTGTGTGAATACTGATTGGAAATGAGTGTTGAGTATCTGTGCTTTGTGTTCTGGAGTGGTTTGTAGAGTGCAGTTGTTGTCTTTAAGTGATGTGATGGTGGTGGTATTCTGCCTGCGCGACTTGAAAAATTTGAAGAAATGTTTGGTGTTGTTTCTGACGTTGTCTGCGAGATAAGAAGCTATGTGTTTGCGTTCCGCTTTTTTTATGCTTTTGGCAAATGTTTTTTGGTGTGATGTATACGCGGTCCAGTTTTCAGGTGTGTTGTGTTTCTGCGCGCGTTTATAAAGTCTTTGTTTTTTGCGATGTTGTCTACGTAGATCCCTGGTGAACCATGGAAGAGTATATCTACTTGATGGGGTTTTTTGTGGTATGTATTTGTGCATGGCTGTATGGATGGTGTGTTGCAAGTTGTTCAAGTTTGTTAAGAGGGGTCTTGTGTGTGGGTCTGTTATAAAAAAGTAATTTTTGAGTTTAGTCAAGTCTTGTTTGATCGCGTCTAAGTCAGCTCTGGAGTAGATAAAGATAGGTCTTGGTCGCTGTTTTTGTCTAGTTGGTCGGAGATCAGTGTCAACAAGTACAATGTCATGGTCGCTCAGTCCTGGAACAACTTGTGTGTTTGTTATGTGAAGAATGTTGTTAGTGAGAAATAGGTCTAAGGTGTGAGATGTGGTAGAAGGGCCGCCGTCGCCACCGGAGCGAGTTTGTGTTCGTGTTGGCTTGAGTACTGTTTGTGAAAGTGAGAATGTATTGATGGTGTCTATGAAGGTGTCGTGTAGTTGGCGTCTGTTAGTGTGGGGAATGATAGGATCAGGAGTGTCAGCATCGGGAGGATCGAGGGGAGAGATGGCAGTCCAGTCAATGTCAGGGAGGTTAAAATCGCCTGAGATCCATATGTGCTTGTCTGCGTTAATACGTGCTAGGGATGTGTGAAGGTTGTGTAAGTAATCAGTGTTGGAAGAAGGTGGTCTGTAGAAAGCAGCGAGGAGTGATTTACAGTTGGAAAGTTGGAGTTGGATCCAGACGATTTCACAGTCTGTGTCGAGGTCCGGTCTGTGTTTAACTGTGAGGTCAGGTTTGGTGGCAATCAGTACACCACCACCTTTCCCGGCCTCCGGCAATCGGTCTTTACGTATTACTGTCATGTTAAAGGGAGGGGGGAATATTTCTGTCGAGTCAATGTCCGGCGTCAACCATGTCTCTGTCCCTATTATGATGTCAGGGTTATAGGTGGTGATGGTATGCTGTAGTTGGGGTATTTTTGATTGGATGCTGCGAAAATTAATATTAAGGAGGCGGAGGGTTGTTGGACTATGATGAGGAATATCAGATATGGAGTCAAGTGAGTTGGGAAAAGATATGGAGGAACAGTCTAGGGTAGAGTCGGATGGTATGGAGGTAGAGTTGGAAGATAAGGAGGAATGAGACCTAGGGGGGGTAATGATAGGAGAGATGGGGTGAGAGTTTAGGGAGGAGGAGGAAGGGGTGGATGGATGGGAATGGATATAAGTGGAAGGTGAGGATTCTAAGGAAGAAAGAATTGGTAGTGTGGGGCTCATTGATAAGGAAGGAGATGGATGGTTTGAGGGTGGTAGTGATTGGTGAGAATGGTTTACAGCAGGTGAGTAGTGATTATGTGAATGATTTTGGTTGGAATGGGGTGTATTTATTATTGAGGATGAGTTGCGAGAGGTCGATGAGTCCCCGGAACACTGGGAGAACATCTGGGGACTTGGCATTATGCTAAGAGTTAGTGGTGGAGAGCTGTGAGATGGAGTATGTTTGACTGGTGTTGAGTGTTTAGGGTTCAAGAGAGAGGTGTGTTGTTTAGGAGGATTGTTTGTGTTATGTTCATTTAGTGTGTCGAAGGAGTTGTATAATGGAATGGGAGAAGATGAGAAGAAAGAACTA
Source organism: Paralithodes platypus (assembly GCA_032716605.1). Taxonomy (NCBI): domain Eukaryota; kingdom Metazoa; phylum Arthropoda; class Malacostraca; order Decapoda; family Lithodidae; genus Paralithodes; species Paralithodes platypus. Next base: position 30,765,977 of record CM064489.1, on the reverse strand, counting down.
GAGAAATTAGGCATGCCGCAACTGTCGCAGATCCACGAGACGCTATTGTCAACTAATCCAGCATAAACCTGTGTGAAAGATCCGAGACAGCTGACATGATACCAGCCTTCATGTTCGGACCTATCACCGCAGGGTTCACACTGAATGGCCCTCTGCCCCCATTTAACCGCTTTTCTACAAATATAACATGGGTATTTGGGACAGTAGGGTCCAGGGTTGACCATAGCGCCTGTGTCACCACACAGTAGCAACAGAAGTAGGATGGTGTGTTTTTGATGTGCGTTTGTATTGTTGCGGTGTGGTTTGGAGCACTGGGTTACAGAGAGGGCTAGTGTTGTTGTGTCATTGTATGTGCTTGGTGATGTTTGAGCTAGTTTATGTGTAACTGAATGTAGTGTCAAAGCAAGGAGTGTAATTGTAATAATATGTGAGCTAATGTGTGAGGCTAAGAAATGTGTTAGATGTAAAGACTTTACCTTATGTGAGGGTGAATATTTCCGGTGTTTGCGTGTTCTCGGCCATACTCGAACTGAGTTATTTTGGCCTGTCATGATAGTTTGGGGTAGTTTCCAGTCAGGATTAAAAACATACATTAAACGAGTATATTTTAAAAAAAATGCTAGCGTTGCTTAAGTCAAATGATAAAAGGTCTAATTCTAAATTGTAAAGAAAGATTACAATGCGTCAAGTTAAAAAAACTAATGTTAATGTTTGGTTGAAAACCACTCAGCTGGACAAGGGGGCGGGGCGAGGCAGGGCGGGAAAAGGAGAGGGAGCAGCTGCATCCACACTGTCTGGCAGTTGGCGGCGGGAAAACTATGGCCGATTCCTCGATTAATTTACAACTTACTATCGGTCTGGGCAAAGACCGAAACATTGTACTCGATAAGGACATGGGTTTCTCCTCCACCTACAGTATGGGTAGACACAGACGCTTCAGGGGTAATAAGTTGGGGTTATCAGTCCAATCTAGGTCACCAAGCTCAAGGTCTCTGGTCCCAAGACATAACTTGTTACATCAACAAACAAGAGCTTCTAGTCCCATTATTTTTCCTTCAAGCTCAGTACGGTTCTTCCCTACACGGGAAGTCAATTGCATTCAGAATGGACAACTTGACTGCAGTTTACTGCATTCAAAAGCAAGGGTCAATGAGGTCTCGAGAGTTGATGGAAGTATCAGACCAGATTTTTGCTCTGGCCGAATCGCTGAGCATTCATCTCCACGCATCTTACCTCCCGGGGATAGCGAACATCTGGGCGGACGCCTTGTCTCGGAGACAGAGCACCCTAGTAAAATGGGCCCTCAAGCAAACCGTCTTCGACAAGATGATTGCAGAGCCATACCGTCCACAAGTGGATTTATTTGCGTCGGAGGAGAATTACAGGCTTCTTCTCTATCTGACCCGCCGGGCAAGAACTCCGGCGGGGGATCCAGACGCTTTACTGGAGGACTGGAACAGGTGGAATTCAATCTATCTTTTACCGCCGCCAGACACTTCACTAATGTGTCGAGTAGTTCAAAAACTACGGGGTTACCGGGGCATAGTCTCGATGATCGTGCCTATGTGGCCAGCTCAAGTGTGGTATCACCAATTGCAAACGTGGTGCAGGAACCCGGTGTCACTCCCGGTCTCTGCATTCCACTTGGAGACAATTGGCAACCTTCAGACCTCGCTAACTTTTGCCTTATGGACATCTACAATGCAAAATGGCTAACTCGGTATGGGCAAAGTGTCACTAGTAAATTTCTGTATCAATATGCTCTGTCAACCAGGAGACAGTACCAATCACATTGGAAAACTTTCACAACCTGGATAGTAGAAACAGCGCAATCTGATGCCTCAGTGGCTTTAATTTTTAAATACTTAGATTATTTGTTTGAACAGAAGTGCCTCTCAGTTGTTACTTTAAAGAATCACTTGTCTGCCATTAGAAATCCCTTTTTCGACCTAACTGGTCTCTCCATACCACTGGCGGAGGAGAAAGGGTTCATGAGAGCATGTTTTAACACCTTAAGAGCGGGTGGTGGAGTATATTTCACTGTGCCGCCCAGCGTTTTTTTTTTACTATAAATGGGGTTGTTTCCGTGCTCTTTTTCATGCATAAACAAGACCCAGAGCGTAATACAAGTATGTGTCGCTGAAAGGGCGTAAATTGAGCTTTCCAATGACACCTGAACCATCCTTCTACGATCACTGGTTGTCTTGCAACGATCGTGCAACCGAAGGGCAAAATCGCTAAAATACGGTAATTTCTTTATATAATTACGTATGTAGCGAGGGAGTGAGGGTGGATGTAAGTGGAGTACATCTCAGTCGGTCCACGGCGGCCGTGGCGAGTGGTCATGAGGTAACCCAGGCTCCTCCCGTCGGTGGTCTCTCTCTGAGCCAATATTGCGCCAAAATTGCACACGGACTTCAGTCGGGCCCCGCCACATAGTCCAAATTTTTCGATACGGACTTAAGTCGGGCCCCGATAGACAAGGGTTAAACTACGCCCACCACCACGCCAGCTCATGCCTACCTGGTCGCTAGACAAAGCATTATCATTACTTCAGTCGCGCAAGGTTAACCATGTGCCGGATTTTGAGTCAGTATTAAAGAAGGCTGTGTTCCTTATGGCTTTGGCGACAGGTAACAGAGTGTCAGAGCTGGCGGCGATGAGCAACGAGCCAAATTTCCTCAGGTTTGGGAGACTGCACGAACATGTGCAGATCGCGCCGTCTCCCACTTTTATTGCCAAGAACGAACATTGTGATCATGTTTTCTCAGAATTCTCAGTCCCGGCGCTTAAACGTGGACATACGCATCACATTTTATGCCCGGTACAAGCTTTAGTTAAGTTTATGAGGATTGCACAACCTCTCCAACCAGGCTTCCTATGGGTTAACCAGACAGGTAATCGCGTCACAAGAAGGAAATTGGCTTCTTTACTCGTAGACGTAATTAAGGAAAGTAATCCCGGCGTAATAGGTAGAGCCCACGACATTAGAAAGTGGGCTGTCTCCCTCCGGTTTATGCAAAAAAAATCCATTAACGACATAGCCGACACTCAGTTGTGGGCGTCTAATCACACATTCCTTACGCGATACCTATCGGTCACCCTGGACAAGGCAAAGCGGACCTGTGTAGCATTACGGCAACGGGTCTAGCAGTCCAAGTGCTATTTGTTTTATGTTATTCTTCGGGTGAAAAAAGGGGGGGGGGTATGTGCAAAATAGCCCTAAGACCCACTAGAACCCTTCCGCCGGAGATTGTGATAAATCACGAGCTGTGATATGAATAGAACTGGTTTTACAGTTCATCATATTTTATTTTATTTTAAGAAATCTATCATAGTTGTACCTAGATAGTATTAACAAATATGTACAAACAGTTTTTATTGTACAAATAATTTTAAGGTCAGAACATGATCCTAAGGATTAGAATTCTAGAGTACAAGAATGTTCTCACTAAACATGCAATAGATTTCAAGTGGAGGTCCAGTCATGTACAAGCAGCTCTTCTTCGAAGTAACGCACTGTTTACCTCCTTTTATATTTTTTATATTATTGTATGAACGCAATAAAAAAACTTAAAATGTTATACAGATTCTCTGTTACCTAAAATTTGGGTTGGTGGTTTTGATATTTGTCACGAATGTCCCCCTCCAGTCTTAGATATCAGGCATATCGTCAATGATGGAGGGGCCACTATTAAATTATAGGTTTGATTCCCGGAGGGAAGCAAAGAAAACCTAATATTTAGTAGGGCCCCGTAATCATTGACGATGTTAGTGCCCTCCCTGCCATCCCCTTCCCATTCGCTGGATTGTTGAGTTGAATCTTGATATGTCAGTGAAGGAAGTTTAGACGCTAGAGGGCCAGCGTCAGGAATCCACTCGCAAGAAATTCACGCATTGGGAAGCTTGAGTTGTGAGAATTTGATAGTAAACAAAGCGAAATTTACCTATAAACTCACAAGAGTTAACTTACTTTTATTGGTTGATAGGGATAGATAGCTCAATGATAGTGGTAGGAATAGATAGAAGATATAGTGGCCACTAAGAGATAAGAATTAGGATGACTTAGCAGGAAACAGGTGGTTGTATTGGAGCGGCTAGAAGGAGATGTTCTCGAGGTCGTAGGTAAAGCGAGTCTGTCTGTTTCCGGCAAGCAACCCGCTTCACAAACATGACGCATGCGCAGTTCATATCCTACCAATGCGTCATTTAACTATCTACAAGATATACCGGATTAATTGTAATGATAACCCGATATAATTGTGGATGATAAACCCATAGAAACTTAATACAAAATAGTACATATCTTTTATAAAGATACTGTATATAACTTAGCCTAATACTGGCGCCTAATTTGAACTTCCAGTATGTTTGCTTAACCTAAACTGTCGAGTTACTTACAAGTCTCGACACATTCCCACCACCAATATATACATTATCTACAATAATCCCGCAGCGATGTTAGATCTCCAAAGCTGTGAAGAGCTAACAGCGGCTCGGCGAAGAGGTAATCTTCCAACAGGATCGTTACTGGCAGATGGTCCAGCGACCGCTGGTGACACAGGGGTGGAGTCGTGAGAGCTAACACCATCACCAGTGACCGCCGGTTGAGGAATCGAAATACTTTTGATTTCCTGTTCCAATGGATACAACTTGAAGATGGGTCAAGTGGTCAGGCCAGTTTTTGTTCTAATCTGGACCACTCTAACCAGATCATCTCGTCCGGGATAGAGTCTAACTACCCTACCAAGTTTCCAAAGGACACAAGGTCCCTCGTCATGTATAAGTACAATGTCATTTATCTTTGGCCATACACTGCTTGATGAGCCTCATTTATTCTTATAGGCTTCTCGTAGTGATGCCAAGTATTCACTAGACCAACACCTCCATAGGTCCCGGATCAATTTATTGATGTAATTGTACCTGCTGTGTATCGCTGCTTTACTATCGTAACTAGGATCCTGCAGCTCATCTAGCTGAATTAGGTCCTATGGGAAGTCACGAAGTCTACGACCTTTAACCAGCATGGATGGAGTAATAGGGCAAGGGTCCTCCAGATCACCCGAGACATATGTTAAAGGGTGATCATTCATGGTAGCCTCCAGCTCCAATAGGACAGTAGTTAGTTCCTCAAAGGAGACTAGAGCACGACCTAGTACTTTTTTAAGCCCAGCCTTCACAATACCTATGGCTCTCTCCCAAATAGCTCCGAACCAAGGCACACGTGCTGGGATAAAACGCCATTCACATCGGATTTCGGCAAGATGAGCCTGAAGACTGGGATCGCTTTGGATGTCTTCCAAGTGTCTGGAAGCTCCCACAAATGTAGCAGCATTGTCGCTTAACATTATCTGTGGAAATCCCTGCCTACTACAAAATCTCCAGAACGCATGGATAAAGCTGCCACAGGTTATACTGCTAACTACTTCAATGTGAATAGCTCTTGTAGTAGCGCACGTAAATAAAAGCATATAAGCCTTGTTGTTGTGTGAGCTCCGGACAGGAATTGCTCCTGTATAATCAACCCCCGTGACCTCGAAGGGATCTCTAGGAGTAGTCCTGATGTCTGGTAGGGGAGGTACTCTAGCTTTCGCGTAGGTATTACCCTGTATTTTACGACAGGTTATACACTTACTGGTCACTTGTTTAACTGCTCGTCTTATCTTAGGAATCCACCACCTCTGCCGTATATATGCGACCACGTGATTAACTCCATAGTGACAACAGACACGATGACACATATTGATGAGCATGGTAGTGAAAGGATGTTCGGAAGGCAGTAGTATCGGATATTTCATTGAATCCGGAAGAGCCGCTAACTTCAATCTACCTTCACATACAATTAATCCTCCTTTCATGACAAGTCCTAATTGGTTTTCCAAATTATTGCGAGTACCCTTGTCACCAGACAGCATCTCGTACTCCTTTGGGAAGCATTCCTGCTGGCATCTTTGAGCTATAATCTTTCTGCTACTTTTAGCTCCTTTATGCTGAGGAGGGCACTGTCTGTGGGAGACGTCCCTTTAATTTTTGCCTTCAAATTATTCTTGTATCGAATAGTCCATGCAACTACCCGAATGAATTTATCATAACTGCCATATTTTTCCCAGTTCCATAACCGTGTGTCCTATTCATCATTAGTCCCAATGACTTGGCTAGTTACTTTTGGCGTTGGGTCATCAGGTAATATATCTTCTGGCCACTCGTCTTTGTTTCGGAGCCACATGGGCCCCTCCCACCAAAACGCAGAAGATTTCAGATGTTTTGCCGAAACACTTCTAGACAGTAAGTCACTAGGGTTTTCTTTAGAGGACACGTACCGGAAGTCTACAGTCGGAAGAAGGGATTTTATTTTGTCAACTCGGTTTGCGACATACACTGGAAGCTTCTTCATACTACGCAACCAATGCAATGTAACCTGGCTGTCGCACCATAAAACAATGTTGTCGACTTTTACAATATTATGATAGGCTTCCTCCACAAATTTGATTAATCTGGCGGCTAGCAAAGCAGCAGTTAGCTCTAATCTTGGTATAGTTATGGATCTTATGGGAGCGACCTTTGCTTTAGAGATGACCAGACAGCTATGTTCCGGGCTCACAAAATATATTGCAGTGCCATAGGCAACACCACTTGCATCGCTAAACGCATGAAGTTCCACTGAATCAGCATATACCGTCCTCCGAGGATAAGTAAAGTCACAGCAGAGGTGCAGGTCCTTGGTAACTGTAGACCATTCGGTAGCGCAGTCGTCAGGTAGCGGATCGTCCCAATCTAGTTTCAGTCTCCATAATTGCTGTAAGAAAATTCTGGACCTTATTGTAACGGGTAGTAGTACACCGAGTGGATCGAACAGTTGCGCCGCCACTCTAAAGCACTCTCTCTTTGTTGCCTTATTGGTCTCTGGGAGACTTGCGTTGAACGTCAACAGATCAGAGTCAGGTAACGATAAGAGTCCTAATGTCTTCACTCGCTCTTGATTCTTGGCAACAACACCATCCAATTGCAGGAGGTCACGTAGTTGAGGACTATTGGTAGCCCATTCTCTGACATATAAATGTGCTTGAGACATTATTCTTTGGGCATCCCAGTAACACTTAATGACAATCTCTTCATCACTGCCTGTACCCTGTAGGTTGTCAATGTACAAACCTTCCTTAATAGCCTCCACAACTCCGGGATCCTCTTTAATAATGGAAAGATGTTTTAAGATTGTGGCATTAAGAAACTGTGAGCAAGTCGCCCCGAACAACACTACCTTAAATCGGTAGCAAAGTAAGGGTGAAGATAAGTCCAAGGGATCCTTTGGCCACAGAAATCGAGTATATTCACGATCTTCTTCATGAAGTCTCAACATGAGAAAGGCTTTCTCGATGTCACTTATCCAGGCATATTTGTGTACCCTGAATCGCAGCAATATTTTTGCTAGATCTGGCACCAGTAAGCAGTCATTAAGACTTGGCCTGCCTTTGCCAATACTAGCGGAACAGTCGTACACAATACGAACGGGCGTCGTTGTGCTATTCTTGGTGACCCCGTGATGTGCCAAATAATGACTGTTTTCAGTAACACCGAAAGGAACCTCTTCAATAAAATCACGATGAAGTTGATCTTGGATAACGTTGGTGTAGTGACTACAATAGACAGGTTCTTGCTTGAAACGCTTCTGCAGACCCCTTAGGCGACCCGCTGCTAAACCATAATTAGAAAGCAGCTTATCTTTATGTTGGTTCCATGGCAGTCTGACTTCATATTGCTGATTCTGTGCAGAGTATGTTACTGTCTCTTTGTATATGTCCAACGCAGTCATGTTTTCCTTTGAATCTTCGTTTGGAGAAATTCCTAGATGATCCAGTTCCCACATACATTTTAATTCATTATGACATGGATTACTTGACTCCGTGGATATATATTTATCCATCGGGGTGACCGCAACTTTCAAAATTGTAACTACCTCTACTTGGGCGCTAGACTTGTTGTTATGGCAGGAGCCACTTAGTGCATAGCCAAATTTAGTGGGTAAGAGAATTATGTCACCCTCCTTTTTGTACCCTGGCCGCACTAAGTCATAATAATAATCGGCACCAATCAACAAGTCCAGTCGAGATGTCTGTGTCATTAGAGGATCAGCTAATTTGTAACTCTTGTTTCGCAAAACTCTCATGTCTGCTTCAAGGCATTCTGATCCTTTGTGATCCGGGAGAGTTTCTACCACAACTGCTTGTAGAGGATAGTTTCTGCCCCGGAACTTGTATTTGAAGGACACTACTGGGTACTTTCTGCTCTCACATGCTCCGGTAAACCCTCGCAACTCTAGCTCTTCATCACCCACTTTTATATAATGGATCGAGTCTAGAGCAGAATTTAAAATGAAGGTGCGCTGTGAGCACTGATCCAGCAGTGTTCTCATCTTGACTGTTCCTCTTGATTCCTTAACTGTTGGCAGCATAACAGTTGGGAGGATAATACTAGTCTTCTTTAACGACATAGACATCGTGGTAGTTTGCGTCTTGGTCTTTGTTACCTGTTGAGGTTTTTGCTCCTTCTTTGCACCGTCCCATTGAGATCTGGACTGACAGAGGATATGGTAGTGTCTGTTTTGACAGAACTTGCAGCTGCGGATGTCAGGGTTCACACAACCATTGCTCCCGTGGGTTGAAGATAAGCACCCAGTGCAAAGGTTGAGTTGTTTTGCGCGTTTTACTTTCAGAGCACTGGTTTTGAATTTGAGACACTTAAACCATGCATGTGCCCCTTCGCACAACTTGCAACCCTTCCTTCGCACCGAGGCCTCCTGCACCGCAAAGGATGCTGAAGCAACTGGTATGTGTGATGTAGTCCGTTCTGCTACACTTTCCATGTTAAACACTTCTGTCTGGTAAGCCTGGACAAACCTTTCTAGGTCCAGACCTTCTTCACCTAAAGTTCTCTTTAATGTTTCCTTTAGTGGGGATGGCAATTTATTCATGAGAATTACAACACTAGCTTCATTAAGGGTAATTTGTAGGGTCTCTATTGACCTCAGTGTACTTTCAAAACTAGCATAGAATCCCTTTAGTTCCTCGACATTGTAAGAGGGAGGATTCAAAGTAGTAAGGTTAGTTATATGTGCCGCCTTAATTCTATCCCTGTGCACAGTGTGCCCATAGGTTTTCTTTAGAAGGGCAACCGCTGTTTGGTAGCTGGCTCCCTCAATTGCGAAACCTTCAATTAGTTGTTTTGCCTCGCCATTCAGTTGACCTCTTAAGTAATTGAATTTTTGGATGTCACTGAGCTCCGCATTGCTGTGGACACTACAGTGGAACATATCCCAGAATCCCAACCATAGAGTGGGATCACTGTCAAACACAGGAAGGGTTATTTTCGGCAATCTTATACCGGCATTTCTGTTGATTGCAGCACGATTTGGCTCCTTTTGTTTTAGCATACCTTTAAGAAGGACGATAATCTGATCAAGATGCTCTAGATAATCCATGTCTACCTCTATGTCCGCGAAATACTCAGTGTCCTCTTCATGGAGTGTTTCCATTTCGCGGCGACATGTATTACAATCGTCGAGCTGTCTTAATATCGAAGCCAATTTAGCCTCAATCGCATCCTTATCTGCATCAACTAAAAATGCAGCAATATCTTTGGTGATCCTAGTCAAACCACTCTTGATACCCCCCTTGCGTCGCTTGTACTGGGACAGTGTCAACGACATGATGGCAATACACAGGAAATAGAATAATAATATATCTTACCTATATGGACGTAAAGCGCACTCAGAAAGTTAGCCGACGCCAATAAAGGCAAGATATATAGAACCCCGACATAAACGTAATAATGAATTAAACTTGTGATGTCGGGGTAGGGCAATAAGCGGGAAATATGACGCGGAACGCAATAATAAAAGTAAACGAACAACGCATAAATATCTCCACACTTAAATTTAAATGGTAAACCTTATATTAAATGCGGCAATTTTGTTGATGTAGGGCAATAATGAGGGAAATAAGACGCAGAGCGCAATAATAAAAGTTAACGAATGCCTACCATCTCCACTCACAAAATTAAAGTAATTAACCTTACATAATATGCGGCAAAATGTTGTTAAAGTACACTAAGGAAGGGAGGCCAAAAAGGTGTATAACAAGCCAATTTAAATTGTAAACATATATTAAACTAGGCTAGCCCAACATCTAATGGTACCAAAAATGTCTGTGGTAATTACCCCCTTTAAATTTAGTTAAGACCGAACAAATTCAATTTAACCCTTATAATTCTACTTTACATTAATTTAATTGTTGCAATTATACTTAGCCTATATCCTACCAATTATTACTCAGATCTACCTTAGAGAAAGTACCCGCCTCCCATTCCTCATCCGACTGGTCCCTTAAAGCCTGAATATCTCCCAGCTTTGTGAAGTGCTCCTGGGCAGTAGCCACGACCCTCTTGAACAGGTCTTCGCTGGCATCATATGTGAGATGTACGCCATCTTCACTATAGTCTCCGTCCCGCACCTCCATGGACTGGTAGCGGGACTTTGTGAAAGGCAGTACTTTCTTCAGCCAGCGATTGACCCCGTTCCTGATACTTTTGTATCGCTCTGCCGTCAGACCGCGGGGCGCCGGTCTCGCCTCCAGGCCTATTATTTTACAGGCCCCTGAGATTGATTCAACCTCTTTAGCGAGGTCCTGGATGGCGTTGGCGCCAGAGTGTATATCAGTCTCGGGATGGTTATCGTTACCTCCCAAGACTAAGAAGGTCAGGTCCGGCTGGTATCGGACGTGGCTCTCCCAGGCCGCAGAGTACTTGATATTGTCCACCCTAGCACCCCCTTGGGAAAAAGTCCTAACCTGAAAAAATGGGTGGAACACAGGCTTATCCACATAGACCTCCCTGACGTAGCTATGTCCTAATATAGAGACCTTCCTAATAGGCTTGGGGTAGCGATGAAGAGACCGAGTTATTACCCGGTTAAAGTCCTCCCCAACCCCCCCACCAATGGCGCCAGTCGGAAATACATGGCGGCGGCTCATATGGTCGGGCGAAACAAGCGGGACCTGGCGGAAATTAGGGCACAGATAACAAACACGAGCTCGAAAGCCTACAGGGGACCCCAGGGAGTACAAAGGAGTACAAAGGAAATCAAGCAACAACAGATCTAGTGACTCTTCTAGGTTGCTTGTCCTCCAAAACACTGAGGATCAAGTGTCCAAACAGTGGTTTAGAGTGGGTAAGGGAACATTGGAAAGGGAATTACTGCCCTGGAACTAATGTCCGTGGCAGGATTAGGAAGTTAGTAGAGGACAGATGGGTTAGTAACTGAGGGGGGGATAAAATAAAGTTATTCATTTACAAACGCAGTCACTCGCGGGTTTGATGCGAGATATTTGTCTAGGCGGAGTTTTAATGAATCAACGTTGATGCAGTCTATAACGTTTCGGGGAAGCCCATTCCACAAGTTGACAACTCGATTGAAGAAGAAATTCTTAGATTCGTGCGAGTTAAATGATTTACCAATAATTTTGCAACCGTTTCCCCGCGTGTAATTAGATTGGTCGATAGTGAAGTACTTACTACAGTTCATATTGTCTATGCCTTTGATGATTTTGAACACTTGAATTAAGTCACCTCTTAATCTGCGCTGGGTTAAAGGAAATAGATTTAATTCTCTAAGACGCTCTTCGTATGGTTTGTTCTTTAGGCTAGGTATCATTTTGGTAACTCTACGTTGAACTCGTTCTAGCTTGTTTATATCTTTTTGGTAATAAGGGCACCAGGATTGAACGCAGTATTCCAGAAGAGGGCGGACTAAGGAATTGTAAAGGGTTAGGATAACTTCTTTGGATTTATGCTCAAATGACCTGCCTATTAAGCCAATTATTTTGTTTGCCTTCTTAACAACTTCTGAACATTGTTGACTCGGTTTTAGGTTACTCGATATTGTTACTCCCAGATCGGTTTCTCTGTTTACATTCTTAAGCTGAGTGCCATTCATCGAATAGTTTGCTTTTTCATTTAGGTATCCGATATGTAATACTTTACATTTATCCGCATTGAAACTCATTTGCCAAATTTGGGCCCAACATGACAATTTATCTAGATTGTGTTGCATATCGTCAACTTGTTCTTTTGAGAGTGCGCTATTTGCAATTTTTGTATCGTCAGCAAATTTTGAAATTGTACAGGTGAGACCCTCATCTATGTCGTTGATGTAAATTAGAAAGATAATTGGTCCTAGTACCGATCCCTGGGGTACCCCGCTACTTACATTGGTCCATTTAGATGCCTTACCATTTATGACTACTCTTTGCTTTCTGTTGCTGAGCCAATTTTCTATCCATTTCAACACACCGTCTTGTATTCCATGCGCTTTTAGTTTTAACAGTAAACGTTTGTGGGGAACTTTGTCAAAGGCCTTTTGAAAATCAACGTATATAATATCTACAGCTTTACTCTCATCGTAGAGGTTGAGGATATCGTGGAAGAAGTCTAAGAGGTTTGTTAAACAGGAACGTTTTTTACGAAAGCCGTGTTGAGTATCTTTAAGTATGTTATTTTCCTCTAAGTGATTTACGAGTCTGTCTCGTATGACCGTTTCTAGCATTTTACATACAACTGAGGTTAAGCTAATTGGACGATAGTTACTGGGTAGGGATTTGCTGCCTTTTTTGAATATCGGTGTTACGTTGGCTAGCTTCCACTGATCAGGCATAGTTCCAGACTGCAAGGATTTATTGAATAGTAATGTCAGTGGTTTGGAGAGCTCATCCTTAGCTTCCTTTAGAACTCTAGGTGAGATTGTATCAGGTCGAAGAGGAAATAGGGAACAGAAAGAAGCAATAGCCAGGAAATAGTAGACAACAGGAAAGCAGAAGAAAGAAAAGACAAAGAAGAAAAGATAGCATAAGGCAAATGTCAGAGGCATCGAAGGACCATTTGTGAGAATTCGATAGTAAACAAAGCAGAATTTACCTATAAACTCACAAGAGTTAACTTACTTTTATTGGTTGATAGGGATAGATAGCTCAATGATAGTGGTAGGAATAGATAGAAGATATAGTGGCCACTAAGAGATAAGAATTAGGATGACTTAGCAGGAAACAGGTGGTTGTATTGGAGCGGCTAGAAGGAAATGTTCTCCCGGCTAAGTTCTCGAGGTCGTAGGTAAAGCGAGTCTGTCTGTTTCCGGCAAGCAACCCGCTTCCCAAACATGACGCATGCGCAGTTCATATCCTACCAATGCGTCATTTAACTATCTACAAGATATACCGGATTAATTGTAATGATAACCCGATATAATTATGGTTGATAAACCCATAGAAACTTAATACGAAATAGTACATATCTTTTATAAAGATACTGTATATAACTTAGCCTAATACTGGCGCCTAATTTGAACTTCCAGTATGTTTACTTAACCTAAACTGTCGAGTTGCTTAAGAGTCTCGACATGAGTATAGCAATTATTAAGTTATTTTTTATTTTTTATTTTTTCCGAAGTTTTTTTCGTAGCGAGTACCCAATCATATAGACGATTCCATAAGAGAATACGCGTTGCCCTTATGAAGTTGTAGCCTACTCCCTGTCCTCCCGCGTAGTAGATTCAAAACTGGCGACGCGGCATTTGAAGGGAGACTATTATACTATTAGGCATATCGTCAATGATTACGCGGCCCTACTAAATATTAGGTTTTCTTTACTTCCCTCCGGGAATCAAACCTATAATATATATATATATATATATATATATATATATATATATATATATATGTATATATATATATATATATATATGTATATATGTGTATATATGTATATATGTATATATATATATATATATATATATATCTATCTATCTATTGCCTGACGCCGTGATCCCCGAAGGGGTGGCCACGAACGAACCGCCCCCATGCACCTCTGTCCCCAGTCAGTCGACGCCCCTCCCCCCAACCAGCACCGCCTTCGTTCATGTACTTCCTCACTCCATCCTTCCACCTCATATTCGGTCTACCTCTCCCCCTCTGTCCCTCCACCTCGCTCTCGTACACCCTCTTAGTCATTCTCTCGCTTTCCATACGTTCCATATGGCCGAACCATCTCAAGTTGTTCCTTTTCACACTTTCCAGCACATCTACCTCCACACCACACCTCCTTCTTACTTCCTCATTAGTCTGTCTATCCCTCCATGTAACTCCGCACGCACTCCTTAAGTAATTCATTTCCACTGCTCTCACTCTTGGTCTGAGTCTCTCAACCAACGTCCATGCTTCGCTTCCGTAAGTCGGTGTCGGGATTACCACACTGTCATGCAAGGACTTCTTCACTTCCATACTGACCACCCTATTTCTTGTTACTGCTTTTAGCGTTCCTACAACCCTCTTCCCCTGTTGTACCCTCTCCCGCACCTCTTCATCCATAGTCCCATCTTTACTCAACACACTGCCCAGATACTTAAAAGAGTTGACGATCTCCATAGCCTGACCGTTCAGCTTCACCTCACACTCTGTGACTTCACCCCTTTCGAAGACCATAACCTTGCTCTTCCCCGTATTTACCTTCAAATTCCGTTTTTCGCACACTGTTCCAAACTCATTTACCAGACCCTGGAACTCCCATTCATTATCACTCATCAGAACTGTATCATCCGCAAACAGCAGTATAGGTAGCTTCCACTCAATTCCCTCCCTTTTCAGCGATACACCAACATCCACTGCTCTTGATAGTATTTCTTTCATAACTCCATCCATATATACAGTAAACAACCACGGGGACATCACACACCCCTGTTTCAAACCAACATTCAGGTCAATATATATATATTGAGTATATATCACAAATACACGTGAGCCACTAAATGTTTCCAAGCTCTCAGTGGGGTTCGAACCGTCAACCGTCAGACGATAGCCGACGCTTTAATCAACTACACCACGTCAGTCAAAAAGACACATAAATAGGATAGAAGGTTGAGTGTCTTTTAGACTGCCGTGGTGTAGCTGATTAAACCGTCGGCTATCGTCTGACGGTCGACGGTTCGAACCCCACTGAGAGCTTGGAAATATATATATATATATATACAGTATAATTCATATTTGCAATTTTGCCTATAGGCTACCTAAGGTTATTTGTAATTTTATTTTATTATTCCAAACGAAGCGAAGAGATGAAGAGTTTTTGTGTAGTGGGTTGGTGGGTGTCAGAGGAGAGGTAGTGTCATGTTGATTTCCCCTCCATTGACAGAGTTGTTAAGTTTAGATTCCGCCTTAGCGGACTTCGAACACCCCCGGAAGTCCCATAAGCTGAGGCGGCAGTCAGCCATGTTTTCCAAGATGGCTGCCCCCATATTAATCTTTGAGTATGACCTCAGGACACATGGGCATACTAAAGGGGCCTTCCCACATCAAGGAGTGTGAAACCGACAGTAACCGAGTAGTGATTCTGTATGGACTCTCCATGGACTCCTGGAGATAGTCTGTCGTACCCCTAATGAGTCTGTAGCACCACCAATGAGTCGGTTGCACCCCTGGGCAGCGCGAACATTTTCAAACTTGTTTGAAATTTGGGTACCGACTGTGAAAAGTCGGATCGAGTTGGTTTCAACTCCTACTGACCCCTAATAACTCTGTCCGAGTTTTAACGAGTCTTTAGTGACTCTTAACAAGTATGTTACACTCGGTTGTGTCAGAGTGCAACGAAACATATTGGAGTGTCACAGACTAGAACAGTTTGTCAGGAGTGTGACAGAGTGCAGTCGGTTGTACATCGGAGTCATTACCGGGTAGAACAGACTAGGACAGACTAACACTCTGTCCTAGTCTGTGTCTTAACAGACTTTATCAGGAGTGTGACAGAGTGCAGTCGGTTATACATGCCAACTACATCAGAGTCATTACAGACTAAAACGGGGTAGAACAGAGTAACCGCCTCTCTGCAGACTTTCGTTTTTTTATGTTATGTTAATAGAGATGGCCACCAGTAGGTTATTGAGTATATTTATAAGTATTAACCCTTAATTAGCGGCGAGCAACATAAGTCGAGTTAAATAAAGCTGGACTATGTGGCGGCGCTCGACATAGGTCGAGTGGCAATTTCAGCACGTAATGTGGCTGAGAGAGAGAGACAAGTGGTGGCAGGAGACTAGCGAGCGTATGACTGCTCCAGACCACCGCGGCGAACCTACTGACACAAATCTCAGCTCCCTCCTCCCTCTCTCACTCGCTACATCCTCAATTATGTACCGAAACTACCGAATTACCTGCTTTTTGCACTCGCGTTGCACGGTTATTGCAAGAAAACTATCCATCATACAAGGATCGTTATGGTGTCATTCGAAAGCTCTGTTTATGCCCTTTCAGGGATAGGTACTTGTTTTACGTTCTGGGTCTTATTTAGGCATGAAAATGATCACGTAAACAGCCCTATTTTGGCTAAAAACACCCCGCTGTGCGGTACATATAAATAAACCGCATAGGCCGCTCGTAAGGTGTTAAAGCATAATAACTGCAAGATAACCCATTCAAATGTTATTATATGCGTGTATATGAGTTAGTTTGTTAAGCAAGTGTCACACTATGCCGAATTAAGTGCCGACGCTCCACAAATTAAGGGTCGTAACGAGGTCTTTGCCTACATCGCCGCGCGACGTGGGTGGGCGCCAACTCAAGAGAGACGTCGGGAGAGGTCGTCAGGGGCCCCAGGAAAAGTTTGACACGCACAACTCTGCTGGGATAGTGTGACACTTGCTTTAGTGAGTTGGGCTTATAATTAGGGTTGGGTGTGAGAGGGATCTGCCTTGATGGGCCAATCGGCTTTCTGCAGGCTCCCATTTCCTATGTTCTTATGTAAGCCTACCTTACTTAGCCTAGCCCTTTCAAGATCCGATTACTTATTTGTTTTCTTTTCTCTGGCTATTGGGAGACGATTTTCATTATATCAGGAAACGATCTGCTCGAGTTCTGGCGGGAATCTGTTTGGCGGGAAAGGCATGACAGCATATGGAAGAGATGGGTTGTGTTTAAAAGGGATCTGCCTTGTGGGTGCCAATCGCCTCTCTGCAGACTTCCGTTTATTTATGTTATGTTAATATAGAAATGGTCACCAGCGGGTTATTGAGTTTACTGTATTTATAAGTAGTAAAGCATGATAATTGCGATATAACCTGTTCAAATGTTATTATATGCGTATATATGAGTTAGTTTGTTAGTGAGTTGTTCTTATAATTAGGGTTGGGTGTGAGAGGGATCTGCCTTGTGTGGGCCAATCGGCTTTCTGCAGGCTCCCATATTCCTATGTTTTTATGTAAACCTACCTTACTTAGCCTAACCCTTTCAAGATCCGATTACCTATTTGTTTCCTTTTCTCTGACTATTGTGAGACGATTTTCATTAGATCAGGAAACGATCTTGTTATGCCCTGTTTTTCTACAGGATTAACTTGGGTAATGTGAGTTCTAACTGACTGGGTATATAAGGCTGCATGCACAAAACAAGGTATGAGGAATAGAGAACACAAAATAAACACACGGTAACAAGACACACGATCACGTTTATTGAGGATGATTAATAGGAAGCATAAGAAGGTATGAATACTCGTACAAGACAAATGATAGATTTGAACAACTAGCATTAGTGGATCTGGATGGAGCCTAGTCTCCCACTTCCAACGTTCAGGTATACTCTTCTGATCACTGGCTTTGTTCGCAAGTTTATATACTGGAAGCCATCAATGTTACTTATAGATTCAATTTCACTATTTAGATTTATTACTGGCAGTTCTGGTGCACGAGTAGTAGTTCACAGACTAGATTAGACATGCATATATTTAGAGCACGAGAATTCTAGTAACCTCAGGGGGGGTACTGATCTAAGTTTTATATTCTTATAGCAGAAATACGTAGAACGCAAATCAGTGGGCGAATGTTGCGTCCGTGATGTTGGGGGCTAACGACTGGTTCCGCGGCCGTCCAGGGGGTCCATATGTAGGAAGTTCTCAAGACGGATCTCTTGGCGATCGTTGCTGGCTACACGCTTATATACCCACTGGTGTGTGAAGGTTATAAGGTGCACGTAGATTTCTTGTACGTGGACAGATGCTTCTATCTCAAATCTGCCACGGAGTCTGCCGGCTCTGGAACTCAATTCTCAGGAACAACACAAGGGCAGAGCTAGAGGTCAACTTAAGGGGGCCAGCCACTGGTTGGTGTCTATCTTTCAACTGATTTTACTGGGGGCTGGAGCTGGGTTTATAGGCTCGGTTTTGGACCCTGTAGGCCATAGGGATCTCGAGTCTTATGGAATTATTTGAGCTCTCAATAGATACGGGGACTACGTAAGGTGGCGATTACTGTTGTGGCACATGGCTATAGGGGGCCTTCATAATGTGATATAACTGAGCCTTAGTAAGAGGTACTATTTTGGCTATACTGGAAGTATTGAGGGGAGGGAGACTGGATCTACTTTGCGAGGAGGACTGGGACAGCTGTGATAGGAGCGTCTCTCTTACATTGCTCAGTCTTCATTCTATGGTATAGCTGAGGTGCTAATTTGGTTATCAGAGTATGCAAGAAAGGTGAATGGGTTATTGTGGGTTAATAGAGGTTATTAAAGGGGTTAGTCATGCATGGTTAGTTCATTGATAGGAAGAATTCCTGTGCTACCTGGCAATGACCCGGAAGTCAAAACAGGGGTCAGGTATACCTCCGCAGGGGTGGGGGTCTCCCTCCTCGGGTGGGTAAAAAAGGGGAGGTGCGCGCCCTCTCTCTGTGATGGTCGTCCGGCGGCTGTGGCTAGGGGCTTGCCATATCACAAGTGTTTGTAATAACCCTATGTTTATGAGACAGATGTGGGTGTTCGTAATACCAAAACCGAAGGTGCCTTGACTAGCTGGTTTAATCGGTTGGGTTGTTAATTGCATGGTTTGCTGGATGTGGTGGAGACGGGGTTGCTAACTCTGCCACATTTATCTGGAAGTATGGCAATAGAAGTTAGTCACTGGCGAGGCGGCTATCCTCGCACTGACGATCATTTGGTACAGGGTTGTGAATGGGTTGTGAGGGAATAGATGACATGCAAAGGGTTAGTAAAGTTCTAATATTGTTCTGTCCTACTAAGGGAAGGTAGGCTGGATAGGAGTATATATATAAAAGGTTGGAGAATGTTAGCAACGGAAAAATCAAGGATATTCAGGAGGTATGGTGGAGAGGCTAGGTCGGAAAGGAGTCGAGGAGCGTGGGGGGGTTAACGAGAGGGAGAGGGTTAAGGGGGGCTACGTGGAAGTTTGACCCTAAGGTCTCTGGGCGTAGGGGTGGCATTAGACTACAGTTGGTATCGGAGCTTGGGGGTTAATGACAGGGAAAGTATGTTAGTCAAACGCTACCGGGAGATGAGCAATATGGGGTGGTAATATGAGTCTGGAAAGGATAGAATCATGTGGACTGTGGGGCTGTGGGGAAGAGGAGGTTAACTGTAGGTGTGTGCTTGACTGTGGATAAAAGTAGGGAAAAACATGGTGTATTATTACTCGTCAATACGATGGTTATGGACACTGTTAATCTGACACTATTTCTTGCTGATCTAGTTGTTCCTGGGAACTGCGTTTTCTATGACATATACCCCAAAGAAAACGGCAGTTCGTAGGGGTAACTTCGGTATTGTTTCGTGGTGAAAATGCGTCGAGACAATGGTAAAAGAGGGTTGTATATACAATCTCTGGTTGGGGTAAGAATTAAAGTTACTGCATGGTGGCTAACATCTTCAGTCATTTCTGTCTAGGTCTTACAGGAACAATGGTTCTATATACACTGGTGTACCCGTGGGTATCATAGTTTCTTATCAATTAGGACATGGGGTTTTAACATACTACTTCTCGGATGGAAGAACATATATAGATTTATGGGGGCGGTTGGTCTTGAGAAACTGAGTCTGGCAAGACAGGGGGTTAACATATTACTTCTTGGATGGAAGAACATACATAGATTTATGGGGCGATTGGTCTTCAGAAACTTAGTCTGGCAAGACTATAGGTTTGACTCCTGTAAGGAGATAAAGAAAACCTAATATTTAGTAGTGGCCCCGTAATCATTGACGAACTTGCCTATTACATAAGGCATCCTCTTCAAACACTAATCCGCCGTAGTTTGAATCTACCGCGCAGAGCATTTAAAAACTGAGGAGCCTTCATCATGAGCGCACGCGACCTCACTCATGGCTTCAGTCATTATGAATTGGGTTCTCACTACGAAAAAACTTCGTAAAAAATAAAAACAAAAAGAAAATAAGAATAACTATCCAATAAGCTTTCCATCATATCGTGGATGTACTTGTGTGGATTTCTGACCAGACGCTGAATCAGGCGTCATTCCTCCTTCACTGACATATCAAGTAAACCAAAATCCTTAATACATCAACGAATGGGAAGGGGACGGTCGGGAGGGCCCCAGTCGTCAATGATTACGGGGCCACTACTAAATATTAGGTTTTCTTTATCTCCTTACAGGAGTCAAACCTATAATTTATTAGTGGCCCCTCCATCATTGACGAACATGCCTGATATCTAAGACTGGAGGGGGACATTCGTAATCATATCATAACTCTAGAAAAGCAGATAATAAAAACAACCACATAGTATTCTTACTTTTTGAAAAATGTATTTAATACGGCGTAGGCCGGAAATATACAAGAAAAAGGGGTTCAGGCAGGTGCGTGCTTCAAAGAAGCCTGCCCGACAAAAATGGGTAACCCTGAAGATTCTGAACACAGATCTGTAGTTACAAAAGGCACCCCACTCAACGAGTGGTGACAAAAATAATAAGTTATAAGTTTATATGTGCACATCATAAACCCCAAAATACATGTGGAGATCAATTGCCAATGAACTCCATTGAACTAATATTACATTGCTTTCGCAGCTAAAACTACTATAACAACACCGTTGTTTTGTACTAAACCTTGTACTAGCACAAATTCTCGCAGAGAAATTTTCATATCACATTTTAACCTTAAATTGTATCACAGCTCTCATACTCCGGCGGGGTCTAGGGTGTCCTATGTCAACTGACTGCACCCCCCCCCCCCCTTCCGTGAAAATAAACATAAGTGACTGCAGGGCCACCTAGACCCTCTGCCTTAAAGCTATACATGGTAAGGAAGGTTTGTCTAGAGCAACTGACAAGTATCTAGAGAGAAACGTATGTTTAGACGCCCACAACTGTGTGGACGCAATATCTTCAACTGAAAAGTTTTTTAGGAAACGTAAAGAGGCCGCCCACTTGCGTAAATCGTGGGCCCTACCCACAACGCCGGGATTACTCTCTTTAATGACTTCTACCAGAAGAGAGGCTAATCGCCGTTTAAGTAAGCGTTTACCCGTACTCGCTACCCATAAAGCACCTTGGGGGTTATGAGGAGCTATTCTCAAATATTTGGTTAGAGCTTGCACTGGACATAAATTATGATGCACCTTTCCCCTTTTTAACGCCGGCACCGTGAACTCAGAAAACACGTGTGCACTATGCTCATTCTTGGCTACAAACGCCGAGGAGGGTGCAATGGAAATTGAATCATTAAGTCTACCAAACCTAAGACAATTAGGTGTGTTGCTCATCACCGCCAGCTCAGACACTCTGTTTCCGGTGGCCAAAGCCAAAAGGAAAACTGCCTTCTTTAAGATTAAAGCAAAGTCTGCAGTAATTTGATACAGACGAGAATGAAGTAAAGACAAAGCTTTGTCCAGAGACCAAGTAGGCATGAGCTGACGGGGAGGTGGGCGGAGTTTAAAACACGCTCTCATAAATCCTGTTTCCTCCGCCACCGGTATGGATAGACCTGTAAGGTCGAAAAAGGGCACTCTAATCGCAGTTAAGTGATTCTTCAAAGTAACCACAGATAAACGTTTCTGCTCAAACAGATAGTTCAAGTAATGAAAAACCAATGCCACTGAGGGTACAGTTTGTTCCGTTCTAACAATCCAAGAAGTAAAAGCTTTCCAATGAGATTGATATTGTCGCTTAGTAGACTGAGTATATTGATTGAGCAATTTATTGGTCACATCCCTACCGTATGGTGCTAGCCACTTGGCCTCCTGAATGTCCATAATGCAAAAGTCAGCGAGGTCGCTAGGTTGCCAATCGTGTCTAAGTGGAAGTACCCGACCGGGAGCGATACCGGGTCCGGGCACCACATTATTAATTGCTGGTACCATACCTGCGCCGGCCACAGGGGCGCGATTAGCGAGACTAAGCCTCGATAAACTCGTAGTTTGTTCACTACGTGGCACATTAGTGACGCATCTGGCGGCGGAAACAGATAGATGGAGCTCCATCTGTTCCAGTCTGTCACTAGGGCGTCTGGCCCCCCTGCCGGCGTAATCGCCCGGCGGGTGAGGTATAGAGGGAGCTTGTGAGTCTCCTCGGACGCAAAAAGATCCACTTGTGGATGGGAGAGCTCCGCAATCATTAGGTCGAAAATGGGTTGCTTGAGCTCCCATTCTACTGTCGTGCTCTGTCTCCGGGACAGAGCGTCTGCCCAGACGTTCGCTACGCCTGGGAGATAAGATGCGTGAAGATAAATATCTAGACTGCTGGCTAGAACAAAAATCTCTTCCGACACGAGTAGCAACTTCCTTGACCTCGTTGACCCTTGTTTCTGAATACAGTGAACTGCATTCAGATTGTCCATTCTGAAAGCCACCGACTTGCCCCGTAACGCCGGGCCGTGAGCCTGAAGGAGATACAAGGGGACTAGTAACTCTTTGACATTTATGTGAGAGATTTCTAAGTGGGACCAAAGTCCCTGACCCTGGTGCCCCTGATTTGACTGAAATCCCCACCCTATGGTGCCTGACGCATCCGTGTCTACCCATACCGTTGGAGGAGGAGAGGTCCATGACATGATTGAGTGCAATGTTTCCCTCTTCGCCCAGACCGCTAGTAAGGTGTGGATTAATTTTGGTATGGGCCATAATTTTCCCGCCGGTAAGAGTGGGAAATATTTGTTGCCTTCCAATATTAATCGTTTTACTTTCAACCGGCCCAACTTGACAGTTAGCTGAATCCAGTTGAGAGAGCCGGCCAGAGACTCCCAGACTCTTCGTGTCGTAGTCAGACTGTGAAGAAACCTGAACAGTTTCCTGCGAAACCTGTTGCGATTGTCCACACTCTGACTCAGAGTGAGAGCGGCGGTGTCCCAGACCAGCCCTATCCACTGAATTACTCTTGAGGGAACAAGGTTTGACTTTACCAGATTTACCTTGAAGCCTAGAGTTTTGACATGATTTAAAATGATATTGACATGTTTTATGCATAATTGTTGTGTCTCTGCCACCACCAGCCAGTCGTCTAGATACCACAACACTCTGATTCCCTGTTTTAACAACGGCATCAGGGCTTGCCGGACTAGTTTCGTGAATAGTCGAGGTGCTAGGTTCAAACCGAACGGCATCCTCTGAAAAACAAAATTTTGGTGCCTGATCCTCAAGGCCAGAAACCTTTGAAATCTTTTGTTGACCGACACGTGCCAATAGGCGTCTGTCAGGTCTAGGGAACACATCCAGCCTCCCGGCGGAAGTGTTAGCCTGATTTGATGAACTGTTAACATTCTGAAAGACTCGTTGTAAATGTGAAGATTCAGATAAGACAGGTCTACGACCGGCCTCATCTGAACACTGTCCCGTTTGGGAACCAAAAACAGTTTTGACGTGAATACAGGGTAATCTGGAGGGACCGGGATGATGACATTCTTGGCAATCATCTCCTGGACCAGCGACTCCACCTCTAATGAAACACAATTTGCCGTTGTCGGCTGACATAAGCGAGGCCGCCGGAGCCACTGCCAAGTGATGCCTTTGCGTGCCACCATCCGTGCCCAGGTTTTTAACGGCCATGCTTGGTGACACGTTCGGAACGACCCAGTTAGCAGACAAGGGTTCGCCGGCTGTACTTCCCTCGGTTCCTCCGGCTTTAAGACAGGCACTGGGAGTGAGAGAGACTTTAGTTTTTTGATGGTGGGTTTGGTGGTGTTGGACGCTTCGCCGGCTGGCTGGTGTGGGCCGAAGACTGGCCCTGCCCCGGCTTATACTGGCCGCGTCCTCTCTGTCCTGAAAACCCTCTCTGTCTATGCCTGAACTGACCCAGGGGGGATTGGGAGGACTTAGGCGGAAGAAACGGCTTAGAACCCCCTGGCTGAGCTTTAGTAGGAGGCTTAGGTTTGGGGAAGTTAAATGCAGGTTTCTTAGCCTGTGCGGGACTGTGCTTCACGGCCTGTGCCATGTTAAACACTGTTCGCCATACATCAGGGGACATTAAAGAAGGAGTAAGTACTGGGGACATTACCACCTGGTTAGCAATGCGATCAGGCAGCTTGCGAACTAATGACATCCTAAGATCCTGTCGTGCTCGCACCGCCTCAAGTAAGGCTGTGCGTATGTCACCTAAGGATTGAATCGACGACTGAAGAATCAGACGCCGGGATAACTCAACTGATCTTCGAGCATCCGCGTCTGCGATTGCCTGAGTAGACCTGAGTAAAGACTTAGCCACCTGTTGAGAAACTATGTACTGTGAAAACAGGCGGAAAGCTTTTCCCCTTAGCCTAAATTCTCTGTCTAGGTGAGAAGGGGTAGGGGTAGTGAATGGGTCCTTTAGTTCACAAAGATTAATCTTAGGGGCAGCTAGAAAAGAAAATAAAGCTGACGGAACTCCGCCGGCAGAACCTACCGGCATGGAGAACCATGAATGTGTATCCTGAGGGATCTGGTGGGAAGATTTAGAAGTGAAAGTGGTTGCAAAGTTTTGAGCCTCTACCTCCCAATCCACCCAAGGTCCGGGTCCCAACTGTCCCACCTTCAACACTGGATTAGCTGTCTCGTCTGTGACGGTCTGTAAATCTAGTTCAGGAGTAAGAGCCGACAGAGCCTTAATATCATTAAACCCATCCAGCTTAGACCAGTCTGAAAAAAGTTTTGAAGCTGAGGCAGGGGGTAAAGCAGGCTTAGATGCATAAACAAAATAATCCTGATGATAATAACTAGGTATAGCCTTGATATTTACGTCCAAAACATTACCCAAGGCATCCAATGCCCTTAATTTCTTTGACTTATTTCCCTGGATAAACCACTCACGTGGTACCGGGAGTTCCCCTGACAAGGTAGGCTGGGCAAGCTCTGGCTTAGAGGGGTTCAAAAGAACCCATGACTCGTCTGGCCCATAAAGCAGGGGCATAGCTACCTTTCTAAGAGGCGCTTTGTCTAGAGGGGGTGGATTAACATCCGTAATGACCCTGACATTTGACGTAGTGAATGCCGCCGTAGCTGGCTTAGAGCTCCCTGCCGGTGACAGAGTAGGAGGGTTAGGAATCTTAGATAAATCGATTGACGTTATCAGAGGCCGTACCGCAGAACTTGTCAAGGGAGCCCCCAAGTCCATTGTGGGGTTTTCTCGTTGTTGACTAAAGAATTTAGATAGAGCATGAGTAAGTAACCCATCAATTTCTTGTGCTGTAACAAACTGGTTAGATGCAGAACTTTCATGTGAATCAGTATTATCATGGGCGGCGTCCAGGCCTGAGCCTGACCCTTGTCCATCCCTATCTGAAATTATTGACACTTCATCTTGTTCCTCCCGATCCTCCTGAGAAGACCCCGCCGAGGCAGGGGCACCTTGTTTCCAAGATAAGTCAGGGATAGAGGATGGGGTCGCCGCGTCCCTGTGGACATCGGCTACTGTGTGACTCGTATGAGTCGGACGTGGATGGTCAGACCCTGGTTGAGCAAACCGCCAAACACCGAGGCTCTGGCCTACGCTCTCTTGAGAGTCTGAAACATTCTCAATTATTGAATTTCCTGAACTTTCCGTTTCTAGGGTTAAAATATCAATAGGTAAATCTTGTTTAGGGACAGGCGCTTCACTATACTCTGAGGCTGTAACAGAAACATTTTCAGGTGTAGAGGTACGATGAGATGCACTAGACTTAGGAGAATGTCGAGAGGACTTCCTATGGGAATCCTTTTTGGAGGATTTGTGGCTACGGTGTGACCGCGAACTAGACCTAGATTTGGAAGAATCACCACCATGACCACTGGGGGAAGCTTCAGTCTTACACTTCTTACTAGCCGGGGAAGAGGCACGACTTGAAGACTGCTGTCTGAGAGGTGACCTTGACCTCGATCTCGCCTGCGACGAGGAGGTGGCTGCCGGGGGAGTAGGCTCTCTCGGGCGTTTAGACGTATCCACAGACGATACAGAACCCTGGCTAGTCTCTGTCGGCTTAAAACCCGTTACTCTAGAGGTACGTTTAGGGGGAGGGTGCTCTGACAGCAACTTATCCCAAAGTGGGACGTTGTCACATTGAAGTGACTTATGTGCGACAATGGTAGTGTAGGCCGACATTTTGTTGTCTGACCTCTCTCAACGCTACCGCCGCGGTCTTGTCATTGTCACACAGGACTTTATTGGCTAATTGGGAGCAAAAGGAACAATTAAGTGTAACCCAGAGACCCCTTGAACGGTCTAGACATCTAACAAACCTTATGCAAAGGGTATGCGCAAAAATTGGGATACCCGCGCAATTAGGGGTAATGCACAGGGCAAAAACTGGGGCCACAGTAGCCATGACAGAGACTGGTGTGAGGAAACTACCGCCGGGTCTGTATTGGTCCGCCGGAGCTCAGCTCTGGAAAAATAAAGAAAAATTTCCAGGAATTAATGCTCATAAGGTTAACCCAAGTGTTCGCATACAAGTGTTAATAACCCGCCGGGTAACGGGATGCAAAGATACAGCTAACACATCTCGCTACGCGGCGGGGTGTAAAGAGGCTAAACAAATCTTTTTAGCTAAAGAACATGAAGAATACCCTCTGATATAATGGTCCAGTATGGCACTTATAGTCTGTAGGAGGTGGTGACTGTCTCAAGATTCAATTTTGTAACAAAGCCCCCCTCATAAAGACGCCGGCCCTTGAAATATTTTAGTAGAATAGCCCAGGGCAGGAATATACGAGATCTGATTTTTTAACGAATTGTCCCAAACGATCGTCGTAAAAATAGAAGGCGGCGATACTGAAAGTATCACCCAATTAAGGTTAATCGAAATTGAATTTGTTTATAAATTCCTTAGTTCCTCCACTTAGGGGCACCCGCCGGGTGTGGGAATCGATTTGGTTAAACCTCACTGAACCTTCAATTGCCGTAAGAGTAAAGGCAGCGATACACAGAGTATCACTCAAAGGGATTGGTTAACTATATGAGACCTAAGTCGTTTATCCCACCCTGCTCAGGTGCACCCGCCGGGTGAGAAGTCTAAAAGTTAACCCCACTTCTTTGTAAAAGATCGCCGGGGAGGAACGCCTAAACAACAGCTAGGTTTTCCATGTGGTTGTCGTAAACCAGGTAGAAAAAACCTATAAAAACGAGTGTTCTCAAGAACGTCGTTTTTTATGTATATCTATATATATATATAAGGATGGGTACAGCCATCCCGCCGGGAATTTAAAGGAGGCCTGAAACCAGGCACCCACAGAGACGCAGTCCTGGAGAGCCACAGACACCTCCCCACGCCGGGGAATCAGCCAGAGTTAAAAACCACGTGTGGCCCAACACTGCTCATCGGTCAGGATTTTTCATGGTGAAACCGAGAAAAAACCCGCCGGAAGGCAAACCCCACCCTGAACAGACACCATCTGAACAATACGACACGAGGAGAGACACGCACGACTAACCAAGGTCACAACATAATCCGTGGAATTAGCCAATACACAACTAAACCAGGAAACAATTATAGTCCGAGGAATTAGCCAATACACAACTAAAACCCGGATACACATGACACAGTAGGGCATATTTATAAAATTAATAATAACACTAGACATGTGGCAAAGCTACGAGCGGCTGGCTAGGCCTAGGTAGACGGCATGAAAATAGTTGAAATATCTAAACACACTGGAATATCACAACAGGAACCACCGCCAACACACCACCGTAGCGATAACTTCCCACCCCGGGAAGCCTGACACGGACCCAGAAAAAACTTCACTAAGTGAAGAAAAATACGCTGGGAACGTCAGCAAACACACAGCTTACCTCATCAGAAGGATAAAAGGCAGCAATAATTAACGCGTAATGAAAGCCGCCTGCATCACCAACTAACACAACTGTGAAAAGTTCACGTGTCCACAACAGGACCACGAGGGTACATCCGAAATAGATGCCCCATACACACGACCCAAAATACACTGCACTGCGGGCAACCAGCCCAGGACACTCCTGCTACGCCTATCCTAACCTTACTCGATACATCCTAGAGTAAACAAATGAGAAAAAACTCACTAGGGACGCAACGAATGCGGAACCAGCGGAGCCTGAAAGGTACGTCCGGGCAGGCTGAGCGCAGAGCAAAGAAGGAGGAATGACGCCTGATTCAGCGTCTGGTCAGAAATCCACACAAGTACATCCACAATATGATGGAAAGCTTATTGGATAGTTATTCTTATTTTCTTTTTGTTTTTATTTTTTACGAAGTTTTTTCGTAGTGAGAACCCAATTCATAATGACTGAAGCCATGAGTGAGGTCGCGTGCGCTTATGATGAAGGCTCCTCAGTTTTTAAATGCTCTGCGCGGTAGATTCAAACTACGGCGGATTAGTGTTTGAAGAGGATGCCTTATGTAATAGGCAAGTTCGTCAATGATGGAGGGGCCACTAATAAATAAGGTATTTTAGGGTATGTTGATATTGATATCCTAACTTAGGGACAGGGCATGGGTGTATTAACTTAAGGTGTATTTATGTTCATCATCATGTAGGTAGAGGTGTAGGACACGAGGGGTATTGTATACGCGAGGTGGGGGAAAGGTCAGTGTTTACAAGGGGTAGGCAGGTGTGGTTTGGAGCTGCTTAGCCTTGCGGGCTTCGGCCTGTCTTAACTGGTTGGCTCGGTCACCTGGTCCTTTCGTTCTGTGGGCCTTTCTTTCGGGTGTTTCTGTGTAGTGTTCGCTCGTGGCTTCCGTGGTGGGCTTCTCGTTCTGGGGCATTTTACTTCCCTCTCCTTCATTGTAGGCTCGTCCCCGAGCCTCAAGGGTGAAGTAAAAAGAAGCATAGTCATGGTGGGTCATTTTGAGTGTATTGAGAAGGTCCCACCAAGCAAGAGAGCGACGGTCAAGTTTCTTTTGCAGGTCTATGTAGACCTGTAGGAATGTGTCCTCGGTGTTATGGAGGGCGGTTGCCCGGGCTTGGTGTGGGCGCTGTAGACGGGCTAAGCGTCCTGTGGACGTTTTTACTTTAACCTTTCGTATGAATGGTGTGTAGTGTTCCTCCGTGGGGGTAGGGGCGGGGGCGACGAAGGGTGTGGATTTGTTCATGGTGGAGGTAATGTATCGAGTGAGGTGTGTGGGACTGACAGGAGGCCTCTTCAGTGTGGTGAATGGGTTACTAACTGAAGGGGAGGGATTAACGCATGAAAACGGAGCTGGGGGTGAAGGGGGGGTATGACTCTGGGGTTTTTGGGGTATTCTTGGGTGGTGTTGCAGGCTGGGAAAATATATGGAGGCAATGTGCAATATCGGTTTAGGTAAGGTGCATGAGGGAGGTGTGTGAGAAAGAGGGGGTGTGTGTGTTGTGTGGCTTGGGTCTTTAGTGTAAGAACGGGGTGTTGTTTTTGTATAACTGTCTTCAAATCTGATGGGTCTGTTGATTATTCTACCTTTGGAAGTCCTGGTGGGAAGGTAGATGTTTGTAGTGGGACTTGAGTCGCTCGACGATGTTTTATATTGAGGGGAAGAACGCTTTACAGGTGGAGGGCATTTAGGGGGGGTGAGGTAAGGGGTTATTTGAGAGGTAGATGCGTGTGGAGGTTTTTGTCGAGTGAGGGTGGTAGGCGGAATGGGAGAGGATTTGGTGGGAGTATGTATGGGGGTTCTCGCAGGGGCGACTTTGTGGGGGAATTCAAGTGGGGGTGTGGAGGTCGGGTCCGTCAGTTTGGAGGGGCTTTGGTGAGGAGTTAGTTGTGTGTTAGACGTGGTGTGAGAGGAGGGGTTGGTCGTTGGCATAGTGTACTTTTTAGGGGGGGAGTTGGTTGGGGGTTTGATGAGATGAGGAGGTTGGTTGATGTGTGGGTGGGGTCGCAGGGATAGTGGAGGGGAAAGGGGTGGATGCGGGGGGGGCTAGACGGGTGGGTAGGGAGTGGAGATTTAATTTGGAGGGTTGGGGGTAGGAACATGTGTTGGGTGTGTTCTTTGGTGGGGTGGGGGATTTGCTGGTGGTGGAAATAGGCGGTTTTATGGGAGTTTGGTGGGGGGGTAGATCTAGCAGGTCATTCGGGGTGATGAGGTGGGGGTTGAGAGGGGATGAGGTTGAAGAGGAAGGTATGTGTTTTCGTGGGAGGGTGGGGGTTGTTATTTTTGGAATATAGTTAGAGGGGTTATGGTGTTTACTTGTGATTATTCGTCTTCTTTCCCTTTGTGGAGGAGAATTCGACGAAGAAGAAGAGGAGGAGGAGGATAGTGGTCTGGCAGCCCTACGGAACTGGGTTAGCAGGGTGTGTTTTCTGGAGGTTTTAAAAGATTTTCGTCGTGGGCGTAAGTTGTAGCGTGAGGTTACTGAGGTAGATTGTGTGGTGCGGTTGGGTGTGTACTTGGTTTTGGGTGGGGGTGGTGGTTTTCTCACTGTGGTGCCTGGTGGGGATATGTCAGGGCTAGACGGGAGGGTTTCCGTTGTGGTCGGGGTTGTGGGTGGAGGTTTTCGTACTTGGATAAGTTGGGGAGGTACTTGACTATCAGAAGTGAAGGAAGGTGTCATGGTGGAGGAAGGTGTGATAGTGGGGGCTTGGGGTTTGTGGAGGTTAGTTTGGGGGGTATGTTGAGGAATGATTGGTCGGTTCGGTGCTGGAGGGTTTAGGCCCTTAGGGGTTTGTATGGGAATATTCATAGCCTGAGTGGAAGGGTTAGTAGGGGTGTTTAATTCAGGGTCGGACGTGTGGGGTGGGGTAATGTCTTGTGGTTTTAGAGGTTTAAACGCTCGGACGAATCTAGTTCGGAACGTGCGAGTCACACCGTGATAATCGATGGTGACTTGGTAGGCATTTGGGACTTGTATGATGGTGTAGGGCCCGACATAGCGAGGGCCTAATTTGTTGGTGACAGGGAGGTTGGCTACCATTACGGTGTCGTGGATGGCGAACGGGTTTTTATCATCGGGGTTATCAGTTTTGGTGTCTTGACAGGTTTGGGCGGTATGGAGGGTGTTTTGCAGATGTTGCAATGGGTCAATTGTGGAGGTGTTGGAGGGGAGGTGAGCGTGATGGTGGAACGGCAGTAACAGGGGGGGTACGCCGTAAACACGTTCATTAGGGGAAATACCGTCTTCTCGGGGACAGGTGTTCATGCCCCATTGTATCATCTTTATTTGTGATGGCCAGTCTGAGGTGTTAAGAGCAATAATTTTTGTACGTAACTGGTTGTTGATGGTGCGATGGCTGCGTTCGCATATAGCATTTCCTTGAGGCCAGTACGGGGATGAGTGTTTGATCTTAATACCGCATTGTTGGGTGAACTGGTGCCAAACGTGTCCACTAAATTCGGGGGCATTGTCGGATAGAAGAGTAAGGGGGAGGCCGAATATAGGGAACACTTCTGTGGCAAGCAGTGTGGCAACTGTGGTGGCTTTGTGGTCTTTAACTGGGCAGGCTATTAAAAAAAATTAATATACGTCAACAAATGTGACGATATAGCGGTTGCCAGCGTAAGAAGGAAACGGGCCCATGATGTCGAGGGATAGGACTTGGAACGGTTTGTTGGCAGAAATGGTACCAGCTGGGCCTGGGGTGCGTGATCTATCCTTCCCCAATAAACAAGGTTTGCAGGATTCTGTCACTCGTTGTGCAATTTTGAAGGGGTTGGGGGTCAAGTATTGATCTGCGAAGATTTTTAACATCTTCTTTTGTCCAAGGTGTATGCCGTTTCCCTCGTGGATGGCAATCATGTAGTCGTGGGCAATGGTGGGGTCTAAGACTATGTGACCGGAGTCTGTGGCAAGTTGATCTCCCCAGCGAGTCAGTTTCCTGAAGACATTTAACGGTATCCAGGGTGGTCGGATTCTTGTTTCCCAAGATTGAATTAGTGAGGGGGCTGGGGGGGAATTATGGGGGTAGATAAAAGCTCAGTGTTTTGTAAGGCGGCTAGGTTGGTGGGGGGTCTTTTGGTACTGGCAAACGTGACAGGGCGTCTGCATTGGTGTGAAGTTTGCCTGGACGAAACTGTATTATAAAATCGTAGTCCTCTAGTGTCTCCCTCCAACGTACCAAAATGGCTGAGTTGGTTTCGCACTTACGCAACCATTGCAAAGATTGATGGTCAGTTATTATATCGAGTTTTGCGCCCAACACAAATGACCGGAAGTGGCTGAGTGCCCAAATGATCCCTAAGCACTCTCTCTTGGTGGCTGCATAATTCTGTTGTGCTTGGTTGAGGGTGGAGCTGGCATACGCTATCACATATTCCTCTCTGTCTCTTACTTGAGCTAAAACTGCACCAATGGCGTAGAGAGATACGTCGGTATAAAGACGGAAAGGTTTATGGTAATCAGGGAAAGCGACAATAGGGGCTTGGATTAGCTTTTGTTTCAAAGTGTTAAAAGCGAGGTCTCTTTCAGGTGTCCAGATGAATGTGGTGTCTTTGTGGGTGAGTTGGTGGAGGGGTCTGGCTTTTGTGGCAAAGTGTGGGACGAAACGTCTGTAGTATGTGGCTAAACCTAGAAAAGAACGTACTCCTTTAACGGTGGTGGGTGGGGGTTGGTTTTGTATGGCTTGAAGTTTCTTTGGATCTGGTGCAATACCATGTTCAGATATTACGTGGCCGAGGAAATCTACCTTATTTCGTGCAATCTCGCACTTTGAGGGTTTTAATTTCAACCCGGCGGCTCGGATTCTTTGAAGAGCTTGTCTCAACCTGAGGAGGTGTTCTTCCCAGGTTTGTGAGTACACAATAATATCGTCTAGATAGGCTAGGCAGGTCTCCCAGGTTAGGCCATGTAATACCGCTTCCATCAAACGGGAGAAAGTGGCGGGTCCGTTACAGAGGCCAAAAGGTAGGACGTTAAATTCGTAGTGGTGGCCACCACTAGTGGAAAATGCTGTTTTCTCTTGGTCCTCGGCCTTGATAGGCACTTGCCAATACCCTGCTTGCAAGTCGAGGGTAGTGAACCATCTGGATCCGTATAGGGAGTCGAAGGAATCTTCTATCCTGGGTAATGGCGTAGCGTCCTTAATGGTTACGTCATTCAATCTCCTGTAATCGACGCAAAAACGGGTTGACCCATCTTTCTTTTTTACTAGGACAACAGGGGAAGACCAGGGACTAAGGGACGGGGTGGCAATACCGGCCTCTAACATCTCTTGGACTTGGCGTTCCTCTTCCTGGCGTTGTATGGGATTTTTTCTATGGGATGGTTGCCTGTGGTGTTAATGATGTGTTGCTCTACATCGGTCTGTCCGATTTCAGTGGGTTGTTGGGCAAACACGTCATTGAACTCTAGCAATAGGTCGTACATGTTGTGTTTTTGGTGGTCGGATAATGTGTCCGGGAGAGGGGGCAATTTGAGGCTGGTAGGGGTGTCATTGGAATCTATGGGGAGGTCATCAAAAGTTTCGAGGTCTCCTATGATGAGACCTTTTGGTAATGTCAGGGATTCCTCAGAGATATTTGCCACGAGAATGTGGTTGATGCGAGCGGAAATGATGGCGGGTTGTAAGAGGCAACGATTGGGGTTGGTGGATGTGGTAGTGGGGGAAAATATCATGTGAGTTTGGGGTATGGGTCGAAGGTTAACCCATTTTTGATGGCGGGGGGGAATTTGACATTTATCTTGAACTACAGCTGGGCTAATGATGGTGGGGGATCGACTGGCGAGCAGGTGCTCGGTACGCATAAGGGGGGAAAGATCACTTTGGTGGGGGTCACGCGTGAGGGGAGGATTAACGGCGCGTGTGGGAGGGTCAGGGTGGTGAGAGGTGAGCGAGTTAGAAAACGGAATTTGTTGGGGGGACTGCGGAGGGTTGGTGGGGGAAGAGTTAGGTGTAGAACATGGGTTATTGCTGGAGGACTGATGTATTGATTTGTGGTTGTTAACAGGACGAATTTGGGGAATTTTCTTGGTGGCAGTCACGGTCTGTTTAGAGGTTATCTGGGATTGGTGAGTTTGTCTGTCATGAGAGGGCGAGTCAAGTGTGGGGTTTTGAAGTTTTCTAGGGGTGTGAATTGTGTGGGGGTGGAAGGGAGCTACTGACGGAAAACTGTCACAAGGGGAATTTTGTTGGTTGTGGAATAGCTGAACATTTCTGGGGGCATGGGGAAAACATTGTTGGGTACATAGGTCGGCATTTTCCCTGGAAACACGTGTACATAAATATTTGATAGAATTGTTGTTACATACATCAGAGTCTGTCCTGGAAACATGGGAGGATTTATTCTGGACAGAGTTAGGAGAATTGAGGGGATTACCGAGAGGGAGTTGCTTGGACTTGTCTTCTTTCGTTTGTTGAGGCATTTTTTCAACGAATTGAGTGATATTTTGAGAGAACTCGGGGCAAGGGGAGGGGTTAGGAGTTACCTTAGTGCTAGCTGCAACTTGGTAACCCTGACTCAGAGTTTGTTGAGGGGGAAGGTGTTTTTTCTTTTTGTGAATAGGTTTCTGCGTGATTGGTTTGTCAGAGGCTTTGGGTTGGATTTTTTTTTTGAATGAGATCAGCCTCTGGCCGCAGTCAACCTGGGCCTGGAGTTTTTGAAGGAGGTCAAGTCCAAGGAAACCATTGTAATGTTTACAGTGGGAGGAAAATACTGTGAACGTGTGATAACAACGAGCATGGGGGGCAGGAGTAGTTACTGACAGGGGCAAAGTGTCTCCTAGGAGATTTAAGTAGGTATCAGCAGCTGAGATTAGTTCTGCTTTGGTGGTTAACAAGGGGCCAAATAGTCGGTGGTGTTGATCATAATAAGACTTGAACAAACATGACTTGGCAGCTCCCGTGTCGATTAACAAGCGGACAGGAATGTCCTTGATTTTGGCCATGTAATAAATGGGGGCAGTGCGGTCAGTTATGGCGTCCCCCGCCGAGGCCATCGTGGGCGGGGGGTACTTTAAAAATCCTGGGAGTCGGTATCTACCTCCTCCAGGGTTTCCTCGGTATCATCTGAGGTCATGATAGGGGCTATTTCTCCGGTGTGCCTTTCCTCCATTTCTTCCTCTTGTCCCAACTCCTCTTCATTTACAGAAATGCGAGGAGTAAAGGGGCGAGGTTTGGCAGAGTCACGAATTTGATGGAGGGCACACTGAGCACTACAGGCAGGGAAATCATAGGGGTTGATAATTACTAATGTAGGGTTTTTACTTTGGTAGGTGTTGTAGGTTTTGTTCCGGTTGAAGATTCTGCGTGGCTGGGTAGGTTGGAACCGGGGCCTACTGGGTTGGGGCTTGCCGGAAGGGTAGGTGGGTCTGTAGTGGAAGGATGAGGATGAGTAGGCATTCTTGGAGTTGAAAGTTTGGGCCTTGGGGTTTTGGTGGTCGAGGTGCTGCGGGTGCGTGGGAAACCTCTTTATTACAGCGATTTGGGTGGGTGCTTCTGTGCGCACGGCCAAAATACGTCCGATCGTGATGAGATCTTTTTTATATCTGACGAAATCGTGCACACGGAAATGATCTTTTACTGCTGAGGGCAATATTGATACAAGGTTGACCAGAATCTGCTGCTCTTGTTGGATTCTGGTCAATGTGGGGAAAGAAACTTTTATATGTTGGGCGATCTTATTCACTGTGGCATCTAGATCGCCTTCGAATTTAGTGTCTTGGATACGGGTGTGGGCCACGAAAACGCCCAACGAAGGCTTAATGGCTTCTATCACTATTGGGCGAAATTCGTCCCATGTGAGAGCAGGGTGCAGCACTTGGTAGGCAACCAGGGAAACGGCTTTTCCCAGGTGCGTTACTGTCACGGCTATCTTTTCTGCGTCCGTGGTATAAACTAGGTCAAGTACGGGTTTCACTATGTCCATGAACGTTTCGATCTCGTAAGTTTCTCCATCATAATGTGGGATGGGAATGTGAGAACGGTGCGCCATGATGTTATCGTGTTCTGCCTGTTCCAAACTTGCAATGTAATGCAACCTTTTATCCGAATCAAGAACCACCGCTGCCGCCAATGTTATGCCCTGTTTTTCTACAGGATTAACTTGGGTAATGTGAGTTCTAACTGACTGGGTATATAAGGCTGCATGCACAAAACAAGGTATGAGGAGTAGAGAACACAAAATAAACACACGGTAACAAGACACACGATCACATTTATTGAGGATGATTAATAGGAAGCATAAGAAGGTATGAATACTCGTACAAGACAAATGATAGAATTGAACAACTAGCATTAGTGGATCTGGATGGAGCCTAGTCTCCCACTTCCAACGTTCAGGTATACTCTTCTGATCACTGGCTTTGTTCGCAAGTTTATATACTGGAAGCCATCAATGTTACTTATAGATTCAATTTCACTATTTAGATTTATTACTGGCAGTTCTGGTGCACGAGTAGTAGTTCACAGACTAGATTAGACACGCATATATTTAGAGCACGAGAATTCTAGTAACCTCAGGGGGGGTACTGATCTAAGATTTATATTCTTATAGCAGAAATACGTAGAACGCAAATCAGTGGGCGAACGTTAGATATCACTAGGGTTTTACTTCTATGTAATAATATCTGGATCGGGGTAATTACGAGAGTTAATGTCGCCTGTTAATTAATGAACACTGGTACGCTTAGCACTTCCTGATGGAATGGTTATATATGAATTATACTGGGGCAAAGATATAGCCACTTCATAGAAATATTAATAAGTGAGTCTCTAAATAGCACTGTAACACTGTAGTACTAATAAAGTGAATCTTGGGTAGTATTTGGTTGGTCTGGTCCTGGTTATCTTGCGTCTGTGATGTTGGGGGCTAACGACTGGTTCCGCGGCCGTCCAGGGGGTCCATATGTAGGAAGTTCTCAAGACGGATCTCTTGGCGATCGTTGCTGGCTACACGCTTATATACCCACTGGTGTGTGAAGGTTATAAGGTGCACGTAGATTTCTTATACGTGGACAGATGCTTCTATCTCAAATCTGCCACGGAGTCTGCCGGCTCTGGAACTCAATTCTCAGGAACAACACAAGGGCAGAGCTAGAGGTCAACTTAAGGGGGCCAGCCACTGGTTGGTGTCTATCTTTCAACTGATTTTACTGGGGGCTGGAGCTGGGTTTATAGGCTCGGTTTTTGGACCCTGTAGGCCATAGGGATCTCGAGTCTTATGGAATTATTTGAGCTCTCAATAGATACGGGGACTAGGTAAGGTGGTGATTACTGTTGTGGCACATGGCTATAGGGGGCCTTCATAATGTGATATAACTGAGCCTTAGTAAGAGGTACTATTTTGGCTATACTGGAAGTATTGAGGGGAGGGAGACTGGATCTACTTTGCGAGGAGGACTGGGACAGCTGTGATAGGAGCGTCTCTCTTACATTGCTCAGTCTTCATTCTATGGTATAGCTGAGGTGCTAATTTGGTTATCAGAGTATGCAAGAAAGGTGAATGGGTTATTGTGGGTTAATAGAGGTTATTAAAGGGGTTAGTCATGCATGGTTAGTTCATTGATAGGAAGAATTCCTGTGCTACCTGGCAATGACCCGGAAGTCAAAACAGGGGTCAGGCATACCTCCGCAGGGGTGGGGGTCTCCCTCCTCGGGTGGGTAAAAAAGGGGAGGTGCGCGCCCTCTCTCTGTGATGGTCGTCCGGCGGCTGTGGCTAGGGGCTTGCCATATCACAAGTGTTTGTAATAACCCTCTGTTTATGAGACAGATGTGGGTGTTCGTAATACCAAAACCGAAGGTGCCTTGACTAGCTGGTTTAATCGGTTGGGTTGTTAATTGCATGGTTTGCTGGATGTGGTGGAGACTGGGTTGCTAACTCTGCCACATTTATCTGGAAGTATGGCCATAGAAGTTAGTCACTGGCGAGGCGGCTATCCTCGCACTGACGATCATTTGGTACAGGGTTGTGAAAGGGTTGTGAGGGAATAGATGGCATGCAAAGGGTTAGTAAAGTTCTAATGTTGTTCCGTCCTACTAAGGGAAGGTAGGCTGGATAGGAGTATATATATAAAAGGTTGGAGAATGTTAGCAACGGAAAAATCAAGGATATTCAGGAGGTATGGTGGAGAGGCTAGGTCGGAAAGGAGTCGAGGAGCGTGGGGGGGTTAAACGAGAGGGAGAGGGTTAAGGGGAGCTACGTGGAAGTTTGACCCTAAGGTCTCTGGGTGTAGGGGTGGCATTAGACTACAGTTGGTATCGGAGCTTGGGGGGTTAATGACAGGGAAAGTATGTTAGTCAAACGCTACCGGGAGATGAGCAATATGGGGTGGTAATATGAGTCTGGAAAGGATAGAATCATGTGGACTGTGGGGCTGTGGGGAAGAGGAGGTTAACTGTAGGTGTGTGCTTGACTGTGGATAAAAGTAGGGAAAAACATGGTGTATTATTACTCGTCAATACGATGGTTATGGACACTGTTAATCTGACACTATTTCTTGCTGATCTAGTTGTTCCTGGGAACTGCGTTTTCTATGACATATACCCCAAAGAAAACGGCAGTTCGTAGGGGTAACTTCGGTATTGTTTCGTGGTGAAAATGCGTCGAGAAAATGGTAAAAGAGGGTTGTATATACAATCTCTGGTTGGGGTAAGAATTAAAGTTACTGCATGGTGGCTAACATCTTCAGTCATTTCTGTCTAGGTCTTACAGGAACAATGGTTCTATATACACTGGTGTACCCGTGGGTATCATAGTTTCTTATCAATTAGGACATGGGGTTTTAACATACTACTTCTCGGATGGAAGAACATATATAGATTTATGGGGGCGGTTGGTCTTGAGAAACTGAGTCTGGCAAGACAGGGGTTAACATATTACTTCTCGGATGGAAGAACATACATAGATTTATGGGGCGATTGGTCTTCAGAAACTTAGTCTGGCAAGACAAGGTATTTTAGGGTATGTTGATATTGATATCCTAACTTAGGGACAGGGCATGGGTGTATTAACTTAAGGTGTATTTATGTTCATCATCATGTAGGTAGAGGTGTAGGACACGAGGGGTAGTGTATACGCGAGGTGGGGGAAAGGTCAGTGTTTAGAAGGGGTAGGCAGGTGTGGTTTGGAGCTGCTTAGCCGTGCAGGCTTCGGCCTGTCTTAACTGGTTGGCTCGGTCACCTGGTCCTTTCGTTCTGTGGGCCTTTCTTTCGGGTGTTTCTGTGTGGTGTTCGCTCGTGGCTTCCGTGGTGGGCTTCTCGTTCTGGGGCATTTTAGATCTGCTCGAGTTTTGCCGGGAAAGGCATGACAGTTGACAGTAGCCTATATGGAAGAGTTGGGTTGTGTTTGAAAGGGATCTGCCTTGTGTGTGACAGTCACCTCTCTGCAGACTTAGTTTTTTATGTTATGTTAATAAAGCAATAGTAACCAGCAGGTTATTGAGTTTATTAATAAGTAGTAAAACATAATAACTGCGAGATAACCTGCTCACATTGTATTATATGCGTGTATTATATACCATTGAATCTGTGTAACCTACTAATGTGTATACCATTGATGCTATTAACCTCTGAAGTGCGCATGGGGGTAATTAGACACCTCTCCCTGTGCGCATGTATTTGAGGTGTTTCCGTCACTAAAATATTCATTGTACCATTAATAGCATTAATACTTATCCATATGCGCCTATTATGGGTTGATTATAAAGGTATTAACCTGAAACAACAATAAAACTAGTGAAAACAGCGTTTGGATGGTCAAAATCGGAGATATAGCCCGCGAGTTGTATAATGTATGGGTGAGGCAAGCTGCTTTCCCGCCAATTTCCCCCAAGGCCACTGAGACACAGTCGATCGATACTCTCTCTCTCTCTCTTGCATTCGCTTGCTATCAGTGATGACCACACCCTGCAACCGGATTTCTAATGTTAGCACGAAAATATACCTCAGAATAAGGGAATAACAGGGAAAATAGGTGATAACTGAAGGAGAGGAGGAAAGTGGGGAAGGAGGGGAGGTAGAGGACTGATATTTTGCATGGCCCAGGGGCCAAAAAAAAATAAAAAAATAAAAAAATAAAAATAAAAAAATAAAATTTCGATGTCAAAAGTTGATTTTTTTTTTCTCTGACTCTTAAGAGTCTCCCCGCAGTCCGCCGGGGGAACTCTTAAGAGTCTCCCCGCAGTTCCCGGGTTAAGTGACATGGTGGTGGTGAGTCGAGGAGGACGTGGTTGTGACTGTTTCCACAGTCCTTATATCTGTAGACTGTGACTGTTCCGAGAGATAACTGCACTCTTGACACAACAGAGTGTAACAGACTTGTTAGGAGTCACTAAAGGGGGTATCTCACTGTGCGATTTTTCGATGGCAAACGCCCAGCGACAGAGGGCGACAGGATTTTTTTGTCTATGTTCCAAAAATAGCCATATTCGCTCGAACATTCTCCAATTGTCGCCAAAATCGCACAACGGTCGCCCTAGCGTCGCCCATGTTCGCCTAGATTCACCCAGATTCGCCGTTAAATTTTGAGCATACCCAAAAAACGGCGGCGAACTGAAAATGTTGGCGAATGTTCGCCCTTTGTCTCACTTCATTCGCCCTTGGTCGCACTATAGTCGCACAATTCGCACCAATTCACCCTGATTCGC
Source organism: Paralithodes platypus (assembly GCA_032716605.1). Lineage (NCBI taxonomy): Eukaryota > Metazoa > Arthropoda > Malacostraca > Decapoda > Lithodidae > Paralithodes > Paralithodes platypus. The sequence continues at coordinate 30,725,246 of CM064489.1, read as the reverse complement.
CAATTTGAAAATTCCAATTATTGGCAACGCTGCTTTTTGAGCGAATAGGGCGACAGTAGCGCGCCAGTAGCGCGAATGTGTCGACGAATTATTGCCAATGCCATACGAATGACATGCGGCATGTGGCGAACTGAGGTGATTGGTGGGTTTTAATGTGACTGTTGATGTGTCTCTCACTATAGTCCGTTTCTTTTCAACTGACGGTAAAAAAATGCAAAGTTCCCATCAGGATTTCTCAGTTATTTTGAAAATTTTGTAGTGAAATGTGGTGCTAATTATATAAACTTGGACTTAACCCCTTCACCCCCATAACTTTCATTCTGGCTAAAGATAGACGATTTTATACAGTTTCAAGACGACCTACAGTATGTTATTCAGAGGGTTTATTGAGATCGTATTTAGCCATATGAGTCCTAGAGGTAGATTATATACTAAAGAAAATCGTATATTGGTAACCAGAATATGATGAAAATTACGTCATGGTGGTGAAGGGGTTAATATGATGCAGAGACATGATTTCATATTTTTCCTTTAAGTATCGAGAAATGGAATTCAATACCGACAGATGAAATGAAACTGAGTATACCGTATATACCGGCGTATAAAGAAACATTTCTAAGCCTTAAATAAACTCTGCAAAACCATGGGTGGTCTTGTACAAAGAATATCATTTCAATGCAAGTGAATTTGGAGCGCCGAGATTCATCAGCTGATTTTCCGAGTGACCAAAATCGCCGAAATACGATAATTTAATCATAAGTACTATATACATAACAGTAGGTTATGTATACTTACCTAATTAATTCTTCATAATATTTCATAATAAACTTATATAACACGAGTTATAAGTTCAAACTATGGTTCAAATTAAAAGTCAGTGTACCGGAACCATTACCGAAACACGTGTTGTGTGTGTTATTGTTGTGTGGCTATGTCGAGTGTGTATGTGAGGCATAGTTATTTCAAAGGGAGGCTATGCACGCAGCCGGATCCCAAGCCTTGGCCCCGCCCACTGCCGGATGCCATGCCTTGTACAAATATTATATTAGATTAGATTAACCTAACTTAACTTAACCTAACCTAACCTAACCTAACTTAACCTAACCTAACCCTAATATAATATAATATGACAACACTAATAACAAAATAAAAATATGAAATACACTCAATCCAAGTGGGATCGAACGCTGGATTATCAGTGTGAGGGGCGAGAGCTCTACCGAGTGAGCTACAGAGCGACTTAGTAATACCGGTACGAAGGTTATATTTAAACGCGGTTGGGCAGGGGAGTGGGGCCAAAGGGGCTTACATTTTCGCACATGCGCAGAGGGTAAGGGATCCGGCTGCGTACATGGCCTTCCACTTCAAAAGGCCCTGTCTAAGCTGTATTTAAGGGAACGTTCGAATGGGGCGAACGTCTTAAAATTTCAAAAGGAATGGTGCTAAACATGACGGAGAAAGGGGTTTAGAATAAAATCCTTCAAGTGGAAATCTCCCCTTAACCCGGGAACTGCCGGGAGACTCTTAAGAGTTCCCCCGGCGGACTGCGGGAAGACTCTTAAGAGTCAGAGAAAAGAAAATCAACTTTAAACATCGAAAAAAAATATATATTTTTATTTTTTTATTTTTTTTTTTTTTTTGGGCCCCTGGGCCATGCAATATATCACTCCTCTACCTCCCCTCCTTCCCCACTTTCCTCCCCTCCTTCAGTTATCACCTATTTTCCCTGTTATTCCCTTATTCTGAGGTATATTTTCGTGCTAACATTAGCGAGTTGCAAGCAGGGCATTGTCATCAGTGTTAGCAAACGAGTGCAAGAGAGAGAGAGAGAGAGAATATCGATCGACTGTGTCTCAGTGGCCTTGGGGGAAATTGGCGGGAAAGCAGGTTGCCTCACCCATACATTATATAACTCGCGGCCTATATCTCCGATTTTGACCATCCAAACGCTGTTTTCACTCGTTTTATTGTTGTTTCAGGTTAATACCTTTATAATCAACCCATAATAGGCGCGTATGAATAAGTATTAATGCTATTTATGGTAAAATGAATATTTTAGTGATGGAAACAGCTCAAATACGTCAGCACAGGGGGACGTTTCTAATTACCCCCATGCGCACTTCTTAGGTTAAATCGACAAATGATAACTCGAATTAGAGGAAACAAACTATCATAATAGTGACAGTGTTAATTTAATAGTTACTTCTACTTAACCCTTTGAAGATTAGGACACATTTTGACAGTATATTCTGACTACCTTTAGAAGATTTTATCTAGCTTTGGAATGATCTGTGGAACTAGAAGGGTAAAGAGTATCTCAATTAACCCTCTGACCTCCATCTACACTTCCTAATCTGAATACAATAGTCTTATAATTGCAAGGAAACAAAAAAAAATCCATAATTGTATCTTGAGTGGGACTACACCTATTCCATAGTAGCACAGACACTCAGACATACCCACACAATTATATTTACATTTTGATTCGAGGGCATATGTTTTTGTAATAGACCTTATGTAAACGAGATTGTGAACTTCGAGCGAAAATATATAACAAAGTTAATGTTCTCTATGGGACTGTTAATTGTTCAGAATAATTTGTCAGTATCATTGTTGTTCTCCCAAGTATTGTTCAGATATTCCAGGATAAGGCTTGTAGGCCTACACATTGATCCATAGATACACACAGACACACACAATGTCCAGCTTTTCCACATTTCGCCTTTTCACACACACACACACACACACACACTCACTACAGCACACATACATGCACAGTTGCACACACACTCTACAACACACACACACACACAGAATGTCCAGCTTTTCCACATTTCGCCTTTTCACACACACAAACACACACACACACTACAACACACACACACATGGCAATCGCCATATTCGCCATAAGTCGCACAACCTCCGCAGTTTTATCTCATTACATCGTCCAACAATCGCCATGCATTCGCTATTTTCGCCATCATCTTTCGCCATGATTCGCCCTCAATTGTCGCACACCATTCGTCATTTTCGCCAAAAAATTCGCCATATTCGCACTTTGGTCGTACTTCCGTCGCACTGCAATCGAGGAAATTCGCCTTTTTCGCTTTCATTCGCTTCTGAAAAAACCCTATTCCCCGCGAATTTTGGGACATAGAAAAAAAACACGGTCGCACGGCATTCGCCATCGATAAGTCGCACAGTGGGATACCCCCTTGAGACTCATTAAAACTCGGACAGACTTATTAGGAGTCGGTACCGACTCGATCCGACTTTTCACAGTCGGTACCCAAATATCAAACAAGTTTGGAGTAGGGTTGTGGAAGTTGCCAGCCGCCCAAGCGAGTTGCCAACTGGGCAGTTAGTACGTGCGTGTGGTGCACTGCTCAGTGAAGTTGACTCACCATTCCCGTTCATCTCTCTGACGGACTCTCGGTCGATTCGGCTCAAGCTTGTTCCTCTCTGTTCGGAGCTTTCACTTCCCGGAAGGTGAAGTAGTGTAAAGTCAGTGAAAGTAGGCTAGCCTAAAACAGATCGGATGCGGAAATACCCTGAGCCGACCAGGCCAAGTGGGATATCTCTATTGGTCTAACTGGTAAGGTGTCTGCCTCGCAACCCAAGGTTCGATGGTTCAAGCCCCCACCAGGGCTTGATATTTTCGGGAGGCTATTCCCGCATCTAACGAAGTTTAGGTGTGCTGGTTAAATTGTTCAGATGGTTGAGAGCAAGATCGGAGCTCCATAAATCCTCTTTCGGGTATGGTGTAAAAACCGATCCCACAGTACAAAATATAGAGATCGAAGTCTCACAAATACAAATAATCAATCTTTGACAACAATATAGTGAAGTCAATAGAGACAAAAATAAATCAGTAGACATATAGAGGAAATTATCCTCTAAACACAAGTAAATCGTTCTAAAATAGGATCTCTTAGATGGATCCGCAGAGGGTGCACAAAAGGCTAGGAATACCGTCCGGGCCAAAAGGGCTTAAGTCCACGGTCTATATTAACCCTCCCGCATCTATAGGACGCGATCGAGTTATAACGCCACCCCTCCAAGAGTGCTCGTATGACGCAATCGCGTCATAATGCCACCTGTAAGTTAGAAATATTCGCCAAAAATAAGTTTATGACTCGATTTTGACTCAATTTGGACTGGTAAGTTAGGCATCAGTAAGTTACAAAAGGAAGTATCTAGCAACCCCATAGCGTCCCTCTCTGAGGAGCGCGGGCCTCTGTAAAGTCAGTAGTTTCCTGGCCCCCAGACTGTGAGGCAGGGTCCCGGCCCTTTAAATTCTGGGCTCCCTCCCTCTGGCCCACCATGCCTAGCTATAGGCAGGCAATTATGGATTATTTCATCTACCCAGTGAAAGTGTTTAGTGAATAATTCGAACTATATATGTATATAAGATGTTACTTGTGACTTTTGGTGACTGAGGGGAGTGAATCTTGGTTAACCCCTTGAGTATTGATGCAGTTTTGTCTAGGTATCATTGATGACTTTACACTATTTTTTGCTTGAAAGACAAATATATTTATCAATAAATACTGCCTACGAAATAAATACATTATAATCACGAAGATGTCACAGGAATGCTTACAGGAAGTATGGTAAGTACTCTATGGAATTTTAGTTATATTACAGTATATTATTATATATATATATTTTTTTTTATATATATATATATATATATATATTATATATAGCCTATATACAGTATATAACAGCCCCAAGGTCCCGAGCAAGCCCAAGGCCCATAATCGAGTATTTATATTATTATTATATTTTGTATTTTATTTAAATATTTATATATTTGATTTATTAGTTTTTATTTATTTTATTTTATTTATTTCATTTTATTTATGTTTATTTTATTTATTTTATATATATATACCGTATATATTTGTTTTGTTATTCCTGTTCCCCAGGGTGTCTAGCAGATCAGCCCCAAGGTCCTGAGCAAGCCCAAGGCCCATAATCGAGTATTTATATTATGATTATATTTTTTATTTTATATATTTTATTTATATATACAGTACAGTATATATATATATATATATATACGTATATACCCGGTATATATATATATTTTTTTTTTTTTATTATTCCTGTTCCCCAGGCTGTCTAGCAGATCAGCCCCAAGGTCCCGAGCAAGCCCAAGGCCCATAATCGAGTATTTATATTATTATTATATTTTTTGTTATTTATTTTATTTATATATACAGTATAATATATAATATATATATATATATATATATATATATATATATATATATATATACCCGGTATATATATATATTTTTTGTTTTTCTTTTTTATTCCTGTTCCCCAGGGTGTCTAGCGGATCAGCCCCAAGGTCCCGAGCAAGCCCAAGGCCCATAATCAAGTATTTATATTATTATATTTTTATTTTATTTATATATTTATTTATTTGATTTGATTTATTTCATTTTAATTATATTTTTATTTCATTTATTTTATATATATATATATATATATATATATATATATATATATATGTATATATACCGTATATATATATATATTATATTTATATATTTATAAAAATGTTGTACATTGTGGCAAAGATATACAACTGTATAAACATTCTCATATATTTACATAACAATAACAATGCATGGAAACAATTGCACATAGCTCGCGAACCAATAATGCTATATTATTTTTGTTTTCGCCATTAGAAAGAGCATAATTTTCCGATGACGGTGATATAAAGTTATATACGTATCCGAGCAAATAAACCAATGCCGAGGTGGGGAACAGCTCGGAACCCGGCTAGCATTGGCGGAAAAGAGACGGGTGAAGCGTAAATATTCGCATTTTGGCTCTTCATTTCAAATATTCATAGCGCAAAACGTATTTGTCCTAGGAACTTCTAGTTTGTTTTATACTCATCAGCATTATTTGCCGTATTCATACAGCTTAAATTTAAAACCATACACTTCGTAGCAACGAAATAAATCGAAAATGTTTTAAACCATATCTATTTTTTTTTTTCGGTCACTGCATGGAAACAATTGCGCATAGCTCGCGAACCAATTACGCTATATTATTTTTGTTTTCACCATTGGAAAGAGCACAATTTTTCGATTCTAGTGATATATACAGTTATATACGTATCCGAGCAAATAACGCAACCACGAGGTGGGGAACAGCTCGGAACCCGGCTAGCATCGCCGGAACAGAGATGGGTGAAGCATAAATATTCGCATTTTGGCTCTTCATTTCAAATATTCATAGCGCAAAAAGTATTTGTCTTAGGAACTTCTAGTTTGTTTTATACTCATCAGCATTATTTGCCGTATTCATACAGCCTAAATTTAAAACCATATACTTCGTAGCAACGAAATAAATCGAAAATGTTATAAACCATATCAATCAAAAAAAAAAAAAAAATCGGTCACTGCTTGAGAACTATTGAAGATAAACAATTTCTGTTTTCAGATTTGGAAAGAGGAGAAAAATACTATTATTTGAGCAAAAAAAAATATATGGTCATCACTCACAATTTAGAGCTAGGACGGTGTGAAGACAATTGCATGGGAAATAATTGTATTCCGGACTCATTTACACTTTCATATTTCGATTTATTTACATTTTTTTTTTTTTTATCATGTACTATAAATATTCCTCTTTCCATTGACATATGATACATCACAATAAACAGCATTCTGGTGGATGAAAATACAGAAAAACACAAGGCTTCGAAAACTCGCCCAGCCTGATATTTCATGGCAAATTAGAGAATGTCTTACCGTAAGTTAGATAATTAAGTTGCTGGATGCGGGAGGGTTAACAAGAACTGAATGGTTACAGCAAAACACAAGAATGATCTAAACGCATCAAAAGATGAACAATAGTGATAATAACTCACTGACAAATAATATAGAACAGATGAATAGCAAACATCCACAAAGATTAACTTACAGCCGCTCGCTGGTGTAGTGACTAGCGTCTTGGACTTCCACCCAGATGTCCCAGGATCGCGCCCACGCTCGGTGCAGTAAAGGTTTTTCACAAGCACTGAGTCGTTACCGTCCCTCATGAGCAAGGGGATGGGTAATAGTACAGGACCCCAATGGAAATACACCTAATCGGTCTTATTGGGCTATCTTTAGCATGCGCTAGCTTTAAGAACTATTATTATTATTATTATTAATATATATATCTTCAAGTTACAACATAGAGTCAATAATAATGAAGCACTTAACTCTGCTAGGCAAACGCTCACTGATTTTAATTATGAACCTGACGACATAGACGAGTAGGCCTAGTCTCAGATACCTACGAGTTATCCCAATTACGTGTAAAGGTGTTGTTCATAAATTCACTAGAGCATCTGATATGTATAATATCTCAATAACAAGCTACGGGAATCCAATAACTCAAGAAAGTATATATAACGATGCTCAGGGGGAGGAGTGTAATGTTTCCCTAAAACGGGTCTCAGAATCAACTAGAAGAGAGAAGAAAGACTTCCCTAACTACGTTAATTATTTATAGAGACACTCGAGATTCCTAAGACATTAACCAGGTACCGATGCCTTTCTTCATTATATTCTGGCAATTATTAGACAATTTTATTCAGCTTATATCGGACGTGTAGTAATTAAGAGGCTACAGACTATCTTAATTCACTCTTTTAACTACCACAGACCCTTCCTGAGCTACATAAAATCGTCTAAATATAGCAGAAATAGTACAATTAACATACATAACCGGTAGTGAAAGGGTTAACCCTTCACAAAATCGCATTACCACTACGAAAGATAAAGTCAGAGTTTGGAGTCATTGAGAGGAACACTGGCTGAAGCTCTGGTACGGTCGTTTCACAAGGCCACGAGGATCTCACTCGAGGCCAAACAACTCCTGGTACAGCTTCTCTCGTTTCTGGACTCGACTTCTTTCCTTTTGGTCCGCTCGGCAGACACGTTCTCTGGACTCGGGAGCAGGACACCTTCCTCCGGGCTTGTAGTTCACAATGGACTTGCTTGGGGTAGGGGGTAAGGTTGGTGGTTCGACTTGAATATTGTCTACCTCTCGCTGTTCTTTAGTTAGTGGAATTGCTAAAGGCGAACAAGGTGCAGACGATATTTGCTGTCGTGGGTGTTTCTGCTTAGGTTGGAATTGTCCCTCAGAGATTCCCGAAGGGTCTACACGAGCAACAATTCGAACCCTGTCTTTCCCTGAATCTTTACTTACATGATCCCCTTTAGGTGCCAATCGTGGTCGCTTAGATTGCAAGTACTTCCCAGAGTCCTGGAGGTTCTTTGGATTGTATTCTACTACAAACTAGTCGAGCCCATTAGGTGCTCTCGACATCAGGTCTCCATTGGGATACAACCCAGATTGTGTAGGATGACAAGCCTCTGATCCTATCTTTGGATTGTATTCTGCTACAATCTGGTCGAGCCCAGAAGGTGCTCTCGACAACAGGTCTCCATTAGGATACAACCCAGATTGTGCAAGACGACAACCCTCAGATCCTTTTATCCTTTCTATCCTAGGATAACCTTTACAGGATTCAAATATTATTTTCAAGACAGCAGGCTGATTGCTTGTCTTTGGTCTGGCCAGCTGAGGTAGTGTCTCTTCCGGCTGCTTGGTCACACTGGATGTGACTCGGGGCAACAAGGGCACGTAGTTGGAGATGTGGCCTTCTGCAGGAATAGGAGAGACAGCAGGGGCAGCAGCTACCTTTTTGGGCAGCCCTTGTAGTCGTGATGTTGTAGGCTAGAAGTGCGTGGGGCGTCTTGGGCTGGTGTGGTTAATAATAATAATAATAATAATAATTATCGGTTTATTGTTCATTGCAGCCCTGATCGAGGCTGATTTTTTTTTTTTTTTTTTTTTTTTCTTAAACCTAGGTACAGTACAATACTTATTCTACCTTAACCCAGCAAGTGTGGCAAGACTTATATAAGGCCTACCGGTGGGCTGCGGGAAGCCTTATATAATCCAAGGCCTAAAAAAAATTTTTTTAAATCAGGCCAGTATAATTTTTTGTTTGTTTTTTGTTTGTTTTTTATTGCCCCTTGGCCATGTCAAATATCACTCCTCCACATCCACTCCTTCCCCCCCCCCCCCTCCCTTCAATTATCACCTATTCTCCCTGTTATTCCCTTATTCTTAGGTATATATTCGTGCTAACATTAGCGAGTTGCTAGAAGGGCGTGGTCATCTGTGTTACCAAGCGTGGGAAAGAGCGAGAGAGAGACTACCACGCAACAGTGGTAGCAACAGTAGTAGCAACAGTAGTAGTGGCAGGCTGCCTCAGCCATAAGTTATGTAACTCCCGACCTCTATCTCCGATTTTGACCATCCAAACGCTGTTTTCACTTGTTTTATTGCTGTAACAGGTTAATACCTTTATAATCAACGTAAAATAGGCGCATATGGATAAGTATTAATGATATTTATGGTACGATGACGATTTGAGTTTAGGAAACAGTCTAAATACCTCCGCACAGGGAGGGGTGGCCAATACCCCGCCTACGCAGCGGAGAGGTTAACTACTGTTGATGTGTGATATGGGTGTGCCTGGTTACATAACAAGTCCCTTGTCGTCAAGGGAGGTTTAGGAGGCCATGCCATGATATCGGCTCGCCTGTAGATTATACCTGTATATTTAGTTCACAATATTGTACCAATATTGTAACATCCTCTCCCTTTTGAGAAGATAGCTACCAGTGAAGTTGATATTAGAAGACTAATGATATTTTGTAGTCTCCTAGAATTATTAAGTAATATTGTATTATTCTATTATGGCACATGAGCTAGAGTAATAATAGTACTAATATGATTTATAAAATTGTACAGTACTATGATTTGATAGTTACTGGTACTGTACACAGTATGTTACCGGTACAGTAGTTAGTATTTTTAATACAGTATGGAATGTGATTAATTTTGTTAGAATATTAATCTATTAGTATGTAAATAATTATGAGACATGAAGTAGATGAGGTATATCAGTCAAATCTATTGATATGGTATTACAAGACTAGGTGAGGTTGGTTAATTATTAGTTGATAATACTGTCCTACATGAGAATATTCAAAAATAGTGAATATATATGATATAAAAATATATTGTATACCCTTGTGCCAACTTAACATAAAAATATATTTTATGAGATTATATAAGAGATTATATGGGATTAGTAATTGTTGGTATATTAGTAAAGTTAGTACATTAGAACATTAATATTCAATGTTCTGCATATGACAAAATGTTTCATGCAAAGTTATTGGTTATATCATGCAGGATTAGTAAATTAGTAATAAAGGTTATATGATTGACTTAAAATTATAGATCCTGATACCCAGTACCGTACTCAATTTCATCCAATCTCTTTCCTTTCGCATTACAATTTCTTTGCATTCCGATCTGCATTATAATATCACTCCCATTCACATTACAAAACCTTTATCATTCAGACTGTAATGTTAGGTTACTCCTCATTCAGTGGCTTCAGTCGTATTCTCACTCACTTACTCCATTTAGATAAATCTTTCTCATCCTGTAACATTCTCATCCAGTATTTCCATTTCTGCCAGTGCCTCATCTCATACCAGTATTGGACTGTTAGTCAGACATGCAATCAGTCACACCGGTACCGTACTCTTACCTGGTCATGTCAAACTCTCTGTACCTGGTAGGTAATACATTCCTATTCCGTCTCACGCTCATCCTGTTCTCATGTGTAGTGACAGGTTCATCAAGTCTACTGTGTGTGTCTCTCACGTGTCTGTTGTTTGTGTAGACTGGAACACATATGTTTGTAGAATTCCTATCTGTAGATCTAATGGTTGTGGTGTTGTCTGTATTAGTGACTTTTCCATTATTTCTTATGTCAGCGTTTTCACTTGTCATCCGTAAATGACCTCGATTTCGTCTTATCGCTCCATTTTCTGTCTCCATTTCATACGATCGCTCGTCTAATCTCCTGGTTACAACTCCTCGTTCCCACTTCTTCTTGCCTAGTGATGTTGGCTTGATTCGCACCACGTCGCCTTCAACCAATGGTTCCAAAACTCTCGAACCTTTGTCGTAGTACTTCTTGCTTTTGAGATCTTTCAGCATCTTCTTCCGCTTCACTCGCTCCAACATAATTCCTTTCGGCTCCAACAACTTGCTAGTAGTCGGCAGTAACGTCCTCGTACGTCGACCAAAGTTGAGTTGCGCTGGACTCTCTTCCAAATCTTGCATAGGCGTATTTCTGTAGTCTAGAATCGCCAAAAACGGATCTTCACCACTCTCGACAGCTTTCTTGATTAGTTTCTTTGCCGTCTTGACCGCTGATTCTGCTTTACCGTTAGACTGGGGATGATGTGGGCTGCTCGTTCGATGTTCAAAGTCGTACTTCTCCGCGAATTCTTGAAATTCTTCACTGCTGAACTGCGGACCATTGTCACTAACTAGTACATTTGGCAGTCCATATCTTGCAAAGTGCGCCTTCAACTTCCTGATAACAGCGCTTGACTTGGTGCTTTCCCGGTAGTCAACTTCCCAGAAATTACTGAAATAGTCCACTGTAACAAGATAGTTGTGACTCTTGATTGTCATAAGGTCTACACCTACTTTCTCCCATGGTCGGCTGGTTTGCTCATGCGTCATTAGAGGTTCTTTTGTTGTGCTGTAGAGTATGTGTTACAAATTTCACACTCTGAAAATTAATGAATTGCTTCATCTCTGCATTCATTCCTGGCCAAAACAAACATTCTCTTGCGCGTCGTAGACAACCTTCAACTCCCATATGTGACGAATGTATAGCGGACTTCATCTTCTGACGTAGACTGGTAGGAATTACAACACGTTCTCCCTTGAAGATCAATCCATCTTGAAATGATAGTTCTGCTTGTACATTAAAGTATGGTTTCAGTATGGTCTCTACTTCACTCTTGTCATCCTTTGAGAATTACCTCCTTCAATAGTTGCAATGATTCATCTTCCTCAGTTGCTCGACGGATTTCTTGCAATCGTTCACTTCGGATGGGTACGTAGTCTGTCATGTTGATCTGTTCAAACACCTCTTCCTGCATATCTCTTGTGTTTTGCAGATAAGCTCTTGATAGAGTGTCGGCTAGATACATTACTTTGCCCTTCTTGTGAACAATCTCAACATCATACTGTAGTATCCTCATCAACATCCCTTGCAGTCGTCTTGGTATACTTGACAACGGCTTATTTTGGATAGCTTCTAGAGGTTTATGGTCGCTCTGGATTGTCGTCTTCCTCCCAAAACAATACTGATGAAACTTGTTAAGTGCAAAGACGATTGCCAAAGTCTCCTTCTCTATCTGCGCATATCGTGTCTCCGTGTCAGTCAGTGCTCGACTTGCAAATGCGATTGGTTTAACCTCTTGAAGTAACGCTGCTCTTAAACCTTTTTGAGATGCATCACATTGAATCTCTAACTTTTGCTCTGGGTTGTAGTACTGTAAGATGGGTGTTTGGGTCATCATCTTCTTGATCCTCTTGAACGCCTCATCATGTTCTCTTGTCCACTTCCACTCGGTGTCCTTATGGGTCAGCTTCCTCATACGCTCCATGACATCCGATAGACTGGGTACAAATTTACTCAAGTAGTTCACCATTCCAGACAGTCGTCGTACTGCAGTCACATCCTCTGGTGCTTGCATCTTCACGATTGCTTCAATCTTCTTTGGGTCAGCCATCAGACCATCCCGCGAGATCTTGTGACCTAGGAATGTGATCTCTGTACTACCAAGCTCAGTCTTTGCTCTGTTCAGCCTCAGAACCTTTGCTCGGCATCTGTCCAGTAGGTTTCTCAGCTTTGAGTCATGATCCCTTGCAGCTTCTTCATCAGTGTCACCAACTCCGAAGACCAAAATGTCATCAGCAACACAAATTACGCCATGTAGATCATCCAGAACCAGTTGAAGCTTCGTCTGAAAAATGTTGCTGCTTACAGCCAGACCAAAAGGAAGTCTGTTCCACCTGTATCTCCCATACGGTGTTTGAAATGTTGTCAGCTTGCGTGATTCTTCATCCAACACGCAGTGCCAGTAGCCATTCTTGAGGTCAAACTTGGAGAAAACTTTGGCTTTTGCAAGGTCAGGCAGAATGTCGTCGATTACCGGTAGAGGGTGCATCTCTCTTATGAGTGCTTTGTTCAGAGCTTGAGGGTCAATGCAAATTCTCAGATCCCCCGACTTCTTGGTTCCTGCTACCATTCGACTTACCCATTCTGTAGGCTCGTCGACCTTAGTAATGACATTTTCCTGCTCCAACTGCTCCAGTTTCACTTTAACCTTCGACTTGATGCTCAATGGTACTCTACATGAAGGAATTGCAATAGGTTTCACCGACTTATCCACTGTTAGATGAACATTTCCTGGTATCTTGCCAACTTCATCAGCAAATACGTCTTCATAGTCTGTTAGAATGTCATTCATTGCACAGATGTTTTCATAGTTAACTGTGATGAATCCCATCTTCTCAGATGCTCGCTTACCAAGAATTGGTGTAACAACCTGTTTTACAACAAACTCAACAGAATAGTACCTTTGTGGTTGCTTGCAGTTGCGGACATCAATCCTACACTTTCCCAACGGCTGAATTGTAGTAGAGTTCCACATTTGAAGAGTTGACTCACACGGCTGTAGCTCTGCATCCGGTACCAGATGACGTGGAATGGCATTCACACTTGCCCCGCTGTCGATCTGGAACTTCACTTTATTACCGTTGACCATGAGATTAGCCATTATGTGTTTTCCTCTGGATCCGGTCGATACATTCATGATGTATTCCCGTCCTCTTGAGTTATCTTCTGAGTCGTCGCTTTCTTCTGTGTCTCCAGCTTCTACCGCATGGACTCTGCGCGATGTCTTCTTTTTGCCTCCTGTCGCTGCGCTTCTTGCTGCTTCGCCGGTCGCTGCATTACTTGGATTTTTTTGGCATAGTGTCCCGTTTTCTTGCATTTATGGCATTTGGCATCAGTTGCAGGACAGTTCTTCTTACCCCAATAATGTGCTAGACCACACAAGTCGCACTGCCTGAGGTTAGGCTTAGTCTTTGTTGATTGTGGATTACTCTTCTTGGTTTTTGCACTGAGTTTGTGTAGAGACTCCTGCTTGTCACTTCGAAATGCTGTCATTGATCTCCTTGAAGTTTCATAGGCAGTACACATCTTAATTAAGTACAACATCTAGGGTTAGGCTATCCTCCTTAAAGAATTTTTCCCGAAGTGGCAACCAAAAACAATTTTATCCCTCAGAAGTTCATCTTGAAGTGCTCCATATCCACAGTGGCTTACCAAAGTCTTCAGCCTAGTGATAAAAGATTCCAAGGATTCATCTTTCCTTTGCATGCTATCATGAAAGTTGTACCTCGCCATCAGCTGCTCATCTCTTGGTGAAAAATGCTTGTCAAATTTCCCAATTAATGTTGCATAAGTCAGGGCAGATTCATCTTCTATGCCAAAAGAATCGTAGATATCTAGCAGAATGTCACCTCCAGTCAACAATTTCGCTATTTTAATATCATCACTCTTATGCTGGGATCACACATTCCCATATATGCTCCCGTACGAAGGTTTATTGGTAGTTGGCAACCGATTACGTAAAATGTAAGGGCATATTACGCAAAACGTAAGTGAAATTGTGTACAGTCTGGGGGGTTGGTACACATGACGGGAGTAGCCACGCGGGTCGGGGAGGTGCTGGGCGCGGGCTAGGCCGCGCCGTATCTTTTGAAATGCAAATCATGGTCGTGGCTCGCGCTCCCGTATGTCAAAAGTCGGGAAATTTTACGACCGTCCGGGCCATCACGGCCGTCTGACGGAAGCAGCCCCGTCAGACGTAAGCGGCTCCCGTCAATCGTAAAAAATTCCCGTCAAACGGGAAAGTTTACGTTCGTCCGGGCGCATCTGGCAACAGCGTCGCACTGCGGGTTGGCGGGAAGACGCGGCAACGTTGTACGGGGGCGTATATAAGGACCGGCGGGACGCATTGCTGTCACACCTCTCACCACCACCTTCAGCCAACCCTGCCACCCTCTGTACGCTTCACCTGCCCTGCCGTCCGTCACCATGCTGAAGAGGAACATGAAGAAGGCCAGGAAGCCTTCCCCTGCCCCCTTGACGCCTGCCACCTCTCCGCCTGCCCCCTCTCCGCCTGCCACCTCTCCGCCTGCCCCCTTGACGCCTGCCACTTCTCCGTCTGCCACCTATCCGGCTGTCTCCTCTCCGCCTGCCACTTCTCTTCCTGCCACCTCGTCCACCTCGGCTGACCCCGATGAAATTGTGATCAACGTCGGCGAGAGTGCAGAGGTCATGGAGGATGTCGTCAAGGATGAGGTGGACAGTAATGACAACGACAACGAGGCGGACGACCATGCCGTTGCACCTTCCGGCGGCGAACAGCAACAACAACCGGCAAAACGCCGCCGGAAGAACACCAATATTATCCTGCCGGAGGAGACGGAGCGAATGCTGGGAGAGTGGCTGGAGTTCGAGGTGCCTTATCTATGATAAGGGTGATCCCAGGCACAAGCAGAAGGAACACATTGAACATGTTTGGGTGGAGAAGGCAGCCAGTCTGGACCCCCCCATCGCCACCGAGGACTTGAAGACGTAGTTCTCCTCTCTCCGCTCCAGGTTTGGCAGGCTCTCCAAGCAGAAAAGTGGTGATGGGGCCCGCAGGATGACGGAGAGGGAAAAGTGGATCGTCACCATGTTTAGCTTCCTGAAGGCACACATCGTGCGCCAAAGGAAGCCCCGGACACTTGGTATGCCTCAGGTACGTGTATATTTGTTATGTTTGCCAACCCTTTCACTATTAATTCGACAACCACATCCAGGTGTCAATATTTTCCAGGCGAGCGATAGGAAGCCAAGAGGTTTGGCGTCCTCAGGACAGTGACAGGTTTTTGTCTTTTTCTGAATTATTTTGCTTATAATGATGCAAATATTATTTTCAATTTATCTTGTTCACTTAAGTTTATAGCCATATATATATATATATATATATATAACCTAATGTAAAAAAAAAAATGTGGTATTCTGGGAAGCCTAATATGTTCAAAGTTATTGTTGCTATTATGGTGTGAACTGATGAAATCTTTAGTACTTTACCATAACTATATATAACCTATATATATATATTACCTAACATTTTTGTTAATGAAACACATAATAACAATGGTGTGGCCATTCCTGCCCTTTTGTAGTTCCCAGATTCCAACCCAGACCTACGTGGTTGACAAAGACTGTCTTTGTCTGTGTTTGGACAGACGGGGTGTGCCAACGATTGTCCGGAAACGGTCGAGGTAAGTCCTAAAAAGTCCCAAGACATACGGCCTCAGCTACGCAGGTCTTGTGGGGGCGTGGCATGGGCGTGGCCTGTGTTTCCGCAAATCGGGCAGCCCATGCGGACTAACGGGGACATGCTTACGCAAGTCGCAAACACGTACGTAGTTCATTACGACTACATTACGACTGACGTAACAATGGCCCCGTCACGGTACGTCTGTCGAGAAAATGCAATAATCGTGGTGATACGGGCGTACACGGCCGGACTACGCCCGACAGAACAAAAAATTGGCGATTACGCCTGACGGGAGCTGTCGAGAGCAATATACGGGAATGTGTGATCCCAGCATTACCCTTCAGACTGTTGCCAATGATGTAAAGATCGAGTTTCTTCTTGTAACGCCTCCACGCCACTGCTTACTCAATCTCAGACGTGCAGACGAACATCGGCTGTGAAGTGAATGCCATGACGTCACTCATATCTTTCGACTTTTCGAGGTTAAATCCAAGGATTACTCACTAGTTCAGCTGTAGAATTTGGTCAGCAGTACTTCATTCACACGTACACTGCTTACCCAGCTGCCACCATGTTGATATGTGTATATATATCGGGTTCATAATGAGACACATTGGATAGAGTTCTTACATGTATTGGGTGTGGCTGGTTACATAACATGTCCCTTGTCGTCAAGGGAGGTTTAGGAGGCCATGCCATGATATCGGCTCGCCTGTAGATTATATATTTAGTTCACAATATTGTACCAATATTGTAACAACTACGAGGTCACATGCGACCTTTGGCGACCGTGAGGTGCCTGGCTTAATTCCCACCAAGATGCACTTTGTATTGGTGAGAAGATGTGTAGGCTAACACAGGCTGATAGCATCTTGGTTAGGAAGGAACCACGATACAATTCTCTCCGTCGTTATGGCTGAAAAAACCTTTAGGATTCGGGTGGATTCGAACCCTTGCACCCGCAGTCAGTGCGAGACCACCGTACAGCGCCTTAGACCACAGGACCATAGTGACCCGTAATCGTTGTTGAGGTGATCGGGGTTGGTGAGCGCACGTAGATGGTGCTGACAATGGGGTAAGTTTGTAGGTTCTGGGTGTTTCAGGAGATTTGCAATCGGCGTGGAAGTGGTCATGTAAAGTCAGTGAAAATAGGCTAGCCTAAACAGACCTCGGATGCGGAAATACCCTGAGCCGAACAGGCCAAGTGGTATATCTCTATTGGTCTAACTGGTAAGGTGTCTGCCTCACACCCAAGGGTCGAGAAATCGCGCCCCCACCAGGGCTTGATATTTTCGTGAGGCTATTTCCGCATTTAACAAAGTTTAGGTGTGTTGGTAAAATTGTTCAGATGGTTCCGATCTTAAGATCGGAGCTCCATAATTCCTCTTTCGGGTATGGTGTAAAAACCGATCCCCACAGGACAAGGAAGAGGATAGGAGAGAGCAGGGAGTGTTGTGAGACGCGCTTGGGTAGGGTTGTGGAAGTTGCTAGCCGCCCAAGCGAGTTGCCAACTGGGCAGTTAGTAGGTGCGTGTGGTGCACCGCTCAGTGAAGTTGACTCACCATTCCCGTTCATCTCTCTGACGGACTCGGTCGATTCGGCTCAAGCTTGTTCCTCTCTGTTCGGAGCTTTCGCTTCCCGGAAGGTGAAGTAGTGTAAAGTCAGTGAAAATAGGCTAGCCTAAACAGACCTCGGATGCGGAAATACCCTGAGCCGAACAGGCCAAGTGGGATATCTCTATTGGTCTAACTGGTAAGGTGTCTGCCTCACACCCAAGGGTCGAAAGTTTGTGCCCCCACCAGGGCTTTATATTTTCGTAAGGCTATTTCCGCATTTAACAAAGTTTAGGTGTGTTGGTAAAATTGTTCAGATGGTTGAGAGTAAGATCGGAGCTCCATAAATCCTCTTTCGGGTATGGTGTAAAAACCGATCCCCACAGTCCCACTTGTTGGATTTTGCTGGGGTTTATAATTGTCTGCCCTGCTAGGGAATCCTGGGTGATTTTCTGTGACGCAGAGTGCCGGTATGTTTTCTACGGTGTCTGAATTAATAGATGGAGGTCTTCAGTATCTCTCTGACTTGTCCGATGTGATGGTTTGGGACTTGCCGAATAGAGCCGGCCAATCCGTTGTAGACTAACGTTTGATGGCTAGACGTGGTGGTAATTTGGTCAACCGGCATCTCAACTATCTTAACTCTTAACCGACGGGGATGTTTGTAACTTCTACTACCTGCCAGGCGGGCATATTTACCCTAAACGAGCTTCATTCCATGCTCTTTTTCATGCATAAACAAGAGCCAGAGCGTAATACAATTATGTATCCGTGAAAGGGCGATAATAAGAGCTTTCCAATGATACCTGAATCATCCTTGTACGACCTCGGGTTATCCTGTAGCGATCGCGCAACATGAGGGGAAAAACTCTAAAATACGGTAATTTTCCGAGTTTTGTCCTGGTCTCGCGAGGCCGTGGGTGTGGAATGTTGCAGAGGTAGTGTCAGTCGCGGCACTGGCTCCGTGCCGAATGGTCAGAGCCCGCCTATCGTCCTCCCAACGCGTGGACTCTCTCTCAGAGCCGGTAATGTGCTCAACATCCCTTTCGACATAATTATATGTCGGGCACCCACCGCAGGGGTGGCCATTATTCTCTCGGCCGACATATGTCGGGCCCTGCGGCTTGAGGGTTAAAGAATCCCTGAGCTTACCATATGAGCACAGCTCCCTAGCCACTTATCCATCATTAAAGGTTATAAGCAATCAATAATTAAGTATACAAGCAATCAGGTGGAGGAGGATATGGTACGTGGAATGGTGTTACACTTACACTTAGTTACACTTAGTTGTAACAGTTAGTGTGGGTAGATGTTTGATGAACTCGTTTGGTATGTGGCCTTTGCCAGCTGCTTTGCTTAGCGGAAGGCTGGTCAGAGTGGCTTCTTGTTCGTGGGATGTGTAAAATATATCCATGTTTTTATTTGCCATTTAAGTTCCAGCTCGTGGCCTTGATACACTTGTTGCGCTTGACAATTCGTGGTAAAGATATTTCGCCTGATGATCCCCATTTGACACCATTTCATTCCTGATCTCATTTCATATTTTTCGAATTTGGTGAGTATATCCTGTACTATGCTCTTGATTTACTCAACTAGTTTATTACTCGCGTTTATATTGTATGTCGATATTACAATAGCGGCGAAAAGATAAACACTTTCCCTCGAAATGTATGAGATTAGTCAACAATCTCTCAGATTGTACGATAGTTTTGTCCATATTCAGATTTGTACCACGCCTTTTAAGAAGATTATTTATATCATATTTCTTGTTAAAGAAATTGTCAGATAACGATACTTGCAATTAAATTGAAAATAATTAGCTCTTTGGTATAAAAATATATAGTAATAAGTAGAACCAGGCAACATAGAAGGTGTGTGAGATTTTGGCGGAGGAATACAACTTTCACAAGTAATCACAGATTTCGTTTCATATTACTCCAATTCCGCTTTAATCCTCATATTTAGGTAATCAATAAGGATATATTGTGTTTTTTTATTGGTATTAGCTGGTTAAATAGGGGTAATAAGGGGCTAACTATGTGAAATGAGGTTTGTGGAAGGGGAACTATATGAGACAGCGGACCAGCCGAGTGGTATCAAGGTCCGAGGTTATATAAAGCCCGAACTCGGCCATTTGGTTACCCCTATTACAATAACCGTAGGGTCTGTTCACGCGTGGTTGTGTGTCGCTATTTAGTATCACACACCATAATCTTTGTCAAAAAATTAAAAAAATAACAAAAAAAATATAAAATAACAAAAAACCCATAAAAATTGCAAACGGTTTAGGAACAGAAGTTGAAATAAGAAACCTCCTGTGTGCGTGTGACATTGGTAAGTATATCCCCTTTATTTCCCACTATTCAGCCTATATTTCCGCATGTGTGCACCAAACCATGACTGTATTTATCATGTAAACTCAAAATATCCAGGTTAAACTTCGGTATTTGGTCGATTTTGAGGAACATATGGAATTTCCGAAAGTGGTGCCAAAGTGTCATGGCGCCTCGTGGTCTGGATTCTCATTTCGTATGTTGTGCTCGTACCTGCTAATTTGCGGCTCTCTATTTGTCTGTATGTGGTCCAGGCTATGGTTTGGCTGTGGTAGAAGTTTATTAAAGTCGGTGTGGACTTCCATAAAGGTTTGTATTGGTGTGGAAGCCTTGGCCTATATCGTGGTTCTGATGCAATAATTCCCAGTCACCAGTTTTTTGGGAGTGCGTTTCGGATTTTCCCCAAAGATTTAGTTTTTTGTTTATTTTATTTGGACGCTGGACCAAATCTCACGGTATGAAGCCTTGTTGGTGTGGAGTTTAACATTATTGTTCCCAGATAGCCTAGCTTATAAACCTTGGCCAAGCAATAATTGTTGGTAACAGACAAGCTAGCCTATGACAAATGTGCCAGCCTGGATCCCTGGCAGGCATGAAGGTCGTCCAGGTTTTACAATGTTCACTAATGGCTGTTGTTCCTGGGTGATGGGTTGGGTTTGTACCAGTTTTAAAGTTGCCTAGTGCCTAGGGCTAGGCTATGTCTTGGAAGAAAGGGAGGACAATGTTGTCCCGAGACTCCTGACCAGCGGAGATATGTTTGGTAATTCTGCAGTAAAGGCCTAGGCTACTGGTTTTGGTTGCGTTCAATATTACAGCAGCCGATAATTAGGCCTAGGCCTATAGGGAATAGGCTCTCGGCCTTATAGCCTACATAATTTATTAGGGACAATGTAGCAGGGTTGGCATAAAACCCACCTGGGTTATTTTGGGGTTTTTCATAAAAACTTGGGCTAAACTGGAATTTTTCTAATTGTACCATAGGCCTAACTCAGTAAAAAAAGATAGGTAAAACACCGATAAAGGTACTCTGGTCACACCTACCATAATTGCGAACCTCCAACTTCAGTTGGGGTTTATACTTATTTTGTTTTCTTCATCGGTTTGTTTAGCCTACACAAAACAGCTGGAAGCACACACTATCAATTCTCACTTTTAAAGGTAAAATATATCATATTTAAGCATTTTCATAGGTCCTACAAGGTATTAAGTGAATATATCTGCGAGGCAGAGCAAGATTCGCCGATTAACGGTGCGGACAAGGTCTAAAACTTTCTTCATATTCACAAAACTAGATCACCTGCATGCAAAATGGCTGCCGGGACAAGACTGATAAGGTTTTGGCTCAGTGTGGTCGAATTCTTGAGGTATGAAATGTACCAGGTGGCAACAAACAGATTTTTATGAAGACTTACGCGATTTTTGCGGTCCGTCAATAAATGTACCATTGTTTTGGGTGGCCTGATGCTACCTTTATCGCATAAATCTACCTATTAGCCTATATGTTATATTCTATATATTACAAAGTAAGATATGGTCACCATAAGTGTATAAAGTTGAAGCCAAAGCCATTTTCCGAACTACGATGTCTAATGGTAATTTTTTGTAAGTACCTTGCAAATAATGGCTATTAATTGCGAATTGTGTAATAAATATGAGTTACATTTATTTATTGACATGATTTTATGTAGTTTTTGTATATAATTGAAGATTAGTGTAATGGATTAAGAACTAAGAAGCCAGTCTTACTCATTCAGTGAAGAAAAATGGCGGATTTTCGGTTTCTCGTCATATTTCAGGCTAATCTAGAGAATGTAGCTTTAGGATCAGCATTTCCACACATGATTTACAATTGTGAATAACTGAACGTTGTGTATGACAACGAGGAGCTGCTTAAATTGGTGAAAATATGATAATATTGAGACAATTCTGATGGCATAACATCGACTTTGGTAAGTATTCGAATTAGGCTAAGTATATTATGTGACCTAGGTACAAAATATGCATATATATGCAAAGCTGAAGGCTTTCCGAATCATATGTAGGGGGTATAAGAAAGATATGAATTAAATTACCAATGTTATATAGATGGTACCAACGTCCGGTAACCCAGAACTTTCCACCATCCACCAATAAATTCTCCGTTTTGCGCCACTTTCACGAAGGTTCACCATGTTATTACATGGCTACCGTAAGCCGATTTTAGTGTTTTAAGTGACTTATGAATAGCTTAGAGTGTGCTCTTTATGAATATACCAATGAAAGTTTTTATATGCGTAATGTGCAAATGAAAATAGTTACTTTAATTGGCCGACGGTACTTTCATCGGTGTTTTACCCTAGGATTTTTTTTATTTTAATACCACGAATTTTCAGTTTTTTTTTATAAACAAAATTGTTCATTTGCATCAATATATAAAGTTTGTAATTAGGCCTAATTAGAAATCTCGGGAAAACCTATTTTCCCCATAAGGCCTATCGATCGATGTTGTTCCCCGATGGTGATTTGAAAAGACATTAGTCTAACCTAACCTAGTATTATGGGTGGGGCTTCCGCCCCCACACCCCCGCTGGTGGAGTACTAATCCCTTAGTAAATAAAAAAAAAAAATGGCTGTCGATTATACGAAGGTGAAATAAAGTATGAAGTCTACGGTGTTTACTCTTCAATAAGAACATAAGAAAATGGGAGTCTGCAGAAAGCCGATTGGCCCAAGCAAGGCAGATCCCTGTCCCACACAACCCCAAATCAATTACAAAGCCCAATTATAGGCTCAACACTCTAATACCCTGAGGATCATCTTACCAAAACGGTTAGAGATTAACGCAATCTTCAGCTTTGATTGTACATTGATAACGGGAATGTACCGTATTGACAACCTTGTTACGAAAATTAAATTTTAGTAGCATACTTTTATATTAGGTATTTAAGAACATAAGAACATAAGAAAATGGGAGTCTGCAGAAAGCCGATTGGCCTAAGCAAGGCAGATCCCTGTCCCACACAACCCCAATTATAGGCTCAACACTCTAATACCCTGAGGATCATCTTACCAAAACGGTTCGAGATTAACGCAGGATTACGGGGGTCTGCAGAGCGCTGATTGGCCCAACCCTGCTGATCCCCCTTCACACCCAACCCTTCTCGTCCATATGCTTATCCAATTTTATCTTAAAGCTCCCTATCGTTTTTAATCGCACTATAGCACTTGGTAGTCCATTCCACCCATCTACAACTCTGTTACCAAACCAATATTTGCCTATATCTTTTCTGAAACTAAATTTATCTAATTTGAAACCATTGGTACGAGTTCTTTCGCTATCACTGAGCTTTAGTACATTTGTCATGTCCCCTTTGTTAATCCCACTAACCCACTTGAACACCTATCATATCCCCTCTAACTCTGCGTCTCTAACGAATGTAAGCCTAATTTCTTCAACCTTTCTTTATACGGAAGATTTCTAATATTATGGATCATTTTTGTCATTCTACGTTGTACTCTCTCCAATGAATCTTATGTCCATTCTGTAATAAGGACACCAAAATTGAACAGCATAATCCATATGGGGTCTCACTAATGACAAGTAAAGTTTTAAGATAACATCAGCAGTTCTGTTACTCACACTCCTTGAGATGAACCCGAGAATCCTGTTTGCCTTGTTTCGAACGCTTATACACTGTTGTCTAGGCTTCAAATCATTGCTAACAAACACACCTAGATCTTTCTCCCAATTAGAGTTTTCTAATTCCACATTAGCTAGTTTATATTTAACATTTGTATGCATCTTCCCTATCTTTAATACATTTGTCAATGTTAAACTTCATCTGCCAATTTACTGACCATTCGTGTAAGGTATCTAGATCCCTTTGGAGGCACTCTATATCTATCTGAATCAATTGTTCTCCCCATTTTGGTATCGTCTGCAAATTTACTTATCCTACTAGTTATACCTAAATCAAGGTCATTTATGTATATAACAAACAACAGAGGACCTAATACAGATCCCTGGGGGACACCACTTTTGACTGCTCCCCATTCTGACTTCGTACCATTTATGCGGACTCTGTTTCCTACCAATTAGCCATGACCTAATCCATCCCAACAACGCCCCACCTATTCCATGCGCCTCAACCTTTCTCATCAATCTCTCATGGGGGACTCTGTCGAAAGCTTTACTGAAATCTAAATATATTATATCATATGACTTGTCATTATCTACTGCTTCATATACCTCAGAGAAAAAACTAAGCAAATTAGTAAGGCAAGAACGTCCCTGAGTGAATCCATGCTGAGAAGAATTTATTAAATTAAATGTATCTAAGTGGTTTCTAATTTTACTAGCAATAATTGACTAGTAGCTTTGCTATGATTGATGTAAGACTAATGGGACGGTAATTGGATGCTATTGATTTGTCACCTTTTTTGAAGATCGGAACTAAGTTTGCAAGCTTCCAAGCTTCTGGAACTATACCTGTCTCCAATGACTTGTTAAATGTTAATGTTAATGGGTAACTTAACTCATCCCTACATTCTTTTAATACTCTAGCATATACCTCATCAGGACCAGGCGATTTATGAGGTTTCAGTCTGTCAATTTCCTTAAGCACATAATTTCTACTTATAGTAACCGTACTTAACCTATTTTCTATACTATCGCTATATACCTTACGGACTTCTGGAAACTGTGCCAAATTTTCATTAGTGAAAACGGAAAGAAATTGACTATTTAATGTACTGCACATTTCTAAATAATTTTCTGTCATTTCTCCTATCGAAGTTTTAAGGGGACCAATTACATCTATAAGGGTTTTCCGAGGGTTTAACACATTTTCATATGATCTTTAGAGCTGTCGATAACTGGAAGTACCGTATTGACAACCTTGTTACGAAAAATAAATGTTAGTACCATACTTTTTTATTAGGTTTTGCCAAGGGTTAAAACAAATTTTCTTATGATCTTTAGAGCATATAGATTCAATATTTATCTTCAAATATATCAATAAAATTTGTGGTATTAAAATAACATTGAACCAAAAGATAGGGTAAGGTGGGGTGAATCCGCCGCAACGTTTTTTTTTAATAACCGCATCCAACTGAATCAGAATTTTTTGTTTACATAGGCCTAACTTTAACATTCTCGCTTTCCTGCACACGCTCATATATTTTTTATTTGAAAAAAACAAAACATTAAGGTTTGTAATGGGTGGCGAAAACCGTTACTTGCGCGGCGGAATCACCCCGCCCGCCGGGGTGAATCCGCCGCGGTTATATATTATCGATGATTTAATCCTGCCACGGCGATTTTACCTCCAATTAAGTAACAATTAAGATGTTTTATTATTAGATTGATATAATCCAAGTATTTTGGTATAATTATTTAATTAGGCCTATATATTATATATTTATATAATTATAGAATTTAGAAAATTAGCCTATATAGGCCTAATTATATATATTTTTGCCTGATTAGAAATCACAGACAACCATCTTGTAACGAAAAGAAAGTGTATGGGGAGATATAAAGTCGCCGCCACGAAAAATGTTCAAGACCGCTTACATATTTTTCAGTTTGAAATATTATGGAAAAATATTTGTCTTCGTTAAATAAATGACAACTATGCATGTTTGTGTTCTATCATCATCTACACGTACTATAAACATACCTAGAATCAATTCCATACGTATTTGGATTTATGACTAATTGTTTTAGACGAGTATCTTACGTCCGCGGCGATTCCACCCCGCGGCGGATTCACCCCACCTTACCCTAGGTAAATCTTCAGTTATACTACCCCTCCCCCACTACCTCCTACCACCTCCCCCCCCTTCAAAACACGCCTTATAGCGTGGTTTTGGATGGTTCAGCAGAGGCGGAAACTGGAAAAAAATTATTTTGATAAAAATTTATCACCAACCAGATTAGAGTTTTTCAGGTAGCCTAGGCTAATTTGTTGTTTTTTATTTTCGTAATTGTTTAATCGAAGTCCTCTTTTTCTAGTTAGGACTATTAAAACTGTATTCTATGGTGTATATGATATATAGAAGCAATAGAACTTCAAATGACCTGGGAAGTGTATAGGGTAGAACACCGATAAAAGTACTCCGGTCTCGCCTACTATAATTGCGAACTTCCAACTTCAGGGTTTATACTTCCTTTTTTTCTTAATCGGTTTGTTTACGCAAAACAGCTGGAAGCACACTATCAATTGTCACTTTAAAGGTAAAATATATCATATTTAAGCATTTCCATAGGTCCTACAAGGTATTAAGTAAATATATCTGCGAGGCAGAGCAAGATTCGCCGATTCACGGTGCGGACAAGGTCTAAAACTGTCTTCATCTGCACAAAACTAGATCACGTGTGACGTGCATTCACAATGCCTGGCGGGACAAGACTGGTAAGGTTTTGGGATGAGTGTGTTAGAATTCTTGAGGTATGAAATGTACCATGTGGCAATATACAGATTTTTATAAAAACTTACGCGATTTTTGCGGTCGGTCAATAAATGGGGTGCTAGTGACTTCGGCCCAGTGATCTCGGACCACTATCCTCGGTGACCTCGGCCCATTTTGGTGACTTCGGACCAATATATTTTTGGTCCGAAGTCACCGATCTTAAACTACCGCTTTCTTGCGAGATTCGGCAATAGGCAAAAAATTGGGAACTTATTATAGCTGTATTATTCCTCTTCCACACCAATTCCTTCTCTATTTATAAATGATGTAGGGATTTATTGATAAAGTTCTAGTGAACTTATACGCTCGGTGCATGCAGCGTATATCCTACTATCGAGTGAGTGTGTTTGTGTGTATGTATAGTCTTAACCATAGACAAATCGTATATAGGCCTATCTTGGTGTATTTTGGAACTGTTCATTATGGATTTGTGTAAGCTATAGTCTTACTTCAGCCTGGTTAACATTTCTCACAGATCCACTAATATTAAAAGAGCTTTCGACCTTCATAAATTACGGTGTACCTTATTGTTATGCCAGGTTTTTACTGGGGTTATTGGTTTAAATAAGTGGGTTCTTCCTAACTGGAGAAGTCAAAATAGTTTGAACACTGACACAGAAAGTAATAGAGGATAATTAAAACAAGACTTACATTCATATTACATTTATTGGCACAAAGATATTGTGTCGGTGTCTAGAATAAGCGGTAAAGAACAACAATAACAGGTGCACGTACGAGGCTCCTATGTGACTCGTAAGACTGGGTTATTCTATGCAATATCTAGGTGAGTACAATTCTCTTTACTTTTAATTCACTTGGAAGTAGATTTTTGATGGCATAAAGTACAGCATTATAATCCTTCTTACGATGATGAGACATGACGCACTGTATGACAGGAACTTGCTTAGTTGATTCTTCATATCTTACAAACACATGAAGAGTGAAAAGTTGGTAGAAAGGACTTTTTACTACCGTATATGGAACGTTGCATCTGCGTACCAAGGTTTTGCATTAGCTTTACTTTCCGTGTCCGTGTTCAAACTATTTTGACTTCTCCAGTTAGGAAGAACCCACTTATTTAAACAAATTGTATTGTATCAAAATTATACAAACATCTGACTAAAAGCTCACATGAAATATAATCCATTATGACAATTTACGCGTGAAAATATACAATACACATCTCGATATTACGGTATTGTATCAAAATTATACAAACATTTGACTAGACGCTCTTATTTCAGGTGGTCTAGAAACGGCGACAAGAGGAACTTTATTCTTATATAAATAAGGTGATTGATTAAACAAAATAACAAATATGGAAGAAAAATACAGAAACGAAACAAACAAGAAGAGTAAGCAATCACTAAGGTAAGCCTTAAGAGATATAGGCTACAGAGCAGGCAAGATTAAAAAATTATAAATATTATCCTTGGATTTGTATTGGATCGGGCGCACGGCGTTCACCCAACAAGGACTCGGCAATCTAACTACCCTTTTTAGTGACTTTGAAACAATAAATTATCCCTGAATCACAAAGAAAATATTTCAGCTAAAATCTTAGTCATATATAATACTCACTTATACACTCAACATATATAAATATTAGATTTGAATCTCTCGTTTAATAAAATATATACCCTAAACCTTTTTCGACTAGGACTCTGACTACCTCTTTTAGTGACCACCGTAAGTATCCCACGCAACAATGCCGATGATTGAAAACACTCAAAAGTCCAACCGCGTGCGCGTACAAAAACCTGTTTTTGCCTACCCATTTCCCCATGTTAATTAAGACTTTCGGGCGCACCGTAGGACCCCTTAACCCTTGTCTAGCGGGGTGTTTTGGGCTCATTTGGGCATATTCAGGCCCTCCTGCATGATAAATCAAGCATCTGCATGAACAAAAAATTATTTAGCAAAAAACTAGGCACTAAAAGCTTCAAAATGAGACCAGAACGAGCTACGTAGCACTCTTGGTTCTCTTGCAGTGGTGCCACGAACATGGAAGTTTAGCATATATCTGTATATTTTTCCCAGCTATGCTCACTACTGGTTACACTGCCGGCCTCTCGAGAACACAGGGAACAGGAGTTAATGGGCGGCGGTAAGCCCTGGGAGTCGGCTGTCTGGCCCGCTGCTCTCCCGACCATTTGCACTCTATTTTAACCCTTTAAAAGCCTTAATAATGCTCCTAACTTGCTGCAAATTGGTGCACGACTTAAGTCGAGCGCCGCTCTTTAACCCCTTCAGACTCATATGACTCAGAGGTTGCCAGATTAGCAATAAGAAATCGAGTTCTCTCACTCTTATAATTACTTCTCCAAAATTAGTTTTCTGCCCACAGCTAACTCAAAGACAACTGCAGAGGTTGAAGTAACTAAACTAAAGGTTTCTAAATACCCCTGATGGTAACAAAGGTTTTAACCCTCCAGCCCCGGCTATGTATTCTATATATATTCCTCGAAACCCGGGTGTTTTGGCCGAAAAACGTCTAGGCTAGGCTACCGTATATGTGTTAATCTGACTGCTTCCCGCATTCCCACGCATCCCCAAGCGTAGCTGTGTTATTTACCTGTAGAATGGCATTAATTAGAGCTCTCTAAGTCAACTGGTTGAGTTGTGATGATGATTTCATTGGAGATAACTTTATGGCCAAAACAGCCACTTTACACTACTTGTCGATACTTAACAACATACAGGCACACACGAACAAGCGACGCTCTCCTTCTTGTGGCCGGAGATGCGGGGCGTCGGTCCAGCCGGCTGTTGTTTACATGCGTCGGATCGACGCCTCGCACACGAAGCTCACAGGCTTTCAACCACTGGGCGTTCAAGAGCCCTTCCGGGCAGCTGTTATATGCTTTTTTATGGGCGTTCAAGAGCCCTTCCGTGGTGAGAGGGTTTTA
Source organism: Paralithodes platypus (assembly GCA_032716605.1). Taxonomy (NCBI): domain Eukaryota; kingdom Metazoa; phylum Arthropoda; class Malacostraca; order Decapoda; family Lithodidae; genus Paralithodes; species Paralithodes platypus. Next base: position 30,695,682 of record CM064489.1, on the reverse strand, counting down.
AAGTATCCCTAATAGGCTCAAAATTGCGTCATATGTCGGAGAGGGTTAAGGGTTAATGACCTAGGGGATAGTTTTTTTTGTAGTTTCCTTCATTTCTAACCCATTGCTGGGGTTTTCTGGATTTTTTTTTTTTTTTTTTTTTTTTTAAAACCCCCTGGTCCTGGGTGGTACATTTATTAAATAGCTGGGGTTCAGTGGGTTAAAAGTGATAACAAAGGCCTATATCTTAGGCTACCTCATTATTCAAAGTTTTGAATTTAGTTTAATATAAACTTCCCAGGTAATTTTAACGGTTCTATTGCTTCTATATATCATATATATAGTGGGAGGGGGGTGAATACTAATTAGTATTGATAAATAGAAACACTGAATATCAACTCAAATTACAGTGCACTAATGACATTACTGTATAATACACGTTGTGTGAAACAGGTACACCGCTGATGTAAAATTAAGCGGGTGTAATGAAGACATGTTGGCCGAGGGCTGGAATGAAGTCATCGCTGAGGCCCGCCTTGGCTGATGACGTCACGATAGTCCACAACCAATCGCAAGCAAGGATACAAAACGTCTTGGCTTGGTTAACCCATTGAGACCCAGCGTCGGCAGTTTGTTATCACCAACTCCCAGGGACGCATCACGTGCGTCCGGCATATTAAAATCATTTAAGTGGCTCGTAAGGTAGGAAATGGCGGGAGATTAGGAGGGGGAGGTACCGTAGTGTGTGTGGGAGCCGGGCCGGTAGGTGTGAGCGGGCCAAGACAGCCGCGCGGCCGGTGGTGGTGGGCTTAGTGGGGATACTTTACACCCTTAGTTCACCGCCACTTTGAACCTTCATTACTCCGGTCGTATGGGAGCTAGAGGCTTAAGATTTATGCGAGACACTCCTTAGGATGTATGCCGTACAATGCCATACTCAGTTTTCACCCTAGTGCTCCCGGGCGGGTGGTCATGCGGGGGAGACGAACTTTCGACCCCCCCCCCCCCAAATGACCGAGGTAATTTTTTTTCTTCATTTCTCACCATTCTCTTCCATTTTGGCTCAACACATTTTTTTTAGGCCCCCCAAAAAAAATATCCGAGGTAATTTTTGTTTTTTTTCATTTCTCATCCTTGTCTTCCATTTTAGCAAAAAAAAAAAAGTGAAAATGGCTTGGGACTGGGGTGAACAAAATATTATAACTAGCCGGGGCTCAACGGGTCAATCAAGATGGCTATATTCTAGTTAATCGCTGTGTTTCAACCCCTCTCTTTCCCTGATATATTTCATACCCTCCCCAGCTATCGGGATTAGTATTGTTGAGGTAAGTGAAGAAAATAAGGAAGATATATGAGGATATAAATAAAGATTCTTAGGTAAATGGGCAAATAAAATACGGTTACTCCCGCTACATAGGATCTTACCGTAATTAGGCCTACTCCCATAAGAAAAGTTGGGTTCAATGTTATTTTAATACCACAAATTTTGTTGATATAGGCTATTTGAAGATAAATATTGAATCTATATGCTCTAAAGATCATAAGAAAGTGTTTTAACCCTCGGCAAAACCTAATAAAAAAGTATGGTACTAAAATGTCTTTCGTAACAAGGTTGTCAATACGGTACTTCCAGTCTTCGATAGCTCTAAAGATCATATGAAAATGTGTTAAACCCTCTTGAAAAACCTAATATAAAAGTATGGTACTAAAATTTAATTTTCGTAACAAGGTTGTCAATACGGTACTTTCCCGTAGTCAATGTACAATCAAAGCTGAAGATTGCAGAGTAAACACCATAGACTTCATCGACTTTTCTTTCACCTTCGTATCATAGCCGGCCATTTTTTTGTATTTACTAAAGGATTAGTACTCAACCAGCAGGGGTGTGGAGGTGGTAGCCCCCACCCATAATATTAGGTTAGGTTAGGTAAGGTTGTTAGGTTAGGCTAATGTCTTTTCAAATCACTATTGGGGGCGTGTCTCAACATAGATCGATAGGCCTAATTGGGAAGATAGGTTTTCCCGAGATTTCTAATTAATTAAGAACACTATATATTGATGCAAATGACCAATTTTTTTGTTTATAAAAAACACTGAAAATTTATGGTATTAACCCTTCCTACCCGGCCTGTCTTACCTAATGACTGTCGCCCCCACCCGGGCGAAATGGCTGAAAAACGTCTAGGCCTAAGCTACTGTATTTGTTTATTTTCACTGCTAGAACTTTCCCACTTATCTATAATCATAGTGCGGTTTTCAATCTGTATTTTGGCGTTAAGTAGAGCTCTGTAAGTCAACTGGTTCAGTTGTGATGACGATTTCAGTGGAGCAAATATTGCAGAGATGTTGCCAATATGGGGGCTTTTCAGACACTAATTTCGTCGTGACGTCAGAACAATAACATTGAAGAGTCTTCTTGTTTTCGGAGGTGCGGTGTGAACGCTTGGGTTTGTTGACATAAGTCGTACGCACGGCGTTCAGACCAAGCTTAATTAGGCTATTAAGCTGCTGCCTTAGGTAAGGCATACCGGGTAGCGACCCTTCTTTCGAGCTGTCCTTACCTAAGGCAGCCCGGGTAGGAAGGGTTAAAATAAAAAAAAATCCAAAAGTTGTCCCAATTACGCTAATTCCCTATTAGCCTACCCGGGACTTCTCAAACGCCCATATTTTCGCGCAAGCGGAGGATCGACTGTTTTTGTAATAGGCCTAGGCCTATGTTGATGTATTTTTCATCCCATTTTGCGAAAGTCAGATTTTGGCAGGATTGCCGTATCACGGATGAGTCCTGAGTAGGCCTATGGTTTGATTATGCGCGGAAATATAAATTAGACTTTAAATAGATACATTGAAGTATTACAAACCTTCGCGAACCCATAAACAGGGAACGTGAGCTGGGTTTAGACCGCCGCGCACCCATAGGTAATTGTTTAGTGTATGGCCTCCTAAAGAAAATGGATTTTTGAGCAAAGACTACACCAAATGTTCACTACTGTATTTACATAGCTGGTCAATATTGAAGACGCACCACAATATTGGTAGAAAATCATTTGACATGCCATTTTATTCTACATATTATACCCAACATATTTACATAATCAGATTTTTAGGAAACTTATTCCTACTATTCTATAGGCATTTACTTTTTAATGGCCGCCTCGTTTGTTCGCCGCCATTGTTTGGTATATAGGCCTAGTGCAGTTTGTATATATGAGAATCTTTCTAAATCTTCGGGGGGTGAGGGGGGGGGCTAGGCCCCCCCTCAAGGACCGTGTAGGTTAGGTTAAGTTAGGTTATAAAAAAAAAATCCGCCAGATACAAATTATATAGCCAACTTTTTATTTACATTACTGCCAACTAATGAGTTTTATAAGAACATAGGAAAATGGGAGTCTGCAGAAAGCCGATTGGCCTACGCAAGGCCCTGTCCCACACAACCCCAATTACAAAGCCCAATTGTAGGCTCAACACTCTAATACCCTGAGGATCATCTTACCAAAACGGTTAGAGATTAACGCAGGATTACGGGGGTCTGCAGAGCGCTGATTGGCCCAACCCTGCTGATCCCCCTTCACACCCAACCCTTCTCGTCCATATGCTTATCCAATTTTATCTTAAAGCTCCCTATAGTTTTTAATCCCACTATAGCACTTGGTAGTCCATTCCACCCACCTACAACTGTTACCAAACCAATATTTGCCTATATCTTTTCTGAAACTAAATTTATCTAATTTGAAACCATTGGTAAGAGTTCTTTCGCTATCACTGAACTTTAGTACATTTGTCATGTCCCCTTTGTTAATCCCACTAACCCACTTGAACACCTATCATATCCCCTCTAACTCTGCGTCTCTAACGAATGCAAGCCTAATTTCTTCAACCTTTATACGCAAGATTTCTAATATTATGGATCATTTTTGTCATTCTACGTTGTACTCTCTCCAATGAATCTATGTCAATTCTGTAATAAGGACACCAAAATTGAACTGCATAATCCATATGGGGTCTCACTAATGACTAGTAAAGTTTTAAGATAACATCAGCAGTTCTGTTACTCACTCCTAGAGATGAACCCGAGAATCCTGTTTGCCTTGTTTCGAACGCTTATACACTGTCTAGGCTTCAAATCATTGCTAACAAACACACCTAGATCTTTCTCACAATTAGAGTTTTCTAATTCCACATTAGCTAGTTTATATTTAACATTTGTATGCATCTTCCCTATCTTTAATACCTTGCATTTGTCAATGTTAAACTTCATCTGCCAATTTACTGACCATTCGTGTAAGGTATCTAGATCCCTTTGGAGGCACTCTATATCTCTATCTGAATCAATTTTTCTCCCCATTTAGGTATAGTCTGCAAATTTACTTATCCTACTAGTTATACCTAAATCAAGATCATTTATGTATATAACAAACAACAGAAGACCTAATACAGATCCCTGGGGGACACCACTTTTGACTGCTCCCCATTCTGACTTCGTACCATATTATGCTGACTCTGCTTCCTACCAATTAGCCATGACCTAATCCATCCCAACAACGCCCCACCTATTCCATGCGCCTCAACCTTTCTCGTCAATCTCTCATGGGGGACTCTGTCGAAAGCTTTACTGAAATCTAAATATATTATATCATAGGACTTGTCATTATCTACTGCTTCATATACCTCTGAGAAAAAACTAAGCAAATTAGTAAGGCAAGAACGTCCCTGAGTGAATCCATGCTGAGAAGAATTTATTAAATGTATCTAAGTAGTTTCTAATTTTACTAGCAATAATTGACTCTATGGCTCTCTAGGGGCAGCAGCCCCCAGGATGCCCAGGTTAGCTTAGGTTAGGTTAATGACCAGCTATGTAAATACAGTAGTGTATTTTTGGTATAGTCTGTGCTCAAAAATCTATTTTCTTTAGGAGAAGGCCATACAGTAAACATTTTCAGTACCGTCTGAGGCAATGCGAGGAAACTAGGGTGCCCCGGCTCTGGCCCCTCGTGTAGGAGGGAAGGTGGGGGCAGTATAAGGAGAGATTTTTGCCGAATTTCCTTCAAATTCCATCCATAATGTGTAAATGGGACCACCTGGCTTTAGGTTCTGGTCCCGTCCCCCCCCCCCCCCTCCCATACTTGGAGGATCGCGTAAATGGGTCATGCGTAAGCGGAGGATTTACTGTTCATACCTGCATTCCAACATGAGTATATTTTGTACAAATATGATGCGGTTATGGACTTATGGCGTGGTTGTGGTCGGAAGTTCCATGGTTGGCACGCGAAGGTAATGTTGCAGTGTGTTGGTGAAGAAGTAATATTATTGTGCCACATGCACATATGCTTGAATTACAAGTCACGTGAAGAATGAGCACCCAGAATTTAGGTGCAGAAAACTTTATTGCGCCAGTGCCACAGACTTCTTTATTTCCGCCTGCTTTCCCCTCATAGTAGATCTAGTACTCTGAAGTATACCAGTTAATCTTTGTATTTCACTCACTTTGTGGCCTTTTTCTAGAAGTTGCATCACTTTATCCTTGTCTTCTGTTGTGTATTTGTTAAGTTTTTTTCCTTTTCTATACTCTCGTTTTGCACTTTGCACTGTCTTTTTTTCTACAACTGGTTTAGGTACGCGATTCCCACCTTCCACTCCCTCTCCATTGTCCCTTTCGGTGGCCTTGCTAGCCATTATGAATGCGATAAAAGGTAGACAACTTCACAATACAAGTTTTCAAGCGTATGGCGGACGTGTGACTGGTACACCAAGTGGCCGCTAGGTGTCAGGACGCTCGAAACGGTGGCGCATCGCCTAGCGCAACTGTTTTCGGTTGTATTCGGTGATCGAGATTCGTGAAAAGTTGGATTTGGAATGTACCATCGAGATGCGAAATATAGATGAGATTGATCGAGATTGGCGATTCCACTGTACATTGATAACGGGAAAGTACCGTATTGACAGCCTTGTTACGAAAATTAAATTTTAGTACTGTACCATACTTTTATAATAGGTTTTTCCGAGGGTTTAACGCATTTTCATATGATCTTTAGAGCTATCGATAACTGGAAGTACCGTTTTGACAACCTTGTTACGAAAAAGACATTTTAGTACTGTACCACTTTTTTATTAGGTTTTTCCGAGGGTTAAAACAATTTTTGTTGTTGTTGTTGTTCCCTAAGCTGCCTGGCCGAACAGCCCCGAGTCCCTGAGAAAGGCCATGGCCACGATCGGGCTTTCCCACAGAGCTCTCATTGAGTGTAGATTGTGTTGTTGGCGTAAGTGGTTGTGTGAAATGCAGTCTTCTATGATGTGTTTAATGGTATGGGGTGCTGTGTTACATCCCGGGCAGGTGTCGACAACGGAGTCATCCAGTCTCTTCTGATAGCTCAGGAGAGCTGGATGGTGTCCGCATCTCAGCCTGGCCAGGTGGACTCTGTCCTCGCGAGGAAGGGAGGATTCGGAAGGATGGATTTCGGGAGGTCGTGCATGCAGCTGCGTGTTGTCTGAGTGAGTGGATGGATCGGTGAGAGATATGAGTATGGATGTGCTTCTGGAAGTTGGTTCGGGGTGGGCAGGGAGGGAGAGAGGACAATAATTGTGTGTGATACCGTGTGCTGGGTGTTGTTTTGATATTTCTTGGTGTCTGTGGGTGTGTTGCCATGTAGTTTAGTGGGTGGTCTTGGTTCGTGGAGGCTGCTGCCAGGAATTGAGTGCCTCTCATGTCCAGATGGTCTTTGACTTTGAGGATTTTGGTTTCTTGATGTAGGTGATCTGTGGGTGCAGTAGCTGTGCAGCCTGTAATGATCTTCAGGGCTTTGTTTTGAATAGTCTGTAAGGTCTTATGATGTGTTTCAGCTAGGTTAGAAGCCCAGGCTGGGCTTGCGTATTCCATCACTGATCTTATGTATTGTTTATATACTGTGGTGGTAGTTTCTTTGTTGTGTCCAAATTTTGTGTGAGCAAGTGACCTGAGGGCGTTAAGTCTGGGTGTCAGTTTCTTTTTAATGTTTGTGGTGTGCTGTTTGAATGTCATATGAGTATCATATGTTACTCCTAGGATTTTGGGTGTGTGTGTATGTGTTAGGGGTGTGTTGTTTATGGTGAGTTGAGGGATGTATTCGTGTTCTCCTGTCCAACTTGTGAGCAGGGTTGCGGTGGATTTGGCTGGGGCTAGATTAAGTCCGTTTGTAGTGCACCAGCCATGTAGTGTGTTGAGATAGGGTTGAAGGAGATCTTTTTGTTATGATCTTTAGTGTATAGATTCAATATTTATCTTCAAATATATCAACAAAATTTGTGGTATTAAAATAACATTGAACCACTGTCATGGGGGGGTGAGGGGGGGCAAAGCCCCCTTCAACATATTGTATCCAAAGGCAGTCAAAATAGACTGGAACATGATGGCAAAGGTCAGACTTAAAAAAAGGTGATAAATCAATAGCATCCAATTACTGTCCCATTAGTCTCACATCAATCTTAGAAAAGCTACTAGTCAATTATTGCTAGTATAATTAGAAACTTTAATTTAATCAATTCTTCTCAGCATGGATTCACTCAGGGATGTTCTTGCCTTACTAATTTGCTTAGTGTTTTTTCAGACGTATATGAAGCAGTAGATAATGACAAGTCCTATGATATAATATATTTAGATTTCAGTAAAGCTTTAGACAGTCCCTCAGGAGAGATTGATGAAAAAGGTTGAGGCGCATGGAGTAGGTGGGGCATTAAGAACATAAGAAGCATTGTTGGGATGGATTAGGTCATGGCTAATTGGTAGGAAGCAGAGAGTCGGCATTAACCCTTTCATGCACATATGACGCAGAGGTTGCCAGATTAGCAATAGGAAATAGTTCTCACTCTTATAATTGCCTCCAAAATTAGTTTTTTAGTTAGGGTCGGAGGTGGGGCCCCTCACGCTCCCGCCCACTGTCACTCGTTTTTTTACAGGCTTTTAAAGTCTGGAAATTGCTGTAACTTGCCAAAACATTCCAGAACGTCACCCGCAGCGAAAGGGTTAATACCTTGCATTTGTCAATGTTAAAATTCATCTGCCAATTTACTTACCATTCGTGTAAGGTATCTAAATCCCTTTGGAGGCACTCTGTCGCTATCTGAATCTATTCTCCCCATTTTGGTATTGTCTGCGAGTTTATTTATCCTAATAGTTATACCTAAATAAAGGTCATTTATGTACAGTATATAACAGAAGACCCAATACAGATTCCTGGGGGACACCACTTTTGACTGCTCCCCATTCTGACTTGGTACCATTTATGCCGACTCTGCTTCATACCAATTAGCCATGACCTAATCCATCCCAGGGGTACACCACTTTTGACTGCTCCCCATTCTGACTTCGTACCATTTATGCCGACTGCTTCATACCAATTAGCTAGGGCGGGTGCCCAACCCCGAAAGGAGTTGAAATAGGGGAGCTATCCCCCTGCCAAAGGCGGCTTTCTAGGGCCTTTCCTAGCTGATGCTGAGAGGATTGGGTTCTAGTCATGCGGTGATGGGCTGGTCTATCCGAGTGAGAACTGAGCGATCTCTGCCATACACATAGCTTACTCTGACTGTTCCTTTTACTTATATATCTTCTAGATCTCGAGTGGCGGCGTCTTTTCCGTGGATTGACCTGCCAACCTAGAAGTTGGCAGATTCGGAGCCAAAGCGTCCCATTTTTCCCTTACCCCTCAACTTTCCCTTCATAATTGCTGAGGGGCACAGGGCCTTGGGTGGGGCTTTGGTTTCCTGGGCGTTTCCGCACCCTCCTTAGCTCCCTGCCTTGGAGTGGCTTCGGTCACCCGGGCTTTGTTAGTGGTAAGCAGGGAGGATTTTGTGGGGGCGCTCGTTTATGGCCTTGCTCGAGACCTTGGGGCTGTTCGGCCAGACAGCCTGGGGAACAACAACAACAACAAAAACTACAACAACTACAACAACAACCAATTAGCCATGACCTAATCCATCCCAACAACGACCCACCTATTTCACGCGCCTCAACTTTTCTCCTCAATCTCATGAGGGACTGTCGAAAGCTTGACTGAAATCAAAATGCATTATATCATATGACTTGTCATTATCTACTGCCTCCTATACCTCTCGAGAAAAAACTAAGCAAATTAGTACGGAAATAAAAAAATTATTTAGTAAGTTTCGGAAATATCTTTTGGTAAAGTGACAAAAATCACAATTTGCAGCAGAAATATTTACGAATATTAATTTTACACGGTAACCATTATATAATACTGTATAGGTAAACTATTTTTTGTTGATAGAAATTTTGTATAGACTGCCCTTTATCTCGTGAAGTGTTTAAATGCAGTTGAGGTGATATTTGTGGGTGAAAATAGAGCGATAAGATTATGTTGGCCGCACCTAGAAGCTTTTTGGGCGGGAATAATCAAATTTCAGTGTCGGCATGGAATGTCTGTCCACATATCAATAAGTAATGCTGATCAGACTGAGGGGGGTTAATACAGTGTTTAGTGTTTTCTATGGATATGCCATGTTCTCTCATAGCCTACTACTGTACATGATTCTGTTGGGGTCCAACTACAGTATAGACTTTATTTCAGCTAAGCGGAAATTTAATCACTTGGCAACATAATTCTCTATTCCTAATGGGAAAAGGAAATTGTTCTAATTCATACTAATGCCAATTTTCAGATTTTGCAACAATATAGTCAGCTGCTGCAAGACCATGCCCAGTTCGTATACAGTAGTACCGTACAGGAAAACATATGAAAGAGATTTAACTAGTAAATATATGCCAGTGTAATCTTGCCTTAATTGAATTTTCTTTTCCTTCAGGTGTGACTTGTTTGAATCATGAATCCCAGTGGCCCCAGCTACCCTCTTGCCTCACTCTATGTCGGTGATCTACATGCCGACTGCACAGAAGCCATGCTCTTCGAAAAAGTGGGTATTTTGGTACATAGAGTACTTTAAGTATGGTGTAGTTGTAGTCAAATTTGCATACATCTGAGCCCTCAAATTGATTAAAAGACCCTCCAAAAGTTATATATTGGGTAAAATATTAAGATTCAATTCAGCTGGAAGTAGCTTTGAACATTTTATGACTGCAACTGTACAGTGATTCCATAAAGTATCCAGTCTTTCAATGAGTTTCATTTTGTGAAATGTCATTAACCCATGCCTACCTTATAGCCTATGTGCTTATTACCTTACACAGTACAGTCGATCCTCTGGTAACGCGGCTAATATGTTCTGGTAACCTGTTTTACCAAAAAACGCGATAACGAACCCATGTTTAAATGTTAAACGTACCTTTGTGTTCTGGGGATTTCCACAAAGTGCGCTTTTCTCCATAGAAGCCTGTTATATATATAATTACATAAATTATACAGGTTATTTGACATGTGCGTCGAGTTGATTTGCCCATTGCAACAACTCTTCTCTTACCTCTGAATAAATATTTAGTTTAGGCTAGGCTAGTTGACCCTTCCCGCCTGGGCAGCATTTTAAAATGACACCGCGGCAGCTGGGCAGGATCCCGGGTGTCCCCTTGAAAGCCTATTAAGCTTGTTTTGAAAGCCGCGTGTCAGACATATGTAAACACAGCCGGTCGGAGGAGACACGTGTCAGACATATGTAAACACAGCCGGTCGGAGGAGACACGCGCACCTCCGAAAACAAGCTGACGTCGGAGCTTTGTTATTGTGTTGTCTGCTAAATCAAATTTAGTGTTGAAAAGTGTCTCATATTGCTAAAATCGCCTCGAAACTCTCCACGGAAATTGTCATCATAACTGAACCAGTTGACTTCGAGAGTTCTACTTAACACCAGTCTACAGATTGGAAACTGCAGTATGTTTAGAGATATGTGGGAATTTTCTAGCAGTTAAAATAACAAAGATAAGGGTGGCCTATTAATAAGTTTTTCGGCCATATTGCCCGGGTCTCATAAACTTCCTTAGGATGGCGAGCCTGTGCGGGAAGGGTTAACCTATTAAACGCGAAAATACCCTAGGGGCAAGGGTACTTATTTGTGAATTTCTAAGCTTGGATTCTGACATAATTATTTATTTTTAAGATATAGAACATTATTTGTTTTCAATATGCTTTTATTTTACATATATGATGTATATATGAACCTTCAAGAGTGCTAAAATAAGTTGGAAAAGCATTTGGGTGGTGAAAAACTTAAATATTGCCCACCCGGTCATATTCTCAGGCGAGAGTGAACCAGGCGCAACCATCCCCTCTCGCTGTCTGTGAGGTAACGGAGGCGAGCGGGGCAGTGTCTGGGTGTTATATAACTATCTTTTATGCAACCCACTTGTGCTACATTATCGCGGGAGAAAAATAACCGATAAATGATGAAAATAAGGAAAAATTTGTGATAATTGAGGGGGGGGGGGGGAGAAACGCATGGAGGAGTACTAGAGGGGAATTATCTCGCCTAGAGACAAATTCCTTTGTTTTGATAGCCCCTGGGATGTTTTGGAAGGCTTTTTTTTATGGTCTTGCGTCCGTGAGGCCTATCGCGTTCCGTATGGTGAGCCTTCTGTGAGGCCTATCACGCTTCATGGGTTAAGGAGAGTCCCAGCAGTGCCGCCATTTTCGGATCGAAGCTCTGAAATCCCGTCATCATATTTCTCACCTCGCACAATAACTACAAATTTTAGAATGGTCTACTCTTCACTTAACGCACGGCAACGACCATATCTACCTCTGGTATGCATAACAACTTGATTAGGCCATTTATTTGCAGAGATCTGAGCATTGGTAAATGACTGAAGTCGGGAGTAATGGTTCGGCGGCAGAGATAGCCTAGCCCCACACACACACACACACACACACACACACACACACACACACACACACACACACACACACACACACACACACACACACACACACACAGACAGACCCCGTAGCCTAGTAGGTAGCGCTCTCGTCTCACACGAGGGGTCGGGGGTTCAATCCCCCGGCCGGGCGGAGACAAATTGGGCTCGTCTCCTTTCATGTGTTAGCCTCAGTTCACCTAGCTGTAAATAGGTACCTGGAATAAGTAGACGACATTGTGACGTCCCATCTGGGGTTGGCAAAAATGGTACAAGGCGAGATTGGTATCATATGGTTCACCTAAGCTGATGGCTACCTAAGCCTTCGGGCGAGACTGTACCGTCTATAGTGAGAATGGTACCATACAGATCCACCCTAAGCCTTCGTTTCTGATGTCGCCAATTGGATAAATACAGACTACACACACATCCACAGCCATTCCAACGATACATATAACCCCTACACATATAGGAGGCGGGAAATAACGAGCATGCTCACTCCCGCAATACAACTAGAGTAAGTACAGTACACACACACTCGACATAGCCAAACAATAACATAGGTGCGTTTCGGTAATTATTCTCGCCTCGCACAATAACTACACAATATAGTAGTTCTAGTCTTCACCCAATGCACGGCAACGACCATATGTTATATGTGAGTTATATGTGACCAAATGGCTCTGTCTTTTCTTTAACTTCGGGTTGCACACAACCATGTTGAGTGCAACGCAGGACTCCAGTATATATTCGCCTTCCAGATTCCTTCTTCCGTAACCATTTCCTCCATGTACTCCCTCGTATCCATCTGCAGATGCTCCCACGTGACCATTCTGGTCCCCTCCCAGGATTGTTATTTCATTCTCAGAGGCCCGAAATGACACTGACATTCCAGAAGTCCCCTTTTATCTCTTTCTGTAGGCCGGCCTATGGGGCATATGCAGATATCACGTTCAGAATTCTTTCACCAACTTTCAACTTTAAAACAATCCGCCTTTCACTAATTCTCGTAATCTGAAGCACACTTTCCGCCAGCTCTTCAGCCACCAGAACACCCACTCCTCCTTTCGCTTTTATCAGTCTCGACCCCCTTCCACTAGATACTATATCTTTCTTCCAACAATCCACTGTACCCCATGCCCTTTCCAGAGGGTTTCCTGGCCACAGCAGACGTCCACTCGCCTCCTCGTGTATTATGTTAATAACATTAAAAATATAATTCAGAAAAGTGAAAAAAGGTGAAAATCAAACTTGTCAAAAGTTGGCTCAGGTTTTTCGTAGATTTTTCGGCGTAAAAACCCCCCAGTAACCTTATTTCGAAAGTTTGCTCCCTTGTCATTATCCTAACCAAGAAACTTAACCTAACTTAGATGTAGTACATTGGAGGAAACACTAACCCTTACCGACCAGCTAGTACATTGGATCCAAGACTAACCTTTACCTATTGAAGAAAGATCGCCATACTCTCGAAATACCTCTGTAAATATCCCTAAATGTGAGGTAAACTGCCTTCCTGAATGGTGGGAGTTTTGAAACTGAAGTCGGATGAAGTGCATTGTGGGTACAAGTGAAGATGCGCATTTTGCACACAAACTACAGTAAGTGGATATCCATAAAAATTAGATACTAATACATCCAAATGGTATGTTAAACAAATGGGAAGTCATATGGAAGTGACAATTGTAAATTAGATACTAATACATCCAAATAGTATGTTAAACAAATGGGAAGTCATATGGAAGTGACAATTGTAAATTAGATGCTAATACATCCAAATAGTATGTTAAACAAATGGGAAGTCATATGGAAGTGACAATTGTAAAAGAATTGACAAATTTGTTGGGAAATGATAAATGAACATCCGGGAGGAGGCTAGGATGTAAACCGTGTCCTTGACTGGCTGGAAAAAAATATCTCTGAAAATTTTATACGGAAGTGAAAATCAAATTGACAAATCGAAAAGTAGCACTTATCCATGCATCAGTAAGGTAAGATATAAAAACAAAACAAAAATCCTTAAGAAAGGAATCTCTTAATCGAGAAATTGTTCTACAGAATACCCAAAGACTCTAGTTTGACAGTACAGTAAACCCTCGCTCTTTTGGACTAATTGGGGGAGACCCCTGTCCGAAAGAGTCTAAAAGTCCGAAAGGGCCGAGTCCGAACTCCCACTTCAGCCATTCGGACTTGTCTGAGATAATGCATCTATCTCCCTTATACATAATATATATAACAGTCTTATTTGGTCTTTTTTTTAATCTATGAATCAATTCTAATACGATGGAATTGAAAACAATATTACTCTTCTAATACACAAATAATAAAATTAAAAAGAGTAAATAAAAATGTCTCCTTTGTCTTTCAGAAACATAAGTCAGTCTCGTATATGTTAGTATTTTATCGCTCGCTCGCCCCTAGCCACTCTCTCTCTATCTATTTATCTCTAATGCATCTACGTAACTCCCTTATACATTAACATAACTGTCTTATTTTGACTTTTTGTAATCTTTGAATCATTTCTAATGCAATGGAATTGAAAACAATATTATCCTTCTAGCACACAAATAATAACATGAAAAAGAGTCCATATAAGTCTCCTTTGTCTTTTCAGAACCAATTAAGTCGTCTCATAATAGTTCGTGTTTATCGCTCACTCCCCCTCTGTAACTCTCTCTTTCTATCTATCTCTCTAATGCATCTACGTAACTCCCTTATACATTAACATAACTGTCTTATTTGGACTTTTTGTAATCTTTGAATCATTTCTAATGCGATGGAATTGAAAACAATATCCTTCTAGCACACAAATAATAACATGAAGAAGAGTCAATATAAAAGTCTCCTTTGTCTTTTCAGAACCAATTAACCCTCGCACATCCTGATGCGATTTTTGAGCCTATTAGGGATACTTTAAAGCCTTTGTTACTGTCAGGGGTATCTATAAACCTTTAGTTTGTTTACTTCAATCTCTGCAGTTGTCTTTGAGTTAGCTGTGGGCAGAAAACTAATTTTGGAGAGGTAATAACAGTGAGAGTAATCTATTTCTTATTGCTAATCTTCAACCTCTGCGTCCTATGGTCGTGAGAGGGTTAAGTCTGTCTCATAATAGTTTGTGTTTATCGCTCACTTCCCCTTCTGCAACTCTCTATCTATCTTGTCTTTTCAGAACCAATAAGTCGGTCTCATAATAGTTCGTGTTTATCGCTCACTCCCCCTCTGTAACTCTCTCTTTCTATCTATCTCTCTAATGCATCTACGTAACTCCCTTATACATTAACATAACTGTCTTATTTGGACTTTTTGTAATCTTTGAATCATTTCTAATGCAATGGAATTGAAAACAATATTATCCTTCTAGCACACAAATAATAACATGAAAAAAGAGTAAGTCTCCTTTGTCTTTTCAGAACCAATTAAGTCTCTCATAATAGTTTGTGTTTATCGCTCACTTCCCCTTCTGCAACTCTCTATCTATCTTGTATTTTCAGAACCAATAAGTCGGTCTCATAATAGTTTGTTTATCGCTCACTCCCCCTCTGTAACTCTATCTATCTCTCTAATGCATCTACGTAACTCCCTTATACATTAACATAACTGTCTTATTTGGACTTTTTGTAATCTTTGAATCATTTCTAATGCAATGGAATTGAAAAATATAATTTATAATAAATATAAGGCCGAAACTCTGCTCTTCGGTCCGAATGCGAAATAATTTTTCTCAGCCTTTCAGACAAATCCGAAAGGCTGAAATAATGTCCGAAATTTAGAAGTCAGAATACACATTCACCTAACCTGACCAGTCCGAAACTCTGCTCTTTGGTCCGAATGCGATTTAATTTTTCTCAGCCTTTCGGACAAATCCGAAAGGCTGAACCATGAGTTCGAATTGAAATGCTTGTCCGAAAGAGTGAAGTACGAAAGAGCGAGGGTTTACTATATGCATAATGTATAAATTTTAAAAACTATTCGGTTTCCAGTTCTCCTCTGCTGGTCCAGTCCTGTCCATCAGAGTATGCAGAGACATGATCACAAGACGATCGTTGGGCTACGCCTACGTAAACTTCCAACAGCCAGCCGATGCAGAGAGAGCGCTAGACACCATGAACTTTGATGTAATGAAGGGGCGACCCATCCGCATCATGTGGTCTCAGCGTGATCCCTCCCTCCGCAAGTCTGGGGTGGGAAACGTATTCATCAAGAACCTCGACAAGTCCATCGACAACAAGGCTATGTACGACACTTTCTCAGCCTTCGGGAACATCTTGAGTTGTAAGGTAGGTTGAAGATTTTCCTGGAAAGTTATTCACATTTTCCCAAAGTTATTAATCTTATTTAGAGGTTTTTCTACAATTTTCCTAGACTACCGGTACCTAATTTTCCTTGTATAGGAAGTCCCTTGTTGCTCATGGGGGTTTAGGATATTACCTGCATATTATAAATGGATATTTGGTTTGGGGTCAGATAGTCGGACTTTAACCCACATTTTACTAGTTCTACCCCTCTGTGCAGCTCCCTCCACATTCAGTGAGTTTATATTTTCACCCAATTTTGATAATCCCTCATGTGTTCATTCGATAAGTTGATAATTGCGATGCTAGTTTCAGTTAACCTGATCTGTTAATTGTATGCATAATATATAAACATAAAATAATTAGGATTTTTAATAGAGTTTAGAACAGACTTTCCTTCTACATAAAATGTTTAAGATTAGTTTACAAGGTTTATTTAATGAGGTGATCTTGCAGCTATACTCTTGTTCAGATGAGCTGTGCACCTGGCACCTAGTAGAGGTTTGTAAAGACGCCCGTGATAGGCTCTAAGCATCATCCTCGCTGAGGGGCTTTGTGTGTGATTGGCCGTAAAATATTATTCTCACTCATGGGCCTAAGGTGTCTTATCTGTGATAAAATGCTTCATTATGCATAAAATAAATAGTCTACAACATTAGTATGCATAATAGCTAGTGATTGCAGTATCATGTAGCTGCCAAATAACTTGCAATAATTAGGGTTTACATGGACAGCAGCTGGTCCGACTGTACTGTGGAATGTTCCATTAATTTAATTTTATTTCAGTAAAAAACAAATGGAAGCAAACTAGTAAATACGAATGTCTATGTTATCTGTGTAATACATATGATTAATATTAGGGAGTTAAAGTGTTGTGCTAGCCTCATGAAATAAATATAGAAGGTAGCAGAAGTATGGAACTGTCCTTGCAATGGACCGACGAAACTGGAAGAACTATGGGCGGGAAAATACAGAAGACTTTTCTCTGTAATGACAACCCTCAGGACCCTTGAGCAGTGCCAAGGCCTTCTCGATAATATACAGTATCAAGAAGGCCCTGGCAGTGCTGTCTGCTACTCTTATTTAAAGGGACAGGGAGAATCCGTTGGTCAACCCTCTCCCCCTCCATTCCTCTTACTCTCCTCCCTCCTCATCCACAACTCTCCCGTTTAGTGAGCCTATTCACCACGCTCAGCTGACTTTGACAAGAGGGCTATGGGACTTCTTACAAGAAAAATAATGCATACAGAATAATAAAATAATAGGCTAATAATACTATTACTAATACTTTATAATACTTAATTACTTCATTACTTTATATTGTCCTTGTCCCAATTTTGGTTTGTTTAGTTTGCAAGTTTTACATTTTAACTAATAATATAAATAAATACATAGATAAACAATCACAGAGAGAAGTCGTCTGTGTTTGTGTTCTTTTATTTAATAATGTTCATTTTAGTAAGCGTTGTTTCCACATAGCGATTTTGATAATTTAATTTGACTTTATATTGTCCTTGTCCCAATTTTAGTTTGTTTAGTTTGCAAGTTTTAAATTTTAATTTTCCCGCCCATAGTTCGTCCCGTATAGTCGGTCCATTGCAAGGACAGTTCCATGCTTCTGCTACCTTCTATATTAATTTCATGAGGCTAAGACAACACTTTAATTTCCTAATATTAATCATGTGTATTACAGATAACATAGACATTCGTATTTACTCGTTTTCTTCCATTTGTTTTTTACTGAAATAAAATTAAAGGAATGGAACATTCCACAGACCAGCTGCTGTCCATGTAAACACTAATTATTGCAAGTTATTTGGCAGCTGCAATCACTAGCTATAATGTTTTAGACTATTTATTTTATGCATAATGAAGCATTTTATCACAGAAGATACCTTAGGCCCGTGAGTGAGGATAATATTTTACGGCCAATCACGCACAAGGCCCCTCAGCGAGGGGCTAGTCTTTCATAATAGCAGCTTGATCAGTAGATCATCTTCGCCTCATCCCAATTTACATGATGGTTTTGTCTTTGTTTAAAAATACAATTAGATTCTTGAGCTGACCTTACTGATTGTTTGTGTTGTTTAACTCTCACCTCTAATCTTTACACAATTTGATCACGTATTTGTGATTTTACCTCTATATATATATATATATATATATATATATTCTCTTTTAAACAGACGAGGTTAAAGGCAACAGCAGTTTCGGCATTCAGTATTTTATTGTTACAGCTTTCAATAGTTCTAACAATTTTCCTCTGGGGTTCAGAGATGAGGTACAACAGGTTAGCAAAATTCATGGTGGATCCAACGTTTCACAAGTAAACATCTTGCATCTTCAGGGAATGGAGAGGTAATGATTAGAATAAGGACAAAACAACGTATTTATACAAAATTCGAGTATCATATATATATATATATATATAGATCTAGAGAGATAGATAGATATATACAGAGGGTGTTCAGAAAACATGTGTACAAAATGAAATGGGTGATAGGGAACACAGAATTAAACAGTTTGTACTCCATGGAGGTATGTCCTTAAATGCTTCCTTGCGGTGCTACAGGGTAGACAGTTTCAACGTAATTTCCCTAATTGTACCCTAACTTCTCTTGAGTAATCCGTTTACATACAAACATGGTAATTTAATGTACACAACAGTGTGAACATTACTTTATTAATGTCGGTACACTGCAAAAACAAAAGAACATTAAATTGAAGAGAAGATTAACAATCATTAATCATCAGTCAGAACTGTTTACTGAACGAAGATGTCTTATGTCATACTGTTGTGTACATTAAATTACCATGTTTGTATGTAAACGGATTACTCACAGAAGTTAGGGTAAAAATTTAGGGAAATTACGTTGACACTGTCTACCCTGTAGCACTGCACGGAAGTATTTATGGACATACCTCCATGGAGTACAAAATGTTTAATTCTGTGTTCCCTATCACCCATTTAATTTTGTACACATGTTTTCTGAACACCCTGTGTGTATATATATATATATATATATATAACACCATGGTAACATAACACCCTTGCTTTAACCCAACATTCAGATCAAAGAATGTTTCGTTCTCCACACGTACTGACGCATTTGCACCCGTATACATGCTCTTCAGTTTTCAGCAACTTGCCATCTACTCTCTATATTCTCAGTACTTTCCAGACCTTTTATCAACTGTCCTAGGCCTTCTCAAAGTCCATAAAGGCAGCGTACGACTTTTGTCCCTTCTTCAATATTTCTCCCAACACACTTCAGGCCAAATATCTGGTTTACACATCCTCTTTCCTTCCTAAACTCACCCTGCTCGGCACCTACCCATTTCTCAGTTCTCACTCTTACTCTCCATCACTACCCTACAGTACATCTTCCCTACTATGTTTAGAAGACATATCCCCCGGTGATTACCACACACTACTTTCCCCTTTACCCTTCTACAGGGAGACTATTATGCCTGTCTTCCAGTCATCAGGCACACTTTCATTCTCCCGTGCTAGTTTACACATCCATACTCCATCGATCACTATCTCACCACCATAGCTCAGCATTTCCCCACACCATCTATCCCGATGCTTTCCCCATCTTCACTCTTTTCATAGCTTCACACACTTCTGACCTGATTCCCACCTCCTCCACTACTTCTTCTCTCTCCAGGATCCAACTATGTTGCTGGCGTTTCATCCTGACTTTCAACAATTCGTTGAAGTGCTCCCATCTCCAGACTCTTGCTTCTCCGCTAACACTCGCCCATTTTTATGTCACACCCTTACTACTTGCTACCCTCCCTAACTTTTTAACTTCTTTCCAGAACAGTTTCTTACACTTCCTCTATTTTAAATTAGATTCCTTATCTACTCTTCTTACTCTCCTCACCACTTTTTTCTCAAAGTACCTCTTTTTGTCTTGATCTTCATTCCCTCTACTTCCCAACCACTCTATATGCTTTTTAATCTTTAACAGCTAGTTTTACCTCTTCTGTCAACCATGCTGTACCATTCACCCCTCTTCTAACTCCACATGCTGCACACATCTAAGGAATTCCTTAAACACTGCTCTTCCATTTCCTCCATACCCTCCAAGTCTAACCTACCTAGTCATCTTTCTACTGATCTCTTGAACTCTTCCCTGATCTCCTGTAACCTCTCCACCCTCTTCATTGTGACCGTACGTGGTAGGGGTTGGCTTGTTATAATTTCAGTCTTCCTGTCCAGGGTGACCGTGTGGGAACTTTAACCTTTGAGTTAATTTTTATTTCTTTGTATCAACCTGAAATCCAGAAGAAAATATTTACCCTTTCACGCATTTACGACGCAGAGGTTGCTAGATTAGCAATAAGAAATTGTTCTCACTCTTATAATTACCTCTCTAAAATTAGTTTTCTGCCCACAGCTAACTCAAAGACAACTGCAGAGGTTGAAGTAACTATACTAAAGGTTTCTAAATACCCCTGATGGTAACAAAGGCTTTAAAGTATCCCCAATAGGCTCAAAATTGCATCATGACAGAGACGGTTAACCTGTAAAATAAGAGGCTAGACTTGGTGTTTGTTGGTGGAGTGCGACCGGCCACACTTCAGTGACAGTCGTCAAACCCTTTACAAAAATTGCACCAGAAGCTGGATAAAAGTGAAATCTGGTGGCTAATAGGAAACTGCATACCACCCATCCCCAGTTTCTCTCGCACATTGATTTTCAAAAGGCCAATGCAGGCCAAATGGCAATTATTACAAAAGTAGAATTTTGTATTGTCCGTTTATATAAATTTATAGACTGAAGAGCCAAATTTATTATTACTGAAGTGGAAATTTTTGTGCCTAATTTTGCTCTGTAATTAGAATGTATAAGAGTCTGTTGGTTACCAGTAACAATATAGTTGGCCATAGAAGTAATAGGAGGAGCCTGGAGCCGTGACGGTCGGTAAAGCGTCGGCTGCTGATCAAAGAGTTGGGAGGTCAAACCTGCTCTGTCAAAATGTTATTGGTAGATGTCAAGCCCGGGCAGCTTGACCTAGCAATTCGTGACAAACTCCTAACTTCATGGCCACCGCTTTACGGGAATTAAGGCATCTAGCAAAAAAAAGAAAAAAATGTAATTTACATATAAACAATAATGATTTAGGTAATTGCTTTCTTTAAAAACTTTGATTTAAGCTAATTTAAAACTGTCCCATGTAGCCTGAAACTCCCCAAGTGGTTAGTTAGGTCTGCCTCAACATTTTGCCCCATTTTATCTTATTGCCTTAGGAGTCCTCGCACCCCGCATACCACTTCACTCACACTTGCTTTCTCTTGCATAACTTTCACTTCCTGGTTTACCAAAATGTTATGTTTTTTCCATTGTTTTCATGTCACTCATTTTTTCCTTGATAGTTAGGTATACATGGTAGTAGTTAGTACACTTACAAATTTGTTTATTTGTATTGTCCTCTTTAAAATTAGAAAACAAAATTTATATACTAAGTACGGCACTTTCACATCCCTCTGTTTCTTTCCAGGTTGCTACCGATGAGACGGGTAACTCGAAAGGCTACGGCTTTGTACACTTTGAGACCGAGGAGGCGGCCAGGAGTGCCATCCAGAAAGTAAACGGCATGTTGCTGAATGGCAAGAAGGTTTACGTCGGCAAATTCATCCCCAGAGCAGAGAGAGAAAAGGAGTTAGGAGAGAAGGCAAAGCGATTTACTAATGTCTATGTCAAGAACTTTGGAGATGATTTGAACGATGAGAAGTTGTATGAAGTATTCTCTGCCTTCGGTAAGATCACGAGTCACAGAGTGATGTGCAACGAGGAGGGCAAGTCCAAAGGTTTTGGTTTTGTCGCGTTTGAGGAGCCTGAAGCTGCGGAGAAAGCTTGTGACGATCTGAATGGCAAGGACATGAACGGCAAGCTGATCTATGTCGGGCGGGCGCAGAAGAGGGGAGAACGCCAGGCAGAGCTAAAGAAGAAGTTCGAAATGATGAAGATCGAAAGGATGAACAGGTACCAGGGCGTCAACCTCTACATAAAGAATCTCGACGACACAATCGATGATGAGAGATTGCGCAAAGAGTTCTCAAACTATGGAACTATTACCAGCGCCAAGGTCATGACGGAAGATGGGCGGTCAAAGGGCTTCGGTTTTGTTTGCTTCTCGACCCCAGAGGAAGCCACACGGGCAGTTACAGAGATGAACGGACGCATCCTTGTGAGCAAACCTCTATATGTTGCCCTGGCACAGCGGCGTGAGGACCGTAAGGCTCACCTGGCTTCACAATACATGCAACGCGTGGCGGGCATGAGGATGCAACAGATGGGTCAGATGTTCCAGCCTGGTGGCACCAGTTACTTCATGCCAACCATGCCCCAGGCTCAACGCTTCTACACTCCCCAGATGGCAGCTCAGATCAGAGCCACACCACGCTGGCCCGGTCAGCCCGCCGCACAAGTAAGAGCTGGAGCCCAGGCCACTACAGCCTTCCCCATGCAGGCAGCTCCCTTCAGATCCGCCCCGCGTCAACAACAGCCAGGCCCCCGTAATGTCCGTCCCATGGCTGCTGCTGCCGCCGCTGCAGCTGCTCAACAGCAACAGATTCCTAACTTGCTCCAGGCAGCCAGGCCTGTTGCACCAACTGCTGGCGTGCCACCACCATCTGCTCTCTCGAATGCTGCTCGTGCTTCCAACTATAAGTACACCAACAACATGCGCAACCCACCAGCTGTGTCTGGTGGCGGCCCCGCTGCCGCTGCTGCTGTGGCCCCAGTGGCTCAGCCAGCTGTACACATCCAGGGCCAGGAGCCACTCACACCCTCCATGTTGGCAGCTGCCATGCCCCAGGAACAGAAGCAGATGCTGGGTGAGAGACTCTTCCCTCTCATCCGTGAGATCTACCCCGAGCTGGCTGGCAAGATCACTGGCATGTTGCTGGAGATTGATAACTCTGATCTGCTGCACATGTTGGAGGACCGCAACTCCCTCAAGGCCAAGGTGGAAGAGGCTGTGGCTGTACTGCAGGCTCACCAGGCAAAGCAGCAGGTGGTTGCTGTGGCTGTCGCTGCACAGAAAAAAGATGATATGTAAACATCAACTCCCAAAAAAGTAAACTACCACAGCTCAAAGTGATAAGTAAACCCAACTCCTACAGCTCCGAAGATAATGTCACCACCAACTTCCACGTTTCATCAGAGTATCACCGAATAAAAAGCAGGTTATTGGATAGCTATCAAATAATTGCAGGAAAAAATCTTGAAGCGCTCTGATGATCCCTCTTCCTGTTCTAGCTGTGGCAGGAGTGGACGGAGATTTTGTTTCTACTGACTAGTTTCATCTCGAGTTTTATCAAGGCAGCACTTTGCTTGATTTATTTTTGTTTATTTTTGTTTTCCTTTCCTTGTGCCCTGTCTTTGGAGTATCAATTTTATATGGTTTACCATTTTTTTTTTTTTTTTTCTGAAAGGTCCATTGATTTAACTGACCATTATTTTACTTGCACACGGTTTTTGAACTCCAAGAGATGGGGCATGATTTAGTTCGACCACAACCACGTGAACAGTCTGTCAAAGTAGGTGTCATAATACCAAAAAATCTAAAAAAATAGTAAAATAAATAAAAAAAAACCTTAAGACAAGTAACCCACTACTGCATCTGCTTTATAATGTAACTTTTCCGTTCATTATAATGCAAGCCCATGGCAGGTCGGAACATTTGTCAACCAAGAATTTTATTAGTAAGAATCTATTTTAGTTGAAAGGGTTCGGACATGCCATTTTTAAGTAAGAAAAAAATAAAATACAAATGGTATAAACTATTAAAATATTTTATAAAAACTGAAAATGCCTAACCAACGGGCGAAAAATCTCATAACAGTTCCATCATGTAAAATGCTAAAAAAAAGGAATGTAAGTGTGCTATGGATGAGACTTTAAATGAATATTGGTAACAATAAACTTCTGTTTCTATAACCTAAACTGCGTGTATTGATTATCCTTATAGTGCACGGTTAGGAACAAGAATGGTTAGCAGTCTCGAGTCTGCCACCCCAATGAACATTTTTCATAACCGCTTTCTCCGGAGAGGCTTCGAAACGGCTAGAGGGGATCGGGGGCGGGGGGCCTGGTAACCTTTCTCCCCTTAACCCGCTGAGACCCAGCGTCGCACGTGTTGCGTCGGCAATGTTCGATCACCAGAACCCAGCGACGCAACGTTTGCGTCCTGGCCGGTCCGGTCCTATGGCACCCCGAGGGCTCAGATTTGTATGGGAACTAAGTATCCCACGCACCCTTGCCGATGGTTGAAAACTCTCAAAGTCCAACCGCGTGAGCGTGCAAAAACATGTTTTTTGGGGGAAATTGCAGTACATTTTTTACTCTTGTAAAATCCGTTTTCGGGGGCTCTGTAGGACCTTTTTTTGCACTTTATGACTATTTTTTATTTATTTTTCCCTTCATTCCTAACTCATTCGCTATAGTTTCTGGAATAAATTATTTTTTTCAAAACCTGCTGGGCCCTGGTGGTACATTTATTAATAACTAGCCCTGGGGTCTCGGCGGGTTAAATAAATGCCAATAAAGTAGACTTGCAGTTTTGACCAAAATCAAAACTGCCTAACCAAATGGAATGAGTTTCCATCACTATTATTATCACCATCATTAACCCGGCAATGGTGAGATAGCTCTTAAGAAGTTTTACTGGGCAATGGCGGCAAAGCTCTTTAGGGGACCGTCTGCCTTTTTAACCCAAAAATCTTAATTTTTGTTTTCTTTTTTTATATACACATAGGCTGGCTATATATACCCTCGACCTGTCTAAAAGTTGAATGCCGAAAATTGCTTTCTAAGTGCATTATTTAGAGCTTTATATAATGCTTTTGCAAGCTGAATATGGGCCTAATATACATTTATATATATTTTTTTCTATATAGGAACCATTACAAATTAATTTCATGTAATAGGACTAGTTATTCTACTGAAAAAACTTTTTTGAAGTTTGCGAGACTTTTTCTCAACACGAAAAGGTAAAAAAATTCAAACTCTGAAATACTCCTAATCGAAAAACTTGTCCTACAGTAATGATTCGTATACCATTGGAAAGCCCATACAAAACTATGAATGCAATTAGGGGAATTCTTTTAGCCACCCCCTTTCATGCACAGCACATCTTCAAAGTTGCAAAACAAGTGAACAAATTTCAACTTCAAAAATATATAGGCTAAAAATAAAACTAAGATCTACACAAAATGGTAGTTGCTATTGTAGAAACACCTTTTGTGAGTTGATTTAACACAAAGACAATACACTAGATTCTTGAGTAGTGTCAATTATTGTAGTGTGTAATTTTGTCTAATTTTGACTAATTTTTGACCTATAAAAAAAATTTAAGACTAATTTTCAATCTGATGGTACCAAACATTAGCTCTCGGTCCTCTAAACGTATGCCAAATCTCATTTAAATCAGGAAGTTCAGACCCCCTAAGAGTAAATACCGGACAGTCCCCATAACCCGGGAACTGCGGGGAGACTCTTAACCCCTTCAGACTCCTATGACTCAGAGGTTGCCAGATTAGCAATAAGAAATAGTTCTCTCACTTATAATTACCTCTCTAAAATTTGTTTTCTGCCCACAGCTAACTCAGACAACTGCAGAGGTTGAAGTAACTAAACTAAAAGTTTCTAAATAACCCTGATGGTAACAAAGGCTTTAAAGTATCCCTAATCGGCTCACGTCATATGTCGGAGAGGGTTAAGAGTAAGGGAAAACAAAAATCCATTTAAAACTTTTTTTTTTTTTTTTTTTTTTTTTTTTTTTTTTTTGGGCCCCTGGGCCATGCCAAATATCACTCTTCCAGCTCCCCTCCTTCAGTTATCACCTATTAATGTCTTCGTAGCGCAATGGATAAATGCACTGAATTTCGGTGTGAGCATCCTAGGTTCGAATCCCTGGACTGCCACATGTATTTGTTGATTTCATTAATTGAGTTTAGGAGTAAAGTCGGTTGGAGGTAACATAATAATTCCTTTATTCTGTGGTATATTTTCGTGCTAACATTAGCGAGTTGGTAGCAGGGCGTTGTCATCACTGTTACCAAGCGTGTGAAAGAGCGAGAGAGACTTGCGTAACAGTGTCTCTCCAGACAAGGGGAGGGGAGGAGGACAGGGAGGTTGCCTCAGCCATACATTCTGTATCGCCGATTTTGACCATCCAAACACTGTTTCCACTTGTTTTATTGTTGTAACAGGTTAATCCCTTTATAATCAACCTATAATAGGCACATATGGATAAGTATTAATGCTATTTATGGTAAAATAACTATGTTAGTGATGGGAACAGCTCAAATAAGTCGGCACAGGAGTGTGGTGTCTCATACCCCCCATGCGCAGCAGAGAGGTTAAGAGGGAAGGCCTAAAAAAAAAAATTTAAACGGCCCCAGTAGCACTAAAAAAAAATTTGTTTTTTTTCCATACCTCTTATCACTTCCATATCCCCTCATTCCCCCTCCCCCTTCAATTATCACCTATTTTCCCTGTTATTCCCTAATTTGTTGGTATATTTTTGTGCTAACATTAGCAAAATGTGTGGAGGATGTGCCTAGTGAGTGTTACACACGCGAGTGTGAATGAGTAAGCTCAGTCAGGCTTGAGGCCTCGTGAAGGGAGGGGTTGCCTCAATTTGCTCCATAATTCATGAATGGGCTGCTCCATGTATATTCACGATTTTGACCAGAAAAATTATATTTCCACTTGTTTTATTGTTACAGGTTACTATCTTCATAGTGAAGGTAAAATAGGTGCATATGAATAAGTAATAACTATATTTGTCGTAAAATTACTATTATAGGCATGAATGGAGCCTAATATGCTCGCCCAGAACAGTGGTGTTCAATACCCCCTGCTCGCCGTTTATAGGTTAAAACTGTCACCACTATAACTATAATGATCACTACTTCACTCACCATCATAACTACTACTGTCACCATTAACACTACTACTGTCATAATCACTCGTTATCACAACTATCACCATCTTACAATAATTACTAGTCACCATTGTCACTACCATTATCATCACTACTAGTACTGTCACCATAGTCAGTCATAATTAGCACTACAATAGTCGTGTGGGTTCGGAACTTCTCCCGCAGTCATTGGGTTAATTGATACATGCACCTTACAAGTCATCAGAGAATCTTTGTGCAGATCTGTGTTTATAAGTTGAAACTTTATATATTCTGATACTGGGTGAAGGCTGACTGTAATTCCCAAACTACCACACAAAATAACAGGCAATAAACAGAACCCAAGTTTTTATTCAATAGTAGCAGAGGTTCATAAATAGTTTTAAGTCTGATTAACAAATGGCTAGAATAAGATAAAAACACGGGTTAAATATAAATCAGAGGTAATAACTCGCACATGATAAATAGTTCTGAGTTTTATAAGTTTTGGTTTGTTTATTTTGCAAGTTTTACATTATGATCGAAATACGATCAGCAGAGGATGTGCAAATAAATTAAAGTAAAAAAGGGCATAAGTACAAAGTTAATATGGCTAAGTACTGAAACTATATTGGACAACATATCTAAACGAATACAGGTACTGTACACAGGTGACAATATATTAAATAACAGATTTATGAAAAACCGGAATTCATAAACTTAGTTATTCTATATCTATCTACAGTATATGCTCAGGCCCAATCCCCACTTTTCCTATTTCTTATTTTATTTTCCTCTATTTTATTATTTATTTATTTTTTATTTTTTTCTTGGGGGTGGTTGACTCAAGACAGAGCAAGAACAGGAAAACACAAGACAAAACTGCGTACAAACACAGACAAAACACAAAATTCACACTCATCCAGGTCACCCAGGAGAATACCCAGAGACCAGGGTCACCAAGGTCGCTCCAGCACTCCCCCGGCCCCTGACCACCCGGAGAGGCTCCGATCTCGGCAGGCAGACATGTAGCAGAGCCAAAGCCACAAGCCTGCCCACCACACTTCCAGGCGCACCCTTCATATTAATCTAGTCTCCCCGGGCCAGGCGCCTGATGGACTGTTATCTAGTCCAACTCCTTCCCCCAAATGACCAGTGTTCACTCAACTATTCGCAAGCATTCGCCATTCATTCCTGTTTATTACCACTTCCTTTGCCTGATCTATAGTCATTCCCCTATCATCCAAAGCTTGTCTTACAGTCTCTCCATCTCAATGTGGATCTTCCCTTGTATCTGACTCCTATATTCTCTTTGTAAGCCTCTCATCTCCCATTCGTTCAACATGACCATACCAGCTCAGAACCCTTCTGTCCACTCTGGCTGACAAATGTTCCTGCTGCCCCACTCTCCTACGTATCTCTTCATTCCTCAATCTGTCTCTACGAGTAACTCCACACATACTCCTCAAGCAGCTTCCTTCTCTCCTTTTTCTTCAGAGCCCATGTCTCAGCCCCATACATCACTGTTGGCACAACAATGGGGGGAAATACAAAATTCGTCTGCTATTTTTCCCGCCTTTGGTTCGCACCAACCTAAATTTGTTGCCATCGAGTGAATTGAATTTTTTAAATCGCAGTCATCAAAATATCACTGGATTTCTATAGTCATAAATGTTAGACATATTACTCTAACATTCTATTCAGTACATTGTCCAATATACAAAGTATTTAGGATTAATAAAACATATTTGATTAGGCCCACAAAAACACATGGCAGTCATTCGAAAAATAGTCCTGTTAATATTTTAATAGACCGGTATCCATGTCCTAAAATTAAAATTATATGTATAAAAACTCGAGATGAACTTATAAAATAATCGTCATTAGCCACTTAACTGGATATTAGATTATACAATTATAAACTAGTTTCAGATTTGGCAAGCGCATAATAAATTGATGAGTGTTCGCTACCCATAATAGTCCTTAACCCGGGAACTGCCGGGAGACTCTTATGAGTTCCCCCCGGCAGACTGCGGGAAGACTCTTAAGAGTAAGGGGGAAAAAAATCCATTTAAAACCCCCCCAAAAAAAAAAAATTTTTTTTTTTTTTTTTTGCCCCTGGGCCATGCCAAATATCACTTCCACCTCCCCTCCTTCCCCACTTTCCTCCCCTCCTTCAGTTATCACCTATTTTCCTTGTTATTCCCTTATTCTGTGGTTAATTTTTGTGCTAACAATAGCGAGTTGGTAGCAGGGCGTTGTGTGACGTTAACCACTCCGTTAGAACCGCATGGCTTGTCCTACAGTGACTCGCTAGGATCGCCAGGGCAGTGGAAGTGGCTACAGTTGATGTATCATTGTGTGCTTTATTTCATATGAAAGCTCGTGTCATGGGCAGTCCAGAGGCTCTTTGTTTTCACCCATGTCAAGTCTTTATATATTTAATTGCAAAGTTTATGTTTTATCATTAAGTAGTAATGATAGGATTTGAGAGAGAGAGAGAGAGAGTAGAACAGAGTGTTGGGAGGCGCGCAGTGTTTTGCTATACTTGATGACGTCATAGCTGGCTGGCCTCGTGGGGATTCGTTGAAGGAGTTTTTTTACCATGCTTGGTGACGTCATGTTTGGCTAGCTTCTTTAGCATTGGCTAGAGGACTTGTTACCGCTTTTCCTACGCGGTTCGAACTAGTGCTAGTATATATACAGCTCTCTCGCTATTCTCTCCCTCAGATCTGGTTTCTAGAACGCATCCCTCTTATCCCTTTGATATCTGTCCTCCTCTCTACACCTGAGAACCTTTTCCTCTGCCTATCTCTCTCATTTTCCATATCTTTCACCACCTTTTATTAATATTATACCCCCTCTGGTTAACTCTGCATAATCAGCTTCATGCTGGCCAGTTGTATTGTGCGTTAAGGTCTTATATACCCCATGTATGTTTAGTTGTTAAGATAAGTTGATCACGAAGCATTGGTTGGCATTCAT
This sequence comes from Paralithodes platypus, assembly GCA_032716605.1. Classification (NCBI taxonomy): domain Eukaryota; kingdom Metazoa; phylum Arthropoda; class Malacostraca; order Decapoda; family Lithodidae; genus Paralithodes; species Paralithodes platypus. The sequence goes on along the minus strand of CM064489.1, from coordinate 30,665,719 downwards.
ATTGTTCAGTACCGCTTCCTATAATTATTAGTGTTCTGCTGGATTAGATAATGCTAGACTAGGAGTCTGATATTATAAGGCATTGTTTCCAATGGGTGCTGGCTTTAGTTAAAAGCTGCACAACATACCTGAGAACTGGAGTTGATTGGGTAAATTCTAGTCTGTGTGCCATTGAGAATAGAGCATGCACGAATGAGGGCTTTTTGCCTATACCATTCCGCACTGTTCTAGGCTCGGTTGTTTGTCTTTGAGGTACGCCAGGAGAACGCTTGATACTTCGGTATTAAGGTTTCTCAAGCGAGCTACCCTTCCCTATAACGTAATATTTGACGCACAGACTTGAGATTTGCACTAGGCTATGCGGCATGCCATGCGCACCAGTATCTCATATCATTGACTGTAGCTAGACTTTATCAGTCATAGTAGACATTAAGTATATTAAACCAATTACTCTTATTATGCATACCCGTTTATGATTACACAAGCATTTCACAGCCTAGTTTGATGTATTGAGACACAAACGACTTAGGCTCTTTTTGTTGATAGGAATACTGCATTGTCGTGGCGATTATCATTATTGTTGTAGCGTTTAGGATATTCTTGGCTCCGACTGCATTATATATCCTGCCTTTTTGTGTGCATAGCCTGCACGAGCATTGTTCCGCTGCCTGCCTTTTTGGGTTCCATTTCCGATTCGAGCATCTTGATAGCATCTAACATTTAAAGAAGATTCCTTGTTGGTGTTGAAGGACTTTAGTGCACTTTCTTTCATGCAGGAGTGCCTGACATTTATTGATTAAAGTAACGTAAGCTGTAACTTCTCTTACCACCTTACTTTGCATACCATAACCAAGCACCTTCGGTTATAGGTAGTAATAGGCTGTTTTCACGTAACATTAAGCCTAGAGTAGACGCACATTTATTGAGAGTTTGATAACCTATTATTGCATATAGAACTCTGGAGAGTATTTGTGTTTTTTGTTCACTGGGAATATACATCAGAGGTTGGATCTAGCGCTTTCCGTTGTAGCATTTATGCCATTACTAGTCCAATGAATAAGAGCCCTGATATATTTAAACCTCAGTCGTAACAAATGGCGACCTTCGCCATTTGTTACGACTGAGGTTTAAATATATCAGGGCTCTTATTCATTGGACTAGTAATGGCATAAATGCTACAACGGAAAGCGCTAGATCCAACCTCTGATGTATATTCCCAGTGAACAAAAAACACAAATACTCTCCAGAGTTCTATATGCAATAATAGGTTATCAAACTCTCAATAAATGTGCGTCTACTCTAGACTTAATGTTACGTGAAAACAGCCTATTACTACCTATAACCGAAGGTGCTTGGTTATGGTATGCAAAGTATACACCTAGGATTTGGTGAACCTACATTTATTAGCAGGGAACATTTGTTGTTTTGGGGAATATTTTGCGGGGATCAGCAAGAATAATTTTTTTTTGCAACATAGTATAGCCCTTGAGTATTTCCGATAATTTTTGTGTGTATATTGAGGTATAAGAGTTTGGGGTGCTTCTTTTCTGAATATTGAGGTGGGAAATTTTTGTGAGCATCATGTCTTATACCGGATCAGAGGAGAATGGAGACAGTATGTAATGTCGAAACTGAGGAACAGCAGTATGATGAAAGGGTTAATCAGGTGAACTGTGAGGAGGACGCTAGGATATTTTTGCAATGGCCTGTTACTGCCGAGCGGTTGGAGGGTATGGATCGGTACGGTCTTCAATGCCTGGCCACAGCTATCGGTCATGCGGATACTAGCATCATGACCAGGGATAACTTGATAACGTGTGTACTGGGCAGGGTGACTGGTGAGCGAGATGGGTTGAGTGCTCAGAGCCCTTCGGCCATGCTTCCCCTACACTCGACTACCAGCCATCCCAGTGGTTTGCCGACCCCGGGTACGCTTCCACAGTTGGGTGGTGACTGGCAGGGTGGGTTGCCCCTGGGGGGACCACCGGTAATTTCAAACATTGTAGCACCTTCACCTCCTCAAGGGTTAACTCCAGAATTATTGCTTCAGCTCGACTAAGATTCAGCAGCAAATAGAATTAGCCAAGATAGAAGAGAGAAAAAGTCACCAGCAACAAAGGGCAGGTGAGCTTCAGCAGCAAATAGAGCTAGCAAAAATCCAAGCTGAGTCGACTAAGTACTGTGCCGACAGGGACGTAGAGAAGTCGCGAGTAGAGACAACGGGACAGCGACTTGGGGCTGGTAACCGTGCCCATGATCAATCTCTCTCGCACTTATTGAAACTGGTTCCGGTGTTTGATGAGAGTGGGGTAACAGAATTTTTCGCACGCTTTGAGAAGAAGTGCCAGGAACACCAGTGGCCAGAGAATAAATGGGCAGCACTTGTATCCTCTAGATTAATAGGCAAGGGTCTTAAAGCCTATGATGCGTTACCTTTGGAGTCATGTATTGTGTATGAGGATCTCCAGGAGGCTGTCCTGAGGGCTTACGAACTGCAACCAGAAACGTACTGTTTGAAGTTCCGGGGTGTAACTAAGGGAAGAGATAGCACCTTTTTGGAACACGCCCGGGACTTGTCCGATGCTATGGGGAACTGGCTCCGATCTGAGAAGGTAACAACATTTGATGGAATTAAGCAGTTAATGATGGAGCAGTTCTTTAAGAGCACGGGCGGTGATCTAACTTTGAACTTAAAGGAGAAAAACCCAAGAACTCTAGTCGAAGCAGCAGAAATGGCTGATCGACGGCTGTCGTTGATTCGGGGTTGCGGGTCCTCACAAAAGTACGATGCAAGTGCTAGGGACCGTTATCCTCCCCCTCCCTGTAGCAATGACACATTTAAACAAAAGAGCAATGAAACTAAAACTGCATCCAAACCTAACACCACGCCGTATGAGAAAAGTCAGGGTCTTTTTACATCACAGTATAAGCCGAAACCGAAATTTATGTGTTTTAAGTGCTACCAGGAGGGTCATAAGGCAAATGAGTGCCCTAGTCGACCTCCTCCGGCAGCCGTGTCTTTTGCTCACGGCATTGGAGTGTTCAAGAGGACATCGGAGTTTGTTAGAGGCAATTCTTCCGAGGTAAATACACTGCCAGTGCAGAAGGATCCGGAAGGCTTATTCCCTGTCCGTGATGCCTTTAGTGACCACAGGTGACTCGGTTGTGTGGAGTGGGGGGGTAGAAGACATGAGGTGAGAATTTTGCGTGACACTGGGGCATCGCAAACATTGTTGAGGAATTTCACTGGTAAACCTGTAAATACGGCACGGGTGGTTGTGGTTCAGGGAGTTAATGCAACAAGGTCATACCCGCTTGTAAGAATGAAGATGGAAGTTGATGGTGTGACTCGTGACCTGGATGTAGGAATTGTGGAGAAGTTACCTGTTGGGGGCGTCGACCTCCTTCTCGGCAACGACTTTGCCGGGCCTACTTCTGAGGCTCCACCCTTAGTCGTTGCCGAGAAGCCGGCCGACGTGAGTAGGGAGGAGCAGGAGTGGGTTGAGAAGTGTCCGGTGCAACCTATGGCGTGTATTGTCACTAGATCTCTTGCATCCAGGGAGTCACATTCTGGTCAACAGTCTTTAGACAAGCGGAGGAAAGGTACCGAGAAGGGGTTGGAAGTTGATGCGGTTGAGAGTTTAGTATCAACGGACATTCTCGGGGACTCATTATTAGGACCAATATTCGAGTCTGGAGAAGACCCATTAACTGTTACTGAGAAGGCAGAGGATGGGCTTAAAAAGACGAAGAGACAGCAACGATACACAGAGAGAGAACAGCGGGAGGCTAAATTCAGTGTAGGAGGGGGGCATGAGTTGTTTCGCAAACACTTAGATAAGCTTGCTCCTTCGGACATTCGTAAATTGCACTTAGAAGACCCGGAGGTTCTTGAATGTGGTACCGGTGCTGTCGAGTTGAAAGAGGACAGTGATGCACAGTTGGGAGATTTTTACAAGGATCCCCTGACCATCATGGAGGTAGCAACAAGGTACCCTGACGCGTACCCTATGAGACATGGGTCAGCGAAGACGGTGATCCGGAACTTGCTAGTGTATTTTTCCCGGTATGGTTACCCGCAGGGGATTCGGGCAGACCAGGGATCCAACTTCACTTCTAACCTCTTTGTTCAAGCAATGCCGCAGCATGGGATTGTTTACGGTTGTGTCATCTGCGTATCATCCGGAGAGCCAGGGTGTGTTAGAGCGATGGCACTCAGCCTTGGAATCTGTGCTTCGTTGTTGTTGCTTTGAGAGTGGGAATGGTTGGGATCTTGGCCTGCCATGTGTTTTGTTTGCTGCACGGGAGGTACCTGGGGAAAGTTGGGGATTCAGCCCTAATGAGCTCGTCTTTAGACACCGTGTCAGAGGGCCTCTCCCTATGGTTAAAGAAGTATGGGAGGGCGCAGAAAAACCTTGTTTTATGCTCAAGGGTGTCCTCGACGGTCGAGAACGGATGTTGCGCAGTCTGGAGTTGGCTGGCCGTAATTCGACTAGCTCTCAGGCCCTCATGAAGGACAGGTACGACCTCAAGGTTAAACTCAGGGAGTTTCACGTGGGTCAGGAGGTGTTGATTCTACTGCCCCTTGTAGGTCATCCCTTATCCGCGAAGTACACTGGTCCTTATAGGGTGGTGGAGAAGCTATCGGACCTGGATTACTTGGTAGCCACTCCAGACAGACGGAAGCGCATTCAGTTATGTCACGTTAATCTCATGAAGGAGTATGTGAGGCACCCCCTGAGCCTCTCACTGTGCCTGTGATGACGTTTAGCAGTCAAGGTGGAGAAGGAGAACGGGACAGTCAAGCTCAGGTGGAGGATAACTGGAAGGATAAGAAAGTCAAATGGGCGCCTGAGTGTGAGAAGGCGTTTAGAGTAGTAAAACACCTGTTGTGCACTCACCCGATCCTCAGGGCCCCTGACTTTAGCCTACCTTTCCAACTAGCAACGGATGCTAGTGGTGTGGGGGCTGGTGCCGTCCTTATGCAAAAGGACGATGATGGGCTGGAGCATCCTGTTAGTTTCTGCTCGGAGAAGTACAATTCGGCCCAGGGGAGCTGCTCTGTTGTCGAGGAGGAGCAGCTGGCGGTTGTGCTTGCGCTGGGGCATTTCGAGGTCTATGTTCCAGCCTATGGTCCGGTCGTTGTAGTTTACACAGATCATCACCCTCTCAAGTTCTTGGACCAGTTTCACAATCGGAATATGAGGCTGACCAGGTGGTCGCTAATGTTACGGGAGTATAGCCTGGACATACACCATATTGCTGGTTGTGACAACGTGGTTGCAGATTGTCTTTCAAGGGTATATGATCCTGGGTAGATTGACACACGGGTAGCCTCCTGCTTTAGTTTGAATAGTATTTTGCGCTTGGTGCTTGTTGGCTCGCGGTTGTAGCCCAGCGTATTGGGTCGTAAAGCAGGAGTTGAGCGTTTGGTATAGAAGAAAAAACTAGGCTTGCCCCTATAGTGCAGCCGAAATAAACAAATTAAAAACATGAAAATCAAATAAAAACTCTTTCTTTGATAGTTGAATTTTTTCAGTATGTTATAGCAGTAATTCTGAGTTGCACTCCTCTCAGAATGCTGGGCTAGAGAAGCTTGCTCTTGAGGAGCATAACTACATATGATTTAACCTATTGTGTTGGGGAGGGTTATAATTTTGTAAAATGTTTTGTTGAGAACTGTGCCAGATATTTTACTGCCGCTGGGTGATGGGAAGTAGAGATATAGCATGGGTTCTAACAATCAGATTTTTGTGAGGCTTGGGCCTCTGAGAAAAATCTTAGGGGGGGTGTGACGTTAACCACTCCGTTAGAACCGCATGGCTTGTCCTACAGTGACTCGCTAGGATCGCCAGGGCAGTGGAGGTGGCTATAGTTGATGTATCATTGTGTGCTTTATTTCATATGAAAGCTCGTGTCATGGGCAGTCCAGAAAGGCTCTTTGTTTTCACCCATGTCAAGGCTTTATATATTTAATTGCAAAGTTTATGTTTTATCATTAAGTAGTAATGATAGGATTTGAGAGAGAGAGAGAGAGAGAGAGAGTAGAACAGAGTGTAGGGAGGCGCGCAGTGTTTTGCTATACTTGATGACGTCATAGCTGGCTGGCCTCGTGGCGATTCGTTGAAGGAGTTTTTTACCATGCTTGGTGATGTCATGTTTGGCTAGCTTCTTTAGCATTGGCTAGAGGACTTGTTACCGCTTTTACTACGCGGTTCGAACTAGTGCTAGTATATATACAGCTCTCTCGCTATTCTCTCCCTCAGATCTGGTTTCTAGAACGCATCCCTCTTATCCCTTTGATATCTGTTCCCCTCTCTACACCTGAGAACCTTTTCCTCTGCCTATCTCTCATTTTCCATATCTTTCACCACCTTTTATTAATATTATACCCCCTCTGGTTAACTCTGCATAATCAGCTTCATGCTGGCCAGTTGTATTGTGCGTTAAGGTCTTATATAACCCATGTATGTTTAGTTGTTAAGAAAAGTTGATCACGAAGCATTGGTTGGCATTCATATTGTTCAGTACCGCTTCCTATAATTATTAGTGTTCTGCTGGATTAGATAATGCTAGACTAGGAGTCTGATATTATAAGGTATTGTTTCCAATGGGTGCTGGCTTTAGTTAAAAGCTGCACAACATACCTGAGAACTGGAGTTGATTGGGTAAATTCTAGTCTGTGTCCCATTGAGAATAGAGCATGCACGAATGAGGGCTTTTTGCCTATACCATTCCGCACTGTTCTAGGCTCGGTTACATAAGAACATAAGAAAATGGGAGTCTGCAGAAAGCCGATTGGCCTAAGCAAGGCAGATCCCTGTCCCACACAACCCCAATTACAAAGCCCAATTATAGGCTCAACACTCTAATACCCTGAGGATCATCTTACCAAAACGGTTAGAGATTAACGCAGGATTACGGGGGTCTGCAGAGCGCTGATTGGCCCAACCCTGCTGATCCCCCTTCACACCCAACCCTTCTCGTCCATATGCTTATCCAATTTTATCTTAAAGCTCCCTATAGTTTTTAATCCCACTATAGCACTTGGTAGTCCATTCCACCCACCTACAACTCTGTTACCAAACCAATATTTGCCTATATCTTTTCTGAAACGAAATTTATCTAATTTGAAACCATTGGTACGAGTTCTTTCGCTATCACTGAGCTTTAGTACATTTGTCATGTCCCCTTTGTTAATCCCACTAACCCACTTGAACACCTCTATCATATCCCCTCTAACTCTGCGTCTCTCTAACGAATGTAAGCCTAATTTCTTCAACCTTTCTTTATACGGAAGATTTCTAATATTATGGATAATTTTTGTCATTCTACGTTGTACTCTCTCCAATGAATCTATGTCCATTCTGTAATAAGGACACCAAAATTGAACAGCATAATCCATATGGGGTCTAACTAATGACAAGTAAAGTTTTAAGATAACATCAGCAGTTCTGTTACTCACACTCCTAGAGATGAACCCGAGAATCCTGTTTGCCTTGTTTCGAACGCTTATACACTGTTGTCTAGGCTTCAAATCATTGCTAACAAACACCTAGATCTTTCTCACAATTCGAGTTTTCTACTTCCACATTAACTAGTTTATATTTAACATTTGTATGCATCTTCCCTATCTTTAATACCTTGCATTTGTCAATGTTAAACTTCATCTGCCAATTTACTGACCATTCGTGTAAGGTATCTAGATCCCTTTGGAGGCACTCTATATCTCTATCTGAATCAATTGTTCTCCCCATTTTGGTATCGTCTGCAAATTTACTTATCCTACTAGTTATACCTAAATCAAGGTCATTTATGTATATAACAAACAACAGAGGACCTAATACAGATCCCTGGGGGACACCACTTTTGACTGCTCCCCATTCTGACTTCGTACCATTTATGCTGACTCTCTGCTTCCTACCAATTAGCCATGACCTAATCCATCCCAACAACGCCCCACCTATTCCATGCGCCTCAACCTTTCTCATCAATCTCTCATGGGGGACTCTGTCGAAAGCTTTACTGAAATCTAAATATATTATATCATATGACTTGTCATTATCTACTGCTTCATATACCTCTGAGAAAAAACTAAGCAAATTAGTAAGGCAAGAACGTCCCTGAGTGAATCCATGCTGAGAAGAATTTATTAAATTAAATGTATCTAAGTGGTTTCTAATTTTACTAGCAATAATTGACTCTAGTAGCTTTCCTATGATTGATGTAAGACTAATGGGACGGTAATTGGATGCTATTGATTTGTCACCTTTTTTGAAGATCGGAACTACGTTTGCAAGCTTCCAAGCTTCTGGAACTATACCTGTCTCCAATGACTTGTTAAATAAAAATGTTAATGGGTAACTTAACTCATCCCTACATTCTTTTAATACTCTAGCATATACCTCATCAGGACCAGGCGATTTATGAGGTTTCAGTCTGTCAATTTCCTTAAGCACATCATTTCTACTTATAGTAACCGTACTTAACCTATTTTCTATACTATCGCTATATACCTTACGGACTTCTGGAAACTGTGCCAAATTTTCATTAGTGAAAACGGAAAGAAATTGACTATTTAATGTACTGCACATTTCTAAATCATTTTCTGTCATTTCTCCTATCGAAGTTTTAAGGGGACCAATTACATCTCTAACCTTGGATTTATATAGTTGGTAAAAAGCTTTAGGATTATTTTTTGAGTCATTGGCAACCTTAATTTCATAATTTCTTTTTTCTTTCCTAATATCCTTTTTTACCTGTCTTGATAGATTCTGATAGTAAGCAAGTAGGTGAATTTCGCCTTTCCTAATTTTTCTATATATTCCTCTCTTTTGTCCTAGAAGATCTAATAGTCTATTATTCATCCATTTGGGTTGGTTCTGTGTTGATCTAAATTTTCTTTTGGGGATGTATTTATTTTGTGCATTGAATACTGACTTGATACAATTATCGTATATATCTACCAAGGTTGACGTCTCTTCCTGACTTAAGCTGACAGGTGCCTGAGAAGGGGTACACTCATTTGGACACCTGGATCGACTTAATTTTTTGACCATAGGGTCAGCTAATAGGGCTCTTCTTAACCCACCATAATTGGCTTTTCTAAAGTCAGGTATTAATGTGGTATTCTCTCTGGTATTACCTTTCCATTGTATATTAAAATACACAGAAATGTGGTCACTATTTCCTAGGTGGTCCCCTATCTCTATATTATTTACCATATGTTCATTGGTACTGAAAACTAAATCGAGAATATTATTACCTCTAGTCGGCGTATCTATGAATTGAAATAAAAAACTATCTTGTACTACCTCTATAAACTCCTCAGAATCAGAGTCTCCTATTTGATGCTGCCAATCTATATTCGGAAAATTAAAATCCCCCATAATGCACACATTGCTAAACCTTGATGCCATTTTAATTTCCTCCCATAATGACGTTCCGTCATTTCCACTCATATTTGGCGGTCTATACATAACTCCAATAACTATGGTCTCACTACCTTCGTTAACCTCTACCTGGGTGGGGCTTTGGTTTCCCGGGCGTTTCCGCACCCTCCTCAGATCCCCGCCATGGAGTGGCTTCGGTCACCCAGGCTTTATTGTGGTCGGCAGGGAGGGTTCTGTGGGGGAGCTCGGTTATGGCCTTGGAATTGCTCGGGGCCTTGGGGCTGTTCGGCCAGGCAGCTTGGGGAACAACAACAACAACAACAACAACCTCTACCTTTTGTTTGTCTTTGAGGTACGCCAGGAGAACGCTTGATACTTCGGTATTAAGGTTTCTCAAGAGAGCTATTCTTCCCTATAACGTAATATTTGACGCACAGACTTGAAATTTGCACTAGGCTATGCGGCATGCCATGCACACCAGTATCTCGTATCATTGACTCTAGCTAGACTTTATCAGTCATAGTAGACATTAAGTATATTAAACCAATTACTCTTATTATGCATACCCGTTTATGATTACACAAGCATTTCGCAGCCTAGTTTGATGTATTGAGACACAAACGACTTAGGCTCTTTTTGTTGATAGGAATACTGCATTGTCGTGGCGATTATCATTATTGTTGTAGCGTTTAGGATATTCTTGGCTCCTACTGCATTATATATCCTACCTTTTTGTGTGCATAGCCTGCACGAGCATTGTTCCGCTGCCTGCCTTTTTGGGTTCCATTTCCGATTCGAGCATCTTGATAGCATCTAACATTTAAAGAAGATTCCTTGTTGGTGTTGAAGGACTTTAGTGCACTTTCTTTCATGCAGGAGTGCCTGACATTTATTGATTAAAGTAACGTAAGCTGTAACTTCTCTTACCACCTTACTTTGCATACCATAACCAAGCACCTTCGGTTATAGGTAGTAATAGGCTGTTTTCACATAACATTAAGCCTAGAGTAGACGCACATTTATTGAGAGTTTGATAACCTATTATTGCATATAGAACTCTGGAGAGTATTTGTGTTCTTTGTTCACTGGGAATATACACCAGAGGTTGGATCTAGCGCTTTCCGTTGTAGCATTTATGCCATTACTAGTCCAATGAATAAGAGCCCTGATATATTTAAACCTCAGTCGTAACAGTTGTCATCACTGTTACCAAGCGTGGGAAAGAGCGAGAGAGAGACTATTGCGGAACAGTGTCTCTCCAGACAAGGGGAGGGGTGGAGGGCAGGGAGGTTGCCTCAGCCATACATTATGTAACTCCCGGCCTGTATCGCCGATTTTGATCATCCAAACACCTGTTTCCACTTGTTTTGTTGTTGTAACAGGTTAATACCTTTATAATCAACCTATAATAGGCACATATGGATAAGTATTAACCTCTCGGCTGCGCATGGGGGGTATGAGACACCACACTCCTGTGCTGACGTATTTGAGCTGTTCCCATCACTAACATCATTATTTTACCATAAATAGCATTAATACTTATCCATATGCGCCTATTATAGGTTGATTATAAAGGTATTAACCTGTTACAACAATAAAACAAGTGGAAACAGCGTTTGGATGGTCAAAATCGGCGATACAGGCCGGGAGTTACATAATGTATGGCTGAGGCAACCTCCCTTCCCACCACTTTTCTCCACGTCTGGAGAGAGACTGTCGATCGATTCTCTCTCTCTCTCTTGCACTCGCTTGCTAACAGTGATGACAATGCCCTGCTTGCAACTCGCTAATGTTAGCACGAAAATATACCACAGAATAAGGGAATAACAGGGAAAATAGGTGATAACTGAATGAGGGGAGGAAAGTGGGGAAGGAGGGGAGGTGGAGGAGTGATATTTGGCATGGCCCAGGGGCAATAAAAAAATAAAAAAAATAAAAAAATAAAAACAAGATTTTTTTTTTTGGGGTGTTTTAAATAGATTTTTGTTTTCCCTTACTCTTTACCCGGGAACTGCGGGAAGACTCTTAAGAGTTCCCCCGGCGGACTGCGGGAAGACTCTTAAGAGTCAGAGAAAAAAAAAATCAACTTTAAACATAAAAAAAAAAAAAAAAATTTGTTTTGCCCCTGGGCCATGCAAAATATCACTCCTCTACCTCCCCTCCTTCCCCACTTTCCTCCCCTCCTTCAGTTATCACCTATTTTCCCTGTTATTCCCTTATTCTGAGGTATATTTTCGTGCTAACATTAGCGAGTTGCAAGCAGGGCATTGACATCACTGTTAGCAAGCGAGTGCAAGAGAGAGAGAGAGAGAGTATCGATCGACTGTGTCTCAGTGGCCTTGGGGGAAATTGGCGGGAAAGCAGGTTGCCTCACCCATACATTATATAACTCGCGGCCTGTATCTTCGATTTTGACCATCCAAACGCTGTTTTCACTCGTTTTATTGTTGTTTCAGGTTAATACCTTTATAATCAACCCATAATAGGCGCGTATGGATAAGTATTAATGCTATATATGGTAAAATGAATATTTTAGTGATGGAAACAGCTCAAATACGTCAGCACAGGCAGAGGTGTCTAATTACCCCCATGCGCACTTCTTAGGTTAAGAGTTTTCCCGCAGTCCGCCAGGGGAACTCTTAACCTCTCCGCGGCACATAGGTTTTTTTTTACAGGTACATACTGTGCGCATGTATGATGATTTTGGGACCCATTGCCAATTTCGATAAAAAGAACATCAGCGTGGGAACGGTCCGTAGTTGAAAAATGTGGAGCGAATGGCACCACGCGGCTAGATTGTCATCGAGCGGTGAGATTTCCCGGCCGAATTTTCACGCGCCCAGGGGATAGAACCTGAGGGAGGAGGGGGTGGGTTACCGCGTAATATCACGTATATCTCCTTTTTTTATCCCTTTTAGGCTATGTAGAGTATGTATACGTGTGTAGGCCACCCAAATAACAATGAATATGCCTCATAGTGACCAAAAATTGCAATATATAAGGGAATTATCAATTAATATTTAGGCGGGAATGAAGATGGGTTGGAGGTTTGGCGGCAATTTATGAGATGAGAGTGTGGTTTGCGCTATAATATTACGTATATCTCGTACTTAGAGCACTGTCATGCTATAATACAGACTTGTACGTATGTAGACGTGCCATATAACAATATATATACCGCATATAGGCCAATTCATGCGATATTTACACACATTATCAATGAGTTTCTATGCGTGAACCAAGGTGTGATTGAGTTGTGCTGGGAATGAAAGGGGGAGAGGGTGTTTTGCGCCATAAATATCACGTATATCTCATACTTAGAGCACTGTCATGCTATAATACAGACTTGTACGTATGTAGACATGCCATACAACAATATATATACCGCATATAGACCAATTCATGCGATATTTACGCACATTATCAATGAGTTTCTAGCAGACGGAAGCCTAAAAGGGTGGGTGAGGGTGGGTGGGTGGGAGGGAGGCAGGGAGTGAGTTGTGGAGAGAGTGAAGGCAGGGAGTAACATACGCAGCTATCAAGAAACATACGCACCTGTGTGATAATTGTGGAGGCGCCCGAGGCTTATGGATGTCTTGGGATTTTGAAACTTATGTCTAGCAGGTGTCTGGGGTTTGTTGCCACCAAGAGGTCTTCAATAACATGAGTCAGGAATGGAGAGAGAGAGAAAGTGAGACATGCGTATGTCGTACGTATAAATGGCTTTCAGAATTGCATTTTTATGCAAGCAGACATTGCATTTTAGACACATGTGAAGTACCACAGAAATATGTAGGCCATTGACTGTAAATAAAGTACTATATTATAGACCAGGAACGAGGGTGGTCAGTAAACATCGGCACCTTTTTTGATAGAGAGCTAAATATAGACTGGTGTCGCCTTACACTTGCGAAAGGGTAGATTGCCACCAGAGAAACTTGTATTTATTTATTTCCAAGTAATATGCAATCTAAATGTATAATCGAGACCTACTGCAAGTATTTGTATGACAGTCATGACTATGTATAATCCAATATACGCCTGTAAGGGCGTAGGCGAGATATAAGAAAGATGGTTGAGCAATTTTCTTACACCCACACAGTTATTATTCATTATTATTTACAATATTATACAATACAAATGTATTTGTGAAGAGTATTTTATGCATGCTGTATTTATACAAATTTAGTTGGTAGCCAAACTCAGACAGAGAGAGGTGTTGTGGATGGAGGGAGGGAAGGATCACCCACTGACCCACTGACCGTGTGATAATGACTGGAGTCACACTGAGAGGGGCAATTTTGCTGAGTGTTTGGGCAATTTTTGACAGAATAAAGTCATATAATTACTAATTCTTGACAGAGACAAACTTGTATAAACCTTTGCATGATATAATTGATAATCCCATCAATTTACAAACGTAAATTGGTGGGATAATTCATTTTTTTTTTGTATATTGTTATTTCGATTGTAGACACGAAGTTTTGAGTGACATTTGGTATGAGCTCCTGTGGCATGGTTGGTAAGGTTGTGGACTGGAAAACTCAAAGTGTGGTAGGGTAGTGGGATTGAATCCAAGAGGGGGTTATGGGGAAGGTTTTATACTGTTTAGATAAATTTTGATAATTTTTTTTTTTTACAAGATCATGCCATTGTATTCAAACAATATGAAATATTCATAGAATATATCATATTGTAAGAATACAATGACATGACCTTGTTTTTTTTTGTTTTTTTTTTTTGTTTTTTTTATCTTAGTAGGTTTGACAGGATTTATTGAAACATTTATTTTGGTACAATTCATTTGAGGTAAGAAAATATATACACATTACTTTGGCTATAACAAACATATATATTGATATACTAAAAAAGCAGGCATATTACATGGAAATCTTTGAAACTTATAAACTAAATAATGAAAGATACAATTATATAATGTAAAAAGCTATATCACAGGGACATCTTTGGAACTTATACATTATATAATATATATGTAACATTATGAGGTAGCGTGATCAATTTGGTCAGGTCAGGTAAGGTAGGGCGCGAGTCCAGGGCAGGGCAGGGCAGAGGGCGAGTCCAGGGCAGGGCAGGGCAGGGGGCGGCACTCAGTAGTTTTTATACATGTGGTAGTCCCTGAAGCAGTCACCCAAGCAGAGTGCAACTTTGCACTCGGCGCACATTGAGGTGACTCTTTTGGTTACATGGGGTTTCCTGACACTGGAGCTGCAGACGTGGCACTGCACCTGCCTGTGACAAGTGCCAATCAGCTCGGTGTTGGTTGGGTAGTGTTTTTCCACACCCAGCTGGATGCGGTCAGGGACGTGATCCCCACGCCATGCCGTACGTCTGTGAGTGGTGGTGCCATACTTCTCCAGGAGTTGATATGCAACGTTATACACAAACTCCCGGAATTTTAGCTTCTGGTTTGGGGCCATCTCTCTCTTCACCAACCACAAGTTATAGGCATTGAGCATCGTGATGTCAACTAGGTGGAGGAAGAGCTTGTGATACCACTTCACAGTCTTCCTCAGACACTCAACGCCTGACAGTTGACAGTCAGACTTGTCCACCAGGCGCATGTTCTTTGTGTAGTCCACTACCATGTCGGGCTTATAGATGGTCTTCCTGGTTCGGTAGTGGATTTTACCAGAGTCCATCTGGGCACCTGTGTGGACTGTGGAAAGCAGGTGGACGTCTCTTTTGTCCTTCCACTTCAGGGCTACCACTTTCCCGGACTTTTCAAGTTGCTTGTACTTCTGCCCCTTTCGTCGCCTTCTTCGGACATGCCTCTCGCGGTGTTCCTGGGCCAGTTCGTCTTCAGAAGGTGTGTCACTGGAGGAGGCATCTGACAGAGGAATGACATCACCTGTGAACTTAGGCATAAACTTTCTTGTCTTTCTGACAGTCCCACATGACCCAGTTTGGTTGTCATGAAGAAACTGGCAGAGAGCAAGAGAAGTATACCAGTTGTCAGTGTAGATGATGTGGCCTTTGCCCAGGTAAGGTGCCAACATTTTCCTGACGATGGCACCTGACATGCCCATGGGGTCACCGGGAGCGGCTTTCGGTACGTTCGGTCAGTTCCTGTATACACGATCATGTCAAGCACTATTCCAGTTTCACAGTCACACAAAACGAAGAGCTTGATTCCGAACCTATGCCTTTTCAAGGGGATATACTGCTTGAAAACAAGACGTCCTTTGAAGAGCACGAGCGACTCATCAATCACCAAATTGAGGAAGGGGTAAAAGTATTTCCTATACCTCTCCAACAACATGGTGAACACATCCCGAACTTTCCATATCCTGTCAATCCTGTTAGGATTTTCGTTGTCTGCAAAGTGCATAAATCTTAGCAGCAACAAAAATCTGTCACGAGTCATGAACTTATTGAAAGTTGGGGTGGCGATGAGAGGGTCGTGCTTCCAGTAGTGTTGCAACACATGCTTCTTGCAAAGAGGCATGAGGAACAACAAGGCAAAAAACGTCATGAATTCTTCAACAGTCGTATCCACCCAGCCTCGTATTCTCGCTTTTGGAGAAATGACGTTCAATTTGCCAAACACCCACCTGTAGTAGGCGTTTGTTTGGGCAACGATGTAAGTCATTACCTCCAAATCGAAAAAAGCGAGGAAGAAGTCGCTTTCGTTTGCGTTTTCGTCACAGGGCCAGTCATCAGTTATACCTGACGTACCAGGATTGAACTGGGGCACGTCAGGCACAAAATTGACCCCGTCAGACCACTCAAACGAAGGCATGCCAGGGATCGGAATGTCGTCTCCGTCTGCTTCTGCGTCTGAAATATCGCTGTCATGTTCGCGATACAACACAGCATCATCATCACCCTCCTCTTCACTAGACAGACGCCCTTCTTCATTTTCATCACCGACGTCTGACTCACTTCCACTGTCCACTTCCAAATCCCCCCACCCTTGGTCCCGTGCTAGGGCGTTGTCGTCGAAACCCGCAGGGCTGCCAATGCCCTGCGAATCACCACCAAACAGCAGGGCGGCATACTTGGATGGTATCAGATTTTTTCTGCTCACTCTAGCACGTAGGGGCGTCTTATGGGCAGGGGCAGAAGGGCCAGCAGGGGCGGCAGTGGTGCGTGGTGCAGTGGGCCTGGAGGCAGGCAAGATGATGTTGGTGCCTGTCGCCCCTTTCCCTTTTCCTTTCCCTGTTCCTTGGGCAGGGGCAGCAGGGGCAGCAGGGCCGGCAGGGACAGCAGGGCCAGCAGTCGCTTTCCCTCTCCTTTTCCCCTTCCCCTTCCCCTTCCCTTTTCCTTGGGCAGGGGCAGCAGGGGCGGCAGGGACAGCAGGGCCAGCAGTCGCTTTCCCTCTCCTTTTCCCCTTCCCCTTCCCCTTCCCTTTTCCTTGGGCAGGGGCAGCAGGGCCGGCAGGGACAGCAGGGCCAGCAGTCGCTTTCCCTCTCCTTTTCCCCTTCCCCTTCCCCTTCCCTTTTCCTTGGGCAGGGGCGGCAGGGGCGGCAGGGGCGGCTGGTGGTGGTGGTGGTGGCAGGGTCACTGTGGCAGGCGTACGGGTTTTCTTCCCTACGCCCGTGCCTTTGATTTTGCCTGCCCCCGCAGGTTTTGCAGCCCTAGGGCGGCCTCCTGCGTCGCTGGTACTGGTGGCAGTGGTGGTGGTAGTGGTTGTTGCAGTGGCCTGGGTCGTGGTGGCAGTGTCCCCAAAGGCCAATGACCTCTGTGCAATTGCCTTGCTTGCACGTGTTTTACGTGCTTTTGGTGCTGGTGCTTCGTCCTTCGAGCTGTAGGGCGTGTCGTACTGGTAGCTAGGGTTTCTGGTAGCCACCCTTTGCCTTCCACGGCGGCTGACACCACCAGAAGGAGGGCTGGTTGTGTCATCAGGGCGCGAGCATGAGGGACGTGTGGGCTCCATGACTAGTGCTTGGGTTCTGGCGTGGTGGCGCTTGCACGAGTGCGGGGCGAGCGTGTGGCGGGGTGGTATCGAGAGTTGACATGTAGTACTATACCCACACCAATTTGTAGCCGCCTGCCTATAAACCCGCGGTTTTGGTACGGGTTCAAAAGCCTTGCTCTTAAGAGTCTTCCCGCACTCCGCCGGGGGAACTCTTAAGAGTCTTCCTGCAGTTCCCGGGTTAACTTACTTTGTTAAATTTGACATTAGTTGTGCATCTATGTGCACATTAGCAGTAATGGTGGTAGATATTTGTTTCTCACAGATGGAAATCTTAATATAATGTGGATTATAGTCTTAATAAAGGTAAAATGTTCAGTTATAGATTGTGTCGAGCGTGCGTGTGTGTGTGTGTATTCCAAGGTTGCCAGCGCACATCACATCTCCAAACTCGCCCAAAAGTAGCCCAATCACTTAATACCACACAACAGACAATTTCAGCTATTTTAATCCTATCACTCACATTTTCTGATATGTTTATCTTTAACAGCCATGCATGCATGATACTACGAGTTCCCCAAATATAACTAGGCCTAGTCCCATATAGCCTACTGTATGAGTAGTGGCCTACGTGTCACATCATTTAAATATTAATGAAATACCACATACATTATTATCACAATCATGCACTCATCAAATCTGCATCAATGTCCCAATCCCCCCTCACAAACAATCACTTAATTAGGCTATTCAGTCACCACCACATAGGCTACCATGCATGTATAGTACAACCAACAGAAAGCCATGATGAACGTTTGTATGAAATGTAGCCTAGCTATAGGCTACTCGACACTCGACACCTCTACAACTTTAATAGTGTTATGCCAGGTTTTTACTGGGGTTTAATTGGTTTTGATCAAGTGGGCTCTTCCTAACTGGAGAAGTTATATTGTTTTACCACAGACACAGAAAGACAATAGAGGATAATTATCACAAGACGTGTATTCATATTCCGTTTATTTGCACAAGAATATCGCATACGTAAAAGCTAGAACAATAATGGTCAAGAACAAAACAATTAAAGTGAACGAACGAGGCTCCACTACGTCTGACTCGCAAGACTGGATTATTCTATGCTATATCTAAGTAAGTATTAGGGACCGCTTTCTAACTGAAAGATTACACTTGTCCTGTATTTATTTCAGAGTTAAGATCGAGTAGCACTCCTTTCAATCGAGGATTTACACTTGTGCTTAGAAAGGTTATATAGTAATTAGATATGTGAACTATTGGTATTTACCTGCGTAGAGTGGTTCTGGAATTTGGGAGCTAAACGTAATTATTTTCCTGAGGTTAAATCACTGTGGTGCTTACGCATAAGTTAACTTGAATTTATTTGTTATTAATTTTAGCAGAATTATTATCAGTACTTCCCTAATTTCTTTGAGTTTCACTAGAGTTTCCTTTCTCTCGCTTTTGTATACGTGCGTAGTATCCGATGTTTCCAGAATATCTTTTATTATATACGCAGTAGATATATTTTAATTACTTTCACTTTCGATCTTTATATACTTTCTCTCTGACAACATACCAAGTATAATTTCTTTTCACAGTTAGATCTTCTATAACTTTTACGGTATAATAACTTCACTTTCGATGTGTAGAATAATTAATCCAATGGGTGTAGAATTAGTAATCCAATCTGGGGTAGATCCGCTGGCCGTGGGGTTGTCCTGACGCCACTGGGTTCCCACAGTGTAACTCGAGCACTTTGGTTTGGGACCTTAAATAACTAAATTGCCTAGCCCAAGCCGTGACAAAATAGCATCGAGCGAACGCAGGAGTGAACTCCTGTCTACTCTGGTCTTTATAAGTACTTTGATGAATTTCTTGTGGTTTGGTCTATCCTGGATAAAGCTAGTTAGTACCTGACTGTCTGCTTATATCCACAATAGCGCCGGGGTTGAGGTAGGCCGAGAATATTAGATTACTTCACCCAGAAGGCTCTAATAAACCAGCTTGTTGATACCCACTAAAAAGAATTAGTATAATGGGTGACTACAGTCTCGTAATTGTGTCTACGCCTTGCGATCAACTGAACCAACTCTTCAACTGTGTCCTCAACTTTCGAATCTGTCCTTTTACCCGGGGTGTCAAGAACAGCTCTAGATTGAGATGTCGATCCAAAAATCTTCCGTAATAGTCATACCGTTTCTCAGGGCCTCGGGGGTGATATTGTTGAGCATCAGAAAGGCACCTAGGGGTAGGATGTTGTAGGGTGGTTAGTTCCTTGTGGCTTGGAGAGGGGTGATATACTTTTTTACTTATAGTGCCATTTCTTGATTAATTTCTCTTCTTCGCTTTTCTTCTTCTGTTGGACTTTGGAATTGGTTATGTTGATGGATAAGTTGTTCCCTGGTGTTAGAGGGCGTGTCATCTCGATGGTAGTAACTCGTGTTGTCTGGGGGCGGTTGTGTCCTTTTTAACTCTGGGGTGAGGTGATATAATATGATATTGTCTTCTGATTTGGTCTGGGGCTGTTATGTGTTTTACAGGCTGGAGGTAGATGGAGTGGACAGTGGTTGCAAGTTTGTAGGTTTGGGGTGTTGCAGGAGAAGTGTAATATCGGCGAGAACTGATCACATGTTATCTTCTGCCCTGCACAGGTATATAATTGTTATCCTTGAGTCTTTGAGTCGACGTTTTCTCTGATGCGGGAGAGGTGTGGTAGAGAGAGAAAACGACTTGTGGTGGTGAATGCTTGGGTAACTGTTTCTCTGTTATTGGTAGAGGTGGTGGTGGTGGTGGTGGTGAGCAGCTATAGGTCTTGGTATGTTGGCTGTGGTGGTGAATATGTTTTTCTGTTATTTCACTTCCTTCTTCCCCATCAAAGCCACGACCTCGTGGCTGGAGCTGGTCACACCAGGCATTTTCTTGGTGGAAACAAATTTCCATTTGTCGAGATATTCCCACCATGTCATTGAGCTTCTATCTGCTGGTTTGCTCAGGTTAGCATAAAGAGTTATGCAAGGTATCTCTGTATATGTCCCGAGGGCTGCTTCTAGTTAATGTAGGAACTTAATATTCTTAGTTACGTCATTGGTTTGGGTCCCTATGATCTTGATGTAAGGACCACTTCTGGGAATGCGGGTTGTTGCCGACTTAGTTTTGGTTGAGGTGTTGGTTTTCTTAATCCTTGTGGGAGCCAGGGAACCCTTTTTAATGACTGGGTTTTGATGGATTACAGTGATGATGGATGAGGGTGCTGGAATTACTTGAGTATTGCTTGCTATCTTCAAGGTTGGAGCGAACACGGATGATTGATCGGAGACGAAAGGAACAGGGGCCGATCGACGAATGTGGTGTGCAGGTGGGTGTTTTAGCCCGACTGTATCATAGGAGGAGAGATTATCTTCGGCGGATGGGGCAAGTGAAGAAGGGTTGGATGGAGGAGGTTCATATGATTTCGGAGGTGCTGAAGGTGATGTAGTAGACATGGAGGCTGTTGGTGAAGATGTAGAACAGGCTTTACCATAAAAGCCGGTGGAGGTAGGTGGTCGAGTATATGGAGACTTCTGAGGTGGCTGTGGTTGGATGTTGACTTTTTTCTTCTTTGGTGATTTGGCTTTAGGAGTGGCTTTAGCCTGATGGTTATGGCTTTTGTTCCTGATCGCTATTTGGATTTTTGGTATCCTTCTAGGGGAGTCTTCTGGAACGTCTTCAATCTTAGCTAGGTGGTAGATGGGTGGAGTTTTTCCGGGCACAGGCTCTCTCGCCGAGGCCATAGAACTGGGCGGGGGACAGTCTTCTTCATCGTGGTACTCGATGCAGTCCTTTTCTTTAGCCGGATGGTAGATGGGTGGAGGTGTCCACGGCACAGGCTCCCTCGCCGAGGCCATATAAATGGGCGGGGGAGGCTCAAAAAAATCTCGAGGAGGGTCTTCCATCTCTTCTAGTTCTTCTTCCCCTCGGTCTTCATGGTCTTCCCTCTCTTCTATTTCTTCTTCCTCTTGGTCTTCATCGATGGCTTGAATTTGGTGCATTTCCGGGGAACAGTATTCTTCATCGTGGTACTCGATGCAGTCCTTTTCTTTAGCCGGATGGTAGATGGGTGGAGGTGTCCACGGCACAGGCTCCCTCGCCGAGGCCATATAAATGGGCGGGGGAGGCTCAAAAAAATCTTGAGGAGGGTCTTCCATCTCTTCTAGTTCTTCTTCCTCTTGGTCTTCATGGTCTTCCCTCTCTTCTATTTCTTCTTCCTCTTGGTCTTCATCGATAGCTTGAATTTGGTGCATTTCCGGGGAACAGTATTCTTCATCGTGGTACTCGATGCAGTCCTTTTCTTTAGCCGGATGGTAGATGGGTGGAGGTGTCCACGGCACAGGCTCCCTCACCGAGGCCATATAAATGGGCGGGGGAGGCTCAACAAAATCTTGAGGAGGGTCTTCCATCTCTTCTAGTTCTTCTTCCTCTTGGTCTTCATCGATGGCTTGAATTTGGTAAATTTCCTGGAGACAGCACTCCTCACACTGGCACTCAATGTCCATTGTCTCAGCTGGGTCGATCTCCCAGGTGTCAGGGATCGGGTAAGTGGGATCGCAAGCTTCCCAACTGAAGGGAGGCTCAAAAAAATCTCGAGGAGGGTCTTCCATCTCTTCTAGTTCTTCTTCCTCTTGGTCTTCATGGTCTTCCATCTCTTCTATTTCTTCTTCCTCTTGGTCTTCATCAATGGCTTGAATTTGGTAAATTTCCTGGAGACAGCACTCCTCACACTGGCACTCAATGTCCATTGTCTTAGCTGGGTCGATCTCCCAGGTGTCAGGGATCGGGTAACCGGGATCGCAAGCTTCCCAACTGAATGGGTAATTTAACCTAATGGGCTCTTGAGGGTGAGTGTTCCAGGGTACCGGTTTCCTTGCCGAGGCTATCTCTAGGTACGGGCGAAGATCCTGAATTTCAAATTTTTTGGGGGGGCCTCGGGTTTCCTGTTGGTTGTTCTGGTAAGATTGACCAGGATGATGGTGGTTAGGGAAGCTTCGCAGATTTCCTTGTGGGTGGCCTGACAAGAGGGGTTGGGGGCGGCCTTGGGATGAGTACTGCGATCTTTTCCTTCGTTTTTTGGTTTGTCCGGGTCTTCGGTACACTTGAGGGTGTGTGGGGGGGTTTCTGATGGCTTCTTTTGTGGAAGTTTTAGGCCGGTTGGCCAACAGCTTGCGAATAGTGATGATATCCTTTGTAAATCCCACGGGATCGTGGATATCAAAGTATTCCCTAATATTTGAGGGAAGGATCCTTAAGAGCACACAGAACACCTGTTGCTGTTGTTGCTCATAAGTGTACAGAGGGTAAGCACGTTTTACCTGTCGGCTCACTATTCTCAAGGTACTGTTTAGGTTCCCTCCGTACTTGATTTCGTTGATTTTGGCTGCAACGGGGCCTAGTGATGGCTGAACAGCGTTGATCACAATATTCCGAAAGTTGTCCCATGTCAAATCTGGGCGTACATGTTCGGCTACCAGGGGCACGGCCTTCCCCAGGTGAATTAATAAACCATAGACCTTCCTTACGTCGGTCGGGTATGCCAGGCTAATTAGCGGGCTGACCATCTCTAGGTACGTGCGAATATCCTGAGTTTCCGCGTCATACGTCGGTATGGGGAATTTTGGATCCATGATGACGCATGTGCTCTCTATCTCTTTCCTGATTACTGTGTCAAACAACTTCCTTCCCGAATCAAGAACCACCAGCTGCCGCCAATGTTATGCCAGGTTTTTACTGGGGTTTAATTGGTTTTGATCAAGTGGGCTCTTCCTAACTGGAGAAGTTATATTGTTTTACCACAGACACAGAAAGACAATAGAGGATAATTATCACAAGACGTGTATTCATATTCCGTTTATTTGCACAAGAATATCGCATACGTAAAAGCTAGAACAATAATGGTCAAGAACAAAACAATTAAAGTGAACGAACGAGGCTCCACTACGTCTGACTCGCAAGACTGGATTATTCTATGCTATATCTAAGTAAGTATTAGGGACCGCTTTCTAACTGAAAGATTACACTTGTCCTGTATTTATTTCAGAGTTAAGATCGAGTAGCACTCCTTTCAATCGAGGATTTACACTTGTGCTTAGAAAGGTTATATAGTAATTAGATATGTGAACTATTGGTATTTACCTGCGTAGAGTGGTTCTGGAATTTGGGAGCTAAACGTAATTATTTTCCTGAGGTTAAATCACTGTGGTGCTTACGCATAAGTTAACTTGAATTTATTTGTTATTAATTTTAGCAGAATTATTATCAGTACTTCCCTAATTTCTTTGAGTTTCACTAGAGTTTCCTTTCTCTCGCTTTTGTATACGTGCGTAGTATCCGATGTTTCCAGAATATCTTTTATTATATACGCAGTAGATATATTTTAATTACTTTCACTTTCGATCTTTATATACTTTCTCTCTGACAACATACCAAGTATAATTTCTTTTCACAGTTAGATCTTCTATAACTTTTACGGTATAATAACTTCACTTTCGATGTGTAGAATAATTAATCCAATGGGTGTAGAATTAGTAATCCAATCTGGGGTAGATCCGCTGGCCGTGGGGTTGTCCTGACGCCACTGGGTTCCCACAGTGTAACTCGAGCACTTTGGTTTGGGACCTTAAATAACTAAATTGCCTAGCCCAAGCCGTGACAAAATAGCATCGAGCGAACGCAGGAGTGAACTCCTGTCTACTCTGGTCTTTATAAGTACTTTGATGAATTTCTTGTGGTTTGGTCTATCCTGGATAAAGCTAGTTAGTACCTGACTGTCTGCTTATATCCACAATAGCGCCGGGGTTGAGGTAGGCCGAGAATATTAGATTACTTCACCCAGAAGGCTCTAATAAACCAGCTTGTTGATACCCACTAAAAAGAATTAGTATAATGGGTGACTACAGTCTCGTAATTGTGTCTACGCCTTGCGATCAACTGAACCAACTCTTCAACTGTGTCCTCAACTTTCGAATCTGTCCTTTTACCCGGGGTGTCAAGAACAGCTCTAGATTGAGATGTCGATCCAAAAATCTTCCGTAATAGTCATACCGTTTCTCAGGGCCTCGGGGGTGATATTGTTGAGCATCAGAAAGGCACCTAGGGGTAGGATGTTGTAGGGTGGTTAGTTCCTTGTGGCTTGGAGAGGGGTGATATACTTTTTTACTTATAGTGCCATTTCTTGATTAATTTCTCTTCTTCGCTTTTCTTCTTCTGTTGGACTTTGGAATTGGTTATGTTGATGGATAAGTTGTTCCCTGGTGTTAGAGGGCGTGTCATCTCGATGGTAGTAACTCGTGTTGTCTGGGGGCGGTTGTGTCCTTTTTAACTCTGGGGTGAGGTGATATAATATGATATTGTCTTCTGATTTGGTCTGGGGCTGTTATGTGTTTTACAGGCTGGAGGTAGATGGAGTGGACAGTGGTTGCAAGTTTGTAGGTTTGGGGTGTTGCAGGAGAAGTGTAATATCGGCGAGAACTGATCACATGTTATCTTCTGCCCTGCACAGGTATATAATTGTTATCCTTGAGTCTTTGAGTCGACGTTTTCTCTGATGCGGGAGAGGTGTGGTAGAGAGAGAAAACGACTTGTGGTGGTGAATGCTTGGGTAACTGTTTCTCTGTTATTGGTAGAGGTGGTGGTGGTGGTGGTGGTGAGCAGCTATAGGTCTTGGTATGTTGGCTGTGGTGGTGAATATGTTTTTCTGTTATTTCAAATAGTATATAGAACCAGCCCAATTCCGCTTTCCTCAATGTTAGTTAGTTAGGATAATACTTCAGAGGCTATCCACCCTATCACACTGTAAATCAAGAATATAATATCGTTTGAAATGGAAACTCGCAAATCTACGCTTCTGAACGAATCCTAACTAGCCCAATGGTGCGAACAAAAGAAGACCTTGGCAACACTGTGTACGTATATCCCGCCGCGGTTAGCTGACGACCTAAACAGTCGCCCGTGGAAAAGGCAGTGTTGTAAAAAAAATTGTCATCATCTTTTTCGAATTTCCTGCATCTCCACGTATGTAATTTGCTGCCTCTGTGTTCTATGACATTCTGATTCGCATTGATTGATTTCCTGTCACTGGTCTAATAAGAAATATAGCCGGTAACATATTTAGCTGCCCGATTTGATAGTGGATTATATATTGGTAACTTAAAAGTCCACGATAGCTTGTTTTGTAGGAAAGAAACTATAGTGCGCAGGCGCAGACATTCAACCTGCCAAATTCTACAGCTACAGAATATAATTGTTATGCCCTGTTTTTCTACAGGTTTAACTTGGGTAATGTGAGTTCTAAATTGACTGGGTATATAAGGCTGCATGCACAATACAAGATATGAGGAATAGAGAACACAAAGAAACACATGGTAGCAAGTTACATGATCACGTTTATTGATATACCACTGCAGAATACTTGTGTAAGACAATATAATAGAATTGAACAACACTAGCATAAGTGGATCTGGATGGAACCTAGTCTCCCACTTCCAACGTTCAGGTATTAATCTTCTGATCACTGGCTTTGATTTCACAGGTTTATATACCGAAGACCATCAATGTTACTTATAGATTCATATTCACTGTTAGATTTATTACTGGTAGCTCTGGTGCACAAGTAGTAGTTCACAGACTAGATTAGACACACGTATTTTAGAGCACGGGAATTCTAGTAACCTCAGGGGGTACTGATCTAAGTTTTATATCCTTGTCTCAGAAATACATAGAACGCAAATCAGTGGGCGAACGTTAGATATCACTAGAGTTTTAATATCTGAATAAGGTAATTACGAGAGTCAAGGTCGCCTGTTAATTAAAGAGCACTGATCGCTTAGTACGTCCCAAATGGAATGGTTAAGTATGAATTACACTGGGCAAGGTCTTAGCCACTTCGTAGAAATATTAATTAGTGAATCTAAAACAGCACCGTAATATGTAGTACTGCTAAAGGGAATCTTGGGTAGTATCTGATGGGTCTGGTCCTGGTTATCTTGCGTCCATGATGTTGGGGGCTAACGACTGGTTCCGCGGCCGTCCAGGGGGGCCATATGTGTGAAGTTCTTCAATACGTGGGCAGGTCCTTCTATCCAAATCTGCCACGGAGTCTGCCGGCTCTGGGATCTCACTCCGGAACAACACAAGGGCAGAGCTAGAAATTAACTGCAGGGTAGTGACCCCTGGTTGGTGTCTAGCTTTCAACTGATTTGACTGGGGGCGGGAGTTAGATTTATAGGCTCGGTTCTGGACCCTGTAGACAGTAGGGATCTCGAGTCTTATGGACTTAATTGAGCTCTCAATAGATATGGGGACTAGGTAAGATGGCATTTACTGTTGTGGCACAGGGCTATAGGAAGCCTTTATATTTTCATATAACTGAGCCTTAGTAAGAGGTACTATTTTGGCTATACTGGACGTATTTAGGGGAGAGAGACTGGATCTAATTTGCGAGGAGGATGGGGACAGCTGTGATAGGAGCGTCTCTCTAGATTGTTCAATCTTCATTCTATGGTATAGCTGAGGTGCTAATTTAGTGATCAGAGCATGCAAGAAAGGTAAATGGTTTATTGTGAGTTAATAGAGGTTAGTAAAGGTGTTAGTCATGCATGGTTAGTTCATTGATAGGAAGAATTCCTGTGCTACCTGGCAATGACTCGAAAGTCAAAACAGGGGCCAGGTATACCTCCGCGGGGGTGGGGGTCTCCCTCCTCGGGTGGGCAAAAAGGGGGAGCTGGGCGCCCTCTCTCTGATATAGTCGTCCGGCGGCTGTGGCTAGGGGCTTGCCATATCACCAGTGTTTGTAATAACCCTCTGTGTATGAGACAGATGTGAGTGTCTTTAATACCAAAACCGAAGGTGCCTTAGCTAGCTGGTTTTACTCGGCTGGTTGTTAATTGTAGGGTTTGCTGGATATGGTGGAGACTTGGTTGCTAACTCTGCCACATCTATCTGGAAGTATGGCAATAGAAGTTAGTTACTGGCGGGGCGGCTAGCCTCGTACCGACGACCATTGGGTGCAGGGTTGTGAATGTGTTGTAAGAGAATAGATGGCATGCAAGGGGCTAGTAAAGTTCTAATGTTGTTCTGGCCTACTAAGTGAAGGTAGGCTGGATAGGAGTATATATATAAAAGGTTGGAGAGTGTTAGTAACGGACAATTCAAGGATCTTCAAGAGGTATGAGAGAGAGGCTAGGTCGGACAAGAGTCGAGAAGCGCGGGTGTCTTAATGAGAGTGGGGGGGAGAGTTCAAGGGCTACAGGGAAATTTTGCCCCTAAGGTCCCTGGGCGTGGGGGTGGCATTAGGCTACAATTGATATGGAAGTTTGAAAAGGCAGTAGAATACGTTAGCCAAATGCTACCGGGGAATGCAACTATGGGGTGGTATATGAGTCTGGAAAAGATAGAGTTATGTGATCAGTCAGAGGGTTATGGATACTAGTAGTTGGCCCTGGGAACTGCGTTTTCTATTAAATATAAAATACCAACCACAGCGGCAGTTCGTAGGGGTACTTAGTTATTGTTTCGGGGTACTTATGACAGATACTGGTAACCAGGTTATCTTATACAATCTCTGGTTGGGGTAAGAGGTGTAAGACACGAAATAAATTGGCGTAGTGTGGGCTGTGGATACGAAGGAGGCAAGGGGAAGACGTATGACAATTGTGGAAAGTAAATGGAAAAAGGTGAACACAATGGCGGATAAAAATACTTAACCTAAGGATTGCATACATAGATTTATGGGGCGATGGGTCTTCAGAAGCTTAGTCTGGCAAGACAAGATGTTAGGGAATGTTAATATTAATACTTAGTTACTAGAGGAGCAATGCAAGGGGCGACTGAGCACGGGTTACATATATCTATACTCGTCATGGAAAATTATATACGAGGTCTACGGACAAGCGTGGGTGTTTGAACTTCTAAGATATATAACATCTACTTCTCGGATGTAAGAACATACATAGATATAATTATGGCTGTCTGATGTGTTGGCATTGGCTCAACGTCGGGACAGGGCATGTTTTTAATATGAATGTATATTCCTGTTCATCATCTTTGTAGCAAGGACAGTGCCGCTATGTTGTATCAATGCTGGTGGCAGTTAATATTATAGACTTAGTTAATAGAGGAACAATGCAAGGGGCGACTGAGCACGGGTTACATATATCTATACTCGTCATGGAAAATGATATAAGAGGTCTAGGGACAAGCGTGGGTGTTTTAACTTCTAAGATATACAACAACTACTTCTCGGATGTAAGAACATACATAGATATAATTATGGCTGTCTGATGTGTTGGCATTGGCTCAATGTCGGGACAGGCATGGGTGTTTTTAATATGAATGTATATTCCTGTTCATCATCTTTGTAGTTAGGAGTGTAGGACACGAGAGGGTTAGTGTACGTGAGGTGTGGAAAATGGTCAGTTTAAAAAAGGTAAGTGGGTGCGTCCTGGAGCTGTTTAGCCCTGCGGGCTTGGGCCTGTCTGAAATGGCTGGCTCGGTCAGCTGGTCCTTTCGTTCTGTGGACCTTTCCTTTGGTGTTTCTGTGTGGTGTTCGTTCATGGCTTCTGTGGTGGGCTTCTCGTTCTGGGGCATTTTACTTCCCTCTCCTTCATTATAGGCTCGTCCTCGAGCCTCAAGGGTGAAGTAAAAAGAAGCATAGTCAGAAAAGTGTAGGTAACAAGAAAAGTAGTATGACTAAGGGAAAAAAATAATATATACAGTATATGGAAAACATGTAAATTTAAGAAAGGACAGATACTTAAGAACACAGGAAATTAAGAAGAGGTAAAGTGTGTAACAATGTATAAAGCAAATTTAAAAGATAGTCAGAAAAGTGTAGGTAACAAGAAAAATATTATGACTAAGGGAAAAAAAAACTATATACAGTATATGGAAAACATGTAAATTTAAGAAAGGACAGATACTTAAGAACACAGGAAATTAAGAAGAGGTAAAGTGTTTAACAATGTATAAAGCAAATTTAAAAGATAGTCAGAAAAGTGTAGGTAACAAGAAAAGTAGTATGACTAAGGAAAAAAAATAATATATACAGTATATGGAAAACATGTAAATTTATAGAGTCATGCCCAATCGCTTAGGAATTGAAAACATTCGAAACAATTTAGTACAATAATATCCTCATCATCATCAGGGGGGGGGGGTATTTAGGGTCGCCGTTAGTCTGGGTGACGGTCTGGTAATAGGGGGTGGTGGTTCACTTTCACTTTGGAAGGGCGGGGTGGATATACCGTTAGTTCTTGTCGTTAGGAATGTGGGTCTGGGGGCGAGCTGGCCCGGGGCCAGTTTTGGAGGGGGGGTCTAAGTGGTTTCGGTCGGGGGTAGTGATAGGGGGGTTTTAAAGATGAAACGGGCAGGTCGAGTCGGGGTTGTTGTTGCGGAAGAGGTTGGTGCTGGGGAGGGGTTGAATTGTGTAGAGAGTTGTGGTCGTGAGTGGGGTTTGGGGAAGGGTGAGTAAGGCTGAAGGTTGAGAGTTTACTATGATCGGGTGGTTTGGAGGTTTGGTGTGTGGGGATTTGATAGGGAGATGGTGGGGGGGGTCTGGGCAGGCAGGGTTGTGGTTTGAGAGGGGTTGAATTTAGACTGATTTTATTTCCGGGAGAGACATGGATGGGATTTCGAGGAGTGGTTGAAGTTGAGAGGTTGATTATGTTGTTTGGGGCGAGAGAGAGAGTATTTTGGGGTTTAGCCAAGGTGGAAAAAGTTTTGTGGTTGGATTGGGATGGGAGTGGTATTTCGTCGAGCGGGATCTTTGGGGGGGGAATTTGGGGCGGGTGGGGTAACGGTGAAGAGGGGGAGGTTGAAAGTTTAGCTGGGCTCATGATGGTGGGGGACCGACTGGTGAGCAGGTGTTCGGTACACATGAGGGGGGGGAAATCACTTTGGTGGGGGTCACGCGTGAGGGGGGGATTAACGGCGCGTGTGGGAGGATCAGAGTGATGGGGTGTGTCGGTGGCAGTGACGGTTTGCTTAGAGGTTATCTGGGGTTGGTGGGTTTGTCTGTCATGAGGGGGTGAGTCAAGTGTGGGGTTTTGAAGTTTATTAGGGGTGTGAATTGTGGGGGGGTGGAAGGGAGCTACTGACGGAAAACTGTCACAAGGGAGATTTTGTTGGTGGGAATTGGTGGAGGTTGAAAGTTTAGCTGGGCTCATGATGGTGGGGGACCGACTGGTGAGCAGGTGTTCGGTACGCATGAGGGGGGGGGAAATCACTTTGGT
This sequence comes from Paralithodes platypus, assembly GCA_032716605.1. Taxonomy (NCBI): domain Eukaryota; kingdom Metazoa; phylum Arthropoda; class Malacostraca; order Decapoda; family Lithodidae; genus Paralithodes; species Paralithodes platypus. The sequence continues at coordinate 30,635,177 of CM064489.1, read as the reverse complement.
GGGAGTCACGCGTGAGGGGGGGATTAACGGCGCGTGTGGGAGGATCAGAGTGGTGGGGTGTGTCGGTGGCAGTGACGGTTTGTTTAGAGGTTATCTGGGGTTGGTGGGTTTGTCTGTCATGAGGGGGTGAGTCAAGTGTGGGGTTTTGAAGTTTATTAGGGGTGCGAATTGTGGGGGGGTGGAAGGGAGCTACTGACGGAAAACTGTCACAAGGGAGATTTTGTTGGTGGGGGAATAGCTGAGTATTTCTGGGGGAAGGGGGGGGACATAGTTGGGTCCCTAGGTCGTCACGTGTGAGGGGAGGATTAACGGCGCGTGTGGGAGGGTCAGGGTGGTGAGAGGTGAGCGAGTTAGGAAACGGGATTTGTTGGGGGGACTGCGGCGGGTTGGTGGGGGAAGAGTTAGGTGTAGAACAGGGGTTATTGGTAGAGGACTGATGTAATGATTTGGGGTTGTTAGCAGGACGAATTTTAGGAATCTTCTTGGTGGCAGTCACGGTCTGGTTAGCGGTTATCTGGGGTTGGTGGGTTTGTTTGACATTAACAGGACGAGTTTGGGGAATTTTCTTGGTGGCAGTCTCGGTCTGGTTAGAGGTTATCTGGGACTGGTGAGTTTGTTTGACATGAGAGGGCGAGTCAAGTGTGGAGTTTCGAAGTTTTCTAGGGGTGTGAATTGTGTGGGGGTGGAAGGGAGCTACTGACTGAAAACTGTCACAAGCTACCGACGGAAAACTGTCACAAGGGAAATTTTGTTGGTGGGGAGATAGCTGAACATTTCTGGGGTCATGGGGAAAATATGTTGTGGTAGGCCTACATAGGTAGGCATAGCTAGAATACGGGGCTTGTTGGGGGGGGCTGCGGAGGGTTGGTGGGGGAAGAGTTCACTGGGGTTGGACTTTCACCGGAAGTCATTTTGGAAGGGTGCACGGAGTCTTGGATAGGGGCTGAAGGGTTGGATAGGGGATTCATCGAACTGCGTAGGCATTCTTCTCTGATGGAGAGCATATGTTCTTCGAATAAGCCATACGGGTCGAGATGGGCGGTGATGTGGGGTGGGAGGATGTTTAACAAAGCGGTGAATAAGAGTTCATTTTGTTGGTCGTAATCTTCATAGCTATACGTGGTCCTCACGTATCTGTAGAGTTGTATGAGGGTCACATTTATATCCCCTTCATACTTGATCTCGTCGACTTTTATTATTTTGGGGGCGACGGGGGAACCCAAAAGTGGATCTAAAGTCCGGATCACGAAGGATCGAAACTGGTTCCAGGTACTCTCTGGCGTATTCTGTGTCACCATTTGGTGAATAAATTCTTTAAAGGTAGGCTTATCAACAAGTTGGGAAATGGCTTCTCCCAACTGTATAATATGCAAAATTGCCATGGCGATTTTTTCGCGGTCATTATGAAGTACCACATCGTACACTGGCTTTATTATGTCTAAGTAACTGGTGATATCATATGTGTTTACATCATACTTGGGAATGTGTGCGAGTGGCTGAAGATTTCGCGATGTTGCCATGCTTCTACTGTTCCAAACTTGCAGTGTAATGCAACCTTTTATCCGAATCAAGAACCACCGCTGCCGCCAATGTTATGCCCTGTTTTTCTACAGGTTTAACTTGGGTAATGTGAGTTCTAAATTGACTGGGTATATAAGGCTGCATGCACAATACAAGATATGAGGAATAGAGAACACAAAGAAACACATGGTAGCAAGTTACATGATCACGTTTATTGATATACCACTGCAGAATACTTGTGTAAGACAATATAATAGAATTGAACAACACTAGCATAAGTGGATCTGGATGGAACCTAGTCTCCCACTTCCAACGTTCAGGTATTAATCTTCTGATCACTGGCTTTGATTTCACAGGTTTATATACCGAAGACCATCAATGTTACTTATAGATTCATATTCACTGTTAGATTTATTACTGGTAGCTCTGGTGCACAAGTAGTAGTTCACAGACTAGATTAGACACACGTATTTTAGAGCACGGGAATTCTAGTAACCTCAGGGGGTACTGATCTAAGTTTTATATCCTTGTCTCAGAAATACATAGAACGCAAATCAGTGGGCGAACGTTAGATATCACTAGAGTTTTAATATCTGAATAAGGTAATTACGAGAGTCAAGGTCGCCTGTTAATTAAAGAGCACTGATCGCTTAGTACGTCCCAAATGGAATGGTTAAGTATGAATTACACTGGGCAAGGTCTTAGCCACTTCGTAGAAATATTAATTAGTGAATCTAAAACAGCACCGTAATATGTAGTACTGCTAAAGGGAATCTTGGGTAGTATCTGATGGGTCTGGTCCTGGTTATCTTGCGTCCATGATGTTGGGGGCTAACGACTGGTTCCGCGGCCGTCCAGGGGGGCCATATGTGTGAAGTTCTTCAATACGTGGGCAGGTCCTTCTATCCAAATCTGCCACGGAGTCTGCCGGCTCTGGGATCTCACTCCGGAACAACACAAGGGCAGAGCTAGAAATTAACTGCAGGGTAGTGACCCCTGGTTGGTGTCTAGCTTTCAACTGATTTGACTGGGGGCGGGAGTTAGATTTATAGGCTCGGTTCTGGACCCTGTAGACAGTAGGGATCTCGAGTCTTATGGACTTAATTGAGCTCTCAATAGATATGGGGACTAGGTAAGATGGCATTTACTGTTGTGGCACAGGGCTATAGGAAGCCTTTATATTTTCATATAACTGAGCCTTAGTAAGAGGTACTATTTTGGCTATACTGGACGTATTTAGGGGAGAGAGACTGGATCTAATTTGCGAGGAGGATGGGGACAGCTGTGATAGGAGCGTCTCTCTAGATTGTTCAATCTTCATTCTATGGTATAGCTGAGGTGCTAATTTAGTGATCAGAGCATGCAAGAAAGGTAAATGGTTTATTGTGAGTTAATAGAGGTTAGTAAAGGTGTTAGTCATGCATGGTTAGTTCATTGATAGGAAGAATTCCTGTGCTACCTGGCAATGACTCGAAAGTCAAAACAGGGGCCAGGTATACCTCCGCGGGGGTGGGGGTCTCCCTCCTCGGGTGGGCAAAAAGGGGGAGCTGGGCGCCCTCTCTCTGATATAGTCGTCCGGCGGCTGTGGCTAGGGGCTTGCCATATCACCAGTGTTTGTAATAACCCTCTGTGTATGAGACAGATGTGAGTGTCTTTAATACCAAAACCGAAGGTGCCTTAGCTAGCTGGTTTTACTCGGCTGGTTGTTAATTGTAGGGTTTGCTGGATATGGTGGAGACTTGGTTGCTAACTCTGCCACATCTATCTGGAAGTATGGCAATAGAAGTTAGTTACTGGCGGGGCGGCTAGCCTCGTACCGACGACCATTGGGTGCAGGGTTGTGAATGTGTTGTAAGAGAATAGATGGCATGCAAGGGGCTAGTAAAGTTCTAATGTTGTTCTGGCCTACTAAGTGAAGGTAGGCTGGATAGGAGTATATATATAAAAGGTTGGAGAGCGTTAGTAACGGACAATTCAAGGATCTTCAAGAGGTATGAGAGAGAGGCTAGGTCGGACAAGAGTCGAGAAGCGCGGGTGTCTTAATGAGAGGGGGGGGAGAGTTCAAGGGCTACAGGGAAATTTTGCCCCTAAGGTCCCTGGGCGTGGGGGTGGCATTAGGCTACAATTGATATGGAAGTTTGAAAAGGCAGTAGAATACGTTAGCCAAATGCTACCGGGGAATGCAACTATGGGGTGGTATATGAGTCTGGAAAAGATAGAGTTATGTGATCAGTCAGAGGGTTATGGATACTAGTAGTTGGCCCTGGGAACTGCGTTTTCTATTAAATATAAAATACCAACCACAGCGGCAGTTCGTAGGGGTACTTAGTTATTGTTTCGGGGTACTTATGACAGATACTGGTAACCAGGTTATCTTATACAATCTCTGGTTGGGGTAAGAGGTGTAAGACACGAAATAAATTGGCGTAGTGTGGGCTGTGGATACGAAGGAGGCAAGGGGAAGACGTATGACAATTGTGGAAAGTAAATGGAAAAAGGTGAACACAATGGCGGATAAAAATACTTAACCTAAGGATTGCATACATAGATTTATGGGGCGATGGGTCTTCAGAAGCTTAGTCTGGCAAGACAAGATGTTAGGGAATGTTAATATTAATACTTAGTTACTAGAGGAGCAATGCAAGGGGCGACTGAGCACGGGTTACATATATCTATACTCGTCATGGAAAATTATATACGAGGTCTACGGACAAGCGTGGGTGTTTGAACTTCTAAGATATATAACATCTACTTCTCGGATGTAAGAACATACATAGATATAATTATGGCTGTCTGATGTGTTGGCATTGGCTCAACGTCGGGACAGGGCATGTTTTTAATATGAATGTATATTCCTGTTCATCATCTTTGTAGCAAGGACAGTGCCGCTATGTTGTATCAATGCTGGTGGCAGTTAATATTATAGACTTAGTTACTAGAGGAACAATGCAAGGGGCGAATGAGCACGGGTTACATATATCTATACTCGTCATGGAAAATGATATAAGAGGTCTAGGGACAAGCGTGGGTGTTTTAACTTCTAAGATATACAACTACTTCTCGGATGTAAGAACATACATAGATATAATTATGGCTGTCTGATGTGTTGGCATTGGCTCAACGTCGGGACAGGCATGGGTGTTTTTAATATGAATGTATATTCCTGTTCATCATCTTTGTAGTTAGGAGTGTAGGACACGAGAGGGTTAGTGTACGTGAGGTGTGGAAAATGGTCAGTTTAAAAAAGGTAAGTGGCTGCGTCCTGGAGCTGTTTAGCCCTGCGGGCTTGGGCCTGTCTGAAATGGCTGGCTCGGTCAGCTGGTCCTTTCGTTCTGTGGACCTTTCCTTTGGTGTTTCTGTGTGGTGTTCGTTCATGGCTTCTGTGGTGGGCTTCTCGTTCTGGGGCATTTTAATAATACCGTATGTTCAGCCAATTTCTACTGAAACACATATTTGTTAGTAACTAAAAAGGAAGTAAATACAATACTTCAATGAGTATTAAAATTTCGCCCAGCCTATTACACCACATTAGATGAAACTAAATTTCTTGTTCAGGAAGCTGATATTTATGTATCAAATTATGTTAATAATTATATATTCACTGCATTAACGAGTATATAACCATCATATTATTAATCTAGTAAAAATATACTACACAACTATGTGTCATAGAAAAGTTGCGAACTGTATTAAACCTCTTAAATCACGAAAACCCTCAAAACACCTCAATGGTGCATCACACACGATGGTCATTTGAATAAGAACCCCAGTGCCACCTGGATTTTTAGTACAGTTTTACCTCATTGTACCCACCTACAGCCTTTGACAGTTGATAATAAATATCCAAGAGAAGAAAATAACCGGTTCGTTACCAAAATGAAAAACAAAATAGCGCTAGATTCGTTCTCAAAAGATGCTAGAAGGTCGCTAGATTCATTCTCAAAAGATGCTAGAAGGTCGCTAGATAATACCACGATCTCTCTAATGTCGATTATTATCACTAATCCTAAAATATAACTACAATTCATATCACTAGATGCAAGAAAATGCTACTATATCGAAATAAATACATCTAGATCTAGTGATAAGTATGCTAAATTGGCACTACTATTTGGTCAGACGACTAGCCCTTTGTAAATTATAAAAGAGGTAAGTGTTATGCCCTGTTTTTCTACAGGATTAACTTGGGTAATGTGAGTTCTAACTGACTGGGTATAGAAGGCTGCATGCACAAAACAAGGTATGAGGAATAGAGAACACAAAATAAACACACAGTAACAAGACACACCATCACATTTATTGACGTACACGCTTCTGTAGTTTTCTTGATAATGATTAATATGAAACATAAGAAGGTATGAATACTCGTACTAGACAAATTATAGAATTGAACAACTAGCATTAAGTGGATCTGGATGGAGCCTAGTCTCCCACTTCCAACGTTCAGGTATTAATCTTCTGATCACTGGCTTTATTCACAAGTTGATATACTGGAGACCATCAATGTTACTTATAGATTCATATTCACTGTTAGATTTATTACTGGTAGCTCTGGTGCACAAGTAGTAGTTCACAGACTAGATTAGACACACGTATTTTAGAGCACGGGAATTCTAGTAACCTCAGGGGGTACTGATCTAAGTTTTATATTCTTGTATCAGAAATACATAGAACGCAAATCAGTGGGCGAACATTCAGATATCACTAGGGTTTCACTTCTATGTAATAATATCTGGATATAGGGTAATTACGAGAGTTAATATCGCCTGTTAATTAATAAACACTGATACGCTTAGCACTTCCTAATGGAATGGTTATATATGAATTATACTGGGGCAAAGATATAGCCACTTCATAGAAATATTAATAAGTGAATCTCTAAATAGCACTGTAACACTGTAGTACTGATAGTAAAATGCCCCAGAACAAGAAGCCCACCACAGAAGCCACGAGCGAACACCACACAGAAACACCCGAAAGAAAGGTCCACAGAACGAAAGGACCAGCTGACCGAGCCAGCCAATTCAGACAGGCCCAAGCCCGCAGGGCTAAGCAGCTCCAGGCCGCATCTACAGTACATACCTTTTCTAAACTGACCATTTTCCACACCTCACGTACACTACCCCCTCGTGTCCTACACTCCTAACTACAAAGATGATGAACAGGAATATACATTCATATTAAAAACACCCATGCCCTGTCCCTACGTTGAGCCAATGCCAACACATCAGACAGCCATAATTATATCTATGTATGTTCTTACATCCGAGAAGTAGATGTTATATATCTTAGAAGTTAAAACACCCACGCCTGTCCCTAGACCTCGTATATCATTTCCCATGACGAGTATAGATTTATGTAACCCGTGCTCAGTCGCCCCCTTGCATTGTTCCTCTAATAACTAAGTGTCTCTATAATATTAACTGCCACCAGTATTGATACGACATAGCGGCACTGTCCTTGTGTCGTATTGTGCCAAGTGCAGATCAACCAGGTTTCATCACCTTATTAGGACGACGACTATAATGTCGTCGTTCATCTATGTATTCAATCCTTAGGTTAAGTATCTTTATCCGCCATTGTGTTCACCTTTTTCCATTTACTTTTCCACAATTGTTATACGTCTTCAGCTTACCTCCTTCGTATCCACAGTCCACACTACGCCATATTACTTCGTGTCCTACACCCCTTACCCGCCCGATTCTACCTATACGATGATGAACAAGAATATACATTCATATTAAAAACACCCATGCCCTGTCCCCTAAGTTGAGCCAATGCCAACACATCAGACAGCCATAATTATATCTATGTATGTTCTTACATCCGAGAAGTAGATGTTATATACCTTAGAAGTTAATACACCCATGCTGTAACGTAATCCTTACCCCAACCAGAGATTGTATAGATAACCTTTGTTACCAGTATCTATCATAGTACCTCGAAAACAATAACGCAGTACCCCTACGAACTGCCACTTTCCTTGGGTCTATATTTCATAGAAAATGCAGTTCCCAGGGTCACATAGACGTACACAAAAAGCGTGTCAAATAATAGGTCCATAACCTCTCATATGTACGAGAAATAATACACCATGTCTTTCCTTACTTTATCCACAAGTCACGCACACACCTACAGTTAACCTCCTTCTCCCCCACCGCCCCACAGTCCACATGATTCTATCTTTTCCAGACTCATATACCACCCCGTATTTGCATCCCCCGGTAGCATTTGACTAACGTACTTTCACTGTCTTTTCAAACTCCAATATCAATTGTAGCCTAATGCCACCCCCACGCCCAGGGACCTTAGGGGCAAATTTCCCTGTAGCCCCTGAACTTCCCCCCCATCTCATTAAGACACCCGCGCTTCTCGATTCTTGTCCAACCTAGCCTCTCTCTCATACCTCTTGAAGATCCTTGAATTTTCCGTTGCTCACGCTCTCCAACCTTTTATATATATACTCCTATCCAGCCTACCTTCACTTAGTAGGCCAGAACAACATTAGAACTTTACTAACCCCTTGCATGCCATCTATTCTCTTACAACCCATTCACAACCCTGCACCCCATGGTCGTCGGTGCGAGGCTCGCCGCCTCGCCAGTAACTAATTTCTATTGCCATACTTCCAGATAAATGTGGCAGAGTTAACAACCAGTCTCCACCACATCCAGCAATCCATGCAATTAACAGCCAACCGAGTACACCCAGCTAGCCAAGGCACCTTCGGTTTTGATATTAAGAACACCCACATCTGTCTCATAAACAGAGGGTTATTACAAACACTGGTGATATGGCAAGCCCCTAGCCACAGCCGCCGGACGACCATCCCAGAGGGAGAGCGCCTGGCTACCCCTTTTACCCACCCGAGGAGGGAGACCCCCACCCCGCGGAGGTATACCTGACCCCTGTTTTGACTTCCGGGTCATTGCCAGGTAGCCTAGGAATTCTTCCTATCAATGAACTAACCATGCATCTCTAACCCCCTTACTCACTTCTCTATACCCACAATAACCCATCCACCTGTTTTGCATACTCGGATAGTCAAATTAGCACCTCAGCTATGCAATAGAACAAAGACTAAGCAATATAAGAGAGACGCCCCTATCACAGCTGTCCCAGTCCTCCCCGCAAAGTAGATCCAGTCTCCCTTCCATAAATACTTCCAGTATAGCCAAAATTTATTAGTGGCCCCTCCATCATTGACGAACATGCCTATTACATAAGGCATCCTCTTCAAACACTAATCCGCCGTAGTTTTGAATCTACCGCGCAGAGCATTTAAAAACTGAGGAGCCTTCATCATGAGCGCACGCGACCTCACTCATGGCTTCAGTCATTATGAATTGGGTTCTCACTACGAAAAAACTTCGTAAAAAATAAAAACAAAAACAAAATAAGAATAACTATCCAATAAGCTTTCCATCATATCGTGGATGTACTTGTGTGGATTTCTGACCAGACGCTGATTCAGGCGTCATTCTTCCTTCTCTGCTCTGCGCTCAGCCCGCCCGGACGTGCCTCCCCACGCTCCGCTGGTTCCGCATTCGTTGCGTCCCTAGTGAGTTTTTTTCATTTGTTTACTCCAGGATGTATCGAGTAAGGTTAGGATAGGCGTAGCAGGAGTGTCCTGGGCTGGTTTCCCGCAGTGCAGTGTATTTTGGGTCGAGTGTATGGGGCATCTATTTCGGATGTACCCTCGTGGTCACGTTGTGGACATGTGAACTTTTTCACAGTTGAGTTAGTTTGTGATGCAGGCGGCTTTCACTACGCGTTAATTATTGCTGCCTTTTATCTTTCTGATGAGGTAAGCTGTGTTTTCTGACGTTCCCAGCGTATTTTTCTTCACTTAGTGAAGTTTTTTCTGGGTCCCGAGTCAGTCTTCCCTGGGTTGGAAGTTATTGCTCGGTGGTGTGTTGGCGGTGGTTCCTGTTGTGATATTTCCAGTGTGTGTGTATATTTCAACTGTTTTTATGCCGTCTGCCTAGGCCTAGCCAGCCGCTCGTAGCTTTGCCACATGTACTAGTGTTATTATTTATTATTTATAAATATGCCCTACTGTGTCATGTGTATCCGGGTTTTAGTTGTGTATTGGCTAATTCCTCGGACTATAATTGTTTCCTGGTTTAGTTGTGTATTGGCTAATTCCACGGATTATGTTGTGACCTTGGGTTAGCCGTGCGTGGCTATCCTCGTGTCATGTGTTGTTCAGATGGTATCTGTTCAGGGTGGGTTTCCTTCCGGCGGGTTTTTTCTCGGTTTCACCGTGAAAAAATCCTGGCCGAGAGCAGTGTTGGGCCACACGTGGTTGTTGACACTGGCTTGTATCCCCGGCGGGTGGGGTGTCTGTGGCTCTCCAGGACTGCGTCCCTATGGGTGCCTGGTTTCAGGCCTTCTTTGATTCCCGGCGGGATGGCTGTACCCATCCATATAAAACGGCGTCCTTGTGGACATACGTTTTAGGAGTTTTTTCTACCTGGTTTTACGACAACCACATGAAAAAACCTAGCTGTTGTTTAGGCTTTCCTCCCCGGCGATCTTTTACAAAGAAGCGGGGACAGGAACTTATGGGGTTAAATTTAAAACTTCTCACCCGGCGGGTGCACCTGGGTAGGGTGAGATGAACGACTTAGGTCTTCCAGTTAGTTAACCGATCCATTATAGTGATACTCTGTGTATCGCTGCCTTTACTATTTACGGCGATTGAAGGTTCAATTAGGTTATATATCGATTCTCACACCCGGCGGGTGCTCCTAGGTGGAGGAATTAAGGAATTTTACAAAATTCATTTTAACCTATTTAATTTAGTGATACTATCAGGTATCGCCGCCTTCGATCTTACGGCGATCTTTTGGGACAATTCGTTAAACATTAGATCTCGTATCATCCTGCCCTGGGCTATTCTACTATAATAATTCAAGGGCCGGCGTCTTTTTGGGGAGTTGCTTTGTTACAAAATTGAATCTTGAGACAGTCACCTCCTCCGAGAGACTATAAGTGCCATGCTGGACCATTATATCAGAGGGTATTCTTCACTTTCTTTAGCAAAAGATTTGTTTAGACTTTACACCCTGCCGCGTGGCGAGATGTGTTAGTTGTGTCTTTGCATCTCGTTACCCGGCGGGTTATTAACACTGGTGTGCGATCATGTTGGATTACCCTTATGAGCATTAATTCCTGGAAATTTTCTTGTTTTTTCCAGAGCTGAGCTCCGGCGGACCAATACAGACCCGGCGGTAGTTTTCACCCACCAGTCTCTGTCATGGCTACCGTGGCCCCAGTTTTTGCCCTGTGCATTACCCCTACTTGTGCTGGTATCCCTATTTTTGCACACACCCTTTGCATAAGGTGTGTTAAATGTCTAGACCGTTCAAGGGGTCTCTGGGTGATGCATAATTGTTCCTTTTGTTCTCAATTAGCTGCTAAAGTCCTTTGTGATAACGATAAGACCGCGGCGGTAGCGTTGAGAGAGGTTCGACAACAAATGTCGGCCTACACTACCATTGTCGCGCATAAGTCACTTCAATGTGACAACGTCCCACTTTGGGATAGATTGCTGTCAGAACACCCTCCCCCTAAACGTTCCTCTAGAGTCACGAGTGTTAAGCCGATGGAGACTAGTCAGGGTTCTGTATCGTCTGCGACTACAACTAAACGCCCGAGAGATCCTACACCCCCGGCATCCGCCTCCTCGTCGCAGGCAAGATCTAGGTCAAGGTCACCTCTCAGACAACAGTCTTCTAGTCGGGCCTCTTCGCCGGAGAGTAAGAAGAGTAAGACGGAAGATTCCACCAGTGGTCACGGCGGAGATTCTTCCAGATCTAAGACTAGTTCGCGGTCACACCGCAGCCATAAATCCTCAAAAAAGGATTCACATCGGAAGTCCTCTCGACATTCCCCTAAGTCTAGTGCATCTCATCGTACCTCTACACCTGACAAAGTTTGTGTTAGGGCCTCTGAGTCCAGTGCAGCACCTGTCCCTAAAGAGGAGTTGCCAATTAATATTTTAACCCTGGAAATGGAAAGTTCAGGAGGGTCAATAATTGAGAATGTTTCAGACTCTCAAGAGAGCGTAGGCCAGGGCCTTGGTGTTTGGCGGTTTGCCCAACCACGGTCTGACCACCCACGTCCGACTCATACGAGTCACACAGTAGCCGACGTCCACAGGGACGCGGCGACCCCATCCTCTATCCCAGACTTATCTTGGAAACAAGGTACCCCTGCCTCGGCGGGGTCTTCTCAGGAGGATCGGGAGGAAAAAGACGAAGTTTCAATAATTTCGGATATGGAAGGACAAGGGTCAGGCTCAGGCTTGGACGCCGCAAGAGATAATAATGATTCTCCTATAAGTTCTTCATCTAACCAGTTTGTTACAGCACAAGAAATTGATGGGTTGCTTACTCATGCTTTATCTAAATTTTTTGGTCAGCAACAAGAAAACCCCACAATGGACTTGGGGGCTCCCTCGACAAGCTCTACGGTACGGCCTCTGATGACGTCAATTGATTTATCTAAGATTCCTAACCCTCCTACTCTGTCACCTGCAAGGAGCACTAAGCCTGCCACGGCGGCATTGACAACTTCAAATGTCAGGGTCATAACGGATGTTAATCCACCCCCTCTAGACAAAGCACCTCTTAGAAAGGTAGCTATGCCCCTCCTTTATGGGCCAGACGAGTCATGGGTTCTTTTGAACCCCTCTAAACCAGAGCTTGCCCAACCTACCTTGTCAGGGGAACTCCCGGTACCGCGTGAGTGGTTTATCCAGGGCAACAAGTCAAAGAAATTAAGGGCCATGGATGCCTTAGGTAATGTTCTGGACGTAAACATTAAGGCTATACCTAGTTATTATCACCAGGATTATTTTGTGTATGCTTCTAAGCCTGCTTTACCCCCTGCCTCAGCTTTAAAACTATTTTCAGACTGGTCTAAGCTGGATGGGTTTAATGATATTAAGACTCTGTCAGCTCTTACTCCTGAACTAGATTTACGGACCGTCACAGACGACGCAGCTAATCCAGTTTTGAAGGTGGGACAGTTGGGTCCAGGACCTTGGGTGGATTGGGAGGTAGAGGCTCAAAACTTTGCAACCACTTTCACTTCTAAATCTTCCCACCAGATCCCTCAGGACTCACATTCATGGTTTTCCATGCCGGCGGAGTCCCGGCGGCTTTGTTTGCATTCCTAGCTGCCCCTAAGATTAATCTTTGTGAACTGAAGGACCCGTTCACTACCCCTACCCCTACTCACCTAGACAGAGAATTTAGGCTACGAGGAAAAGCTTTTCGCCTGTTTTCACAGTACATAGTATCTCAGCAGGTGGCTAAGTCTTTACTACGATCTACTCAGGCAATCGCAGACGCGGATGCTCGAAGATCGGTTGAGTTATCCCGGCGACTGATTCTTCAGTCGTCAATCCAATCCTTAGGTGACATACGCACCGCCTTGCTTGAGGCGGTGCGAGCACGACAAGATCTTAGGATGTTGTTAGTTCGCAAGCTACCTGAGCGCATTGCTAACCAGGTGGTGATGTCACCAGTACTTACCCCTTCTTTAATGTCCCCTGAAGTATGGCGAACGGTGTTCAATATGGCACAGGCCGTTAAGCACAGTCCCACCCCTTCTAAGAAACCTGCATTTAACTTCCCCAAACCCAGGCCTACTACTAAAGCCCAGCCAGGGGGATCTAAACCATTTCTTCCGCCTAAGTCCTCCCACTCCCCCCAGGGTCAGTACAGGCATAGACAGAATAGGTTTTCAGGTCAGAGAGGACGCGGCCAAAATAAACCAGGTCAGGGCCAGTCTTCGACCAACACCAGCCAGCCGGCGAAGCGGCCAGCACCAACCCCACCATCAAAAAACTAAAGTCTCTCTCACTCCCGGCGCCTACCTTAAGGCCGGAGGAACCGAGGGTAGTACAGCCGGCGAACCCTTGTCTGCTAACTGGGTCGTTCCGAACGTGTCACCAAGCATGGCCGTTAAACACTTGGGCACGGATGGTGGCACGCAAAGTATCACTTGGCAGTGGCTCCGGCGACCTCGATTACGTCAGCCGACAACGGCGAATTTTGTTTCTTTAGAGGTGGAGTCACTAGCCCAGGAAATGATTGCCAAGAATGTCATCATCCCGGTCCCCCCAAATTACCCTGTATTCACGTCCAAACTATTTTTGGTTCCCAAAAGGGACAGTGTTCAGATGAGGCCGGTCGTAGACCTGTCTTATCTGAATCTTCACATTCACAACGAATCTTTCAGAATGTTAACAGTACACCAAATCAGGCTAACACTTCCGCCGGGAGGTTGGATGTGTTCACTAGACCTGACAGACGCCTATTGGCACGTATCGGTCAACAAAAGATTTCAAAGGTTTTTGGCCTTACGGATCAGGCACCAAAATTTTGTTTTTCAGAGGATGCCGTTCGGTTTGAACCTAGCACCTCGATTATTCACAAAACTAGTCCGGCAAGCCCTGATGCCATTGTTAAAACAAGGGATCAGAGTGTTGTGGTATCTGGACGACTGGCTGGTGGTGGCAGAGACACAACAATTATGCATAAAACATGTCAATATCATTTTGAATCATGTCAAAACTCTAGGCTTCAAGGTAAATCTGGTAAAGTCAAACCTTGTTCCCTCACGAGTAATTCAGTGGATAGGGCTGGTCTGCGACACCGCCGCTCTCACTCTGAGTCAGAGTGTGGACAATCGCAACAGGTTTCGCAGGAAACTGTTCAGGTTTCTTCACAGTCTGACTACGACACGGAGGGTCTGGGAGTCTCTGGTCGGCTCTCTCAACTGGATTCAACTAACTGTCAAGTTGGGCCGGTTGAAAGTAAAACGATTAATATTGGAAGGCAACAAATATTTCCCGCTCTTACCGGCGGGAAAATTATGGCCCATCCCGAAATTAATCCACACCTTGCTAGCGGTCTGGGCGAAGAGGGAAACATTGCACTCAATAATGTCATGGACCTCTCCTCCACCAACGGTATGGGTAGACACGGATGCGTCAGGCACAATAGGTTGGGGATTTCAGTCAAATCAGGGGCACCAGGGTCAGGGGCTTTGGTCCCACTTAGAAATCTCGCACATCAATGTCAAAGAATTACTAGTCCCCTTATATTTCCTTCAGGCTCACGGCCCGGCGTTACGGGACAAGTCGGTGGCCTTCAGAATGGACAATCTGAATGCAGTCCACTGTATTCAGAAACAAGGGTCAACGAGGTCAAGGAAGTTGCTAAACGTGTCAGAAGAGATTTTTGCTCTAGCCAACAGTCTAGATATTTATCTGCACGCTTCTTATCTCCCAGGCGTAGCGAACGTCTGGGCAGACGCTCTATCCCGGCGACAGAGCACGACAGTAGAATGGGAGCTCAAGCAACCCATTTTCAACCTAATGATTGCAGAGCTCTCCCATCCACAAGTGGATCTTTTTGCGTCCGAGGAGACTCACAAACTCCATCTATACCTCACCCGCCGGGCGAAAACGCCGGCAGGGGGGCCAGACGCCCTAGTGACAGACTGGAACAGATGGAGCTCCATCTATCTGTTTCCGCCGCCAGATGCGTCACTAATGTGCCACGTAGTGAACAAACTACGAGATTATCGAGGCTTAGTCTCGCTAATCGCGCCACTGTGGCCGGCGCAGATGTAGTACCAGCAATTGAAAATGTGGTGCCCGGACCCGGTATCGCTCCCGGTCGGGTATTTCCACTTAGACGCGATTGGCAACCTCGTGACCTCGCTGACTTTTGCATTATGGACATTCAGGAGGCCAAGTGGCTAGCACCATACGGTAGAGATGTGACAAATAAATTACTTAATCAATATACTCAGTCTACAAAACGACAGTATCAATCACATTGGCAAGCCTTTACTTCTTGGATCGTTAGGACAGAACAAACTGTACCCTCAGTGGCATTAGTTTTTAATTATTTAAATTATCTGTTTGAGCAGAAACGTTTATCTGTGGTAACATTAAAAAATCACTTAACTGCGATTAGAGTGCCCTTTTTAGACCTTACAGGTCTCTCCATACCGGTGGCGGAGGAAACAGGTTTTATGAGAGCATGTTTTAAACTCCGCCCACCTCTCCGTCAGCTCATGCCTACTTGGTCTCTGGACAAAGCTTTGTCTTTGCTTCACTCTCGTCTGTACCAAAATACTGCAGACTTTGCATTAATCTTAAAAAAGGCGGTTTTCCTTTTGGCTTTAGCCACCGGAAACAGAGTGTCTGAGCTGGCGGCGATGAGCAACACACCTAATTGTCTTAGGTTTGGTAGACTTAATGAATGTATTTCCATTGCACCCTCCCCAGGTTTTGTAGCCAAGAATGAGCATAGTGCACACGTATTTTCTGAGTTCACGGTGCCGGCGTTAAAAAGGGGAAAGGTGCATCATAATTTATGTCCAGTACAAGCTGTAACCAAATATTTGAGAGTAGCTCCTCACAACCCCCAAGGTGCTTTATGGGTAGCAAGTACGGGTAAACGCTTACTTAAACGGCGATTAGCCTCTCTTCTGGTAGAAGTCATTAAAGAAAGTAATCCCGGCGTTGTGGGTCGGGCCCACGATTTACGCAAATGGGCAGCCTCTTTACGTTTCCTGAATTTTTTTTCAGTTGAAGACATAGCGTCCACGCAGTTGTGGGCGTCTAATCATACGTTTCTGTCTAGATACTTGTCAGTTGCTCTAGACAAACCTTCCTTACCATGTATAGCTTTAAGGCAGAGGGTCTAGGCGGCCCTGCAGTCACTTTTGTTTACTTTCATGGGAAAGGGGGGGGGGGTGCAGTCAGTGACACAGGACACCCTAGACCCCGCCGGAGTATGAGAGCTGTGATACAATTTAAGGTTAAAATGTGTTATGAAAATTTCTCAGTGAGAAATTGTGCTAGTACAATGTTAAGTACAAAACAACGGTGTTGTTAGAGTAGTTTAGCTGCGAAAGCAATTTAGTTTTAGATTATTGGAGTTCCTTTGCAATTTATCTCCAAGTTTATGTTGGGGTTTATTATGTGCACATGTAAACTTATAACTTGTTATTTTGTTGTCACCACTCGTTGAGTGGGGTGCCTTTGTAACTACAGATCTGTGTTCAGAATCTTCAGGGTTACCAATTTTTTGTCAGGCAGGCTTCTTTGAAGCACACACCTGCCTGAACCCCCTTTTTCTTGTATTTGTTCGGCTACGCCGTTAATTAAATATATTTTCAAAGTAAGAATACTATGTGGTTGTTTTTATTATCTGCTTTTCTAGAGTTATGATATGATTACGAATGTCCCCCTCCAGTCTTAGAAATCAGGCATGTTCGTCAATGATGGAGGGGCCACTAATAAATTATAGGTTTGACTCCTGTAAGGAGATAAAGAAAACCTAATATTTAGTAGTGGCCCCGTAATCATTGACGACTGGGGCCCTCCCGACCGTCCCCTTCCCATTCGTTGATGTATTAAGGATTTTGGTTTACTTGATATGTCAGTAAAGGAAGAATGACGCCTGAATCAGCGTCTGGTCAGAAATCCACACAAGTACATCCACGATATGATGGAAAGCTTATTGGATAGTTATTCTTATTTTCTTTTTGTTTTTATTTTTTACGAAGTTTTTTCGTAGTGAGAACCCAATTCATAATGACTGAAGCCATGAGTGAGGTCGCGTGCGCTCATGATGAAGGCTCCTCAGTTTTTAAATGCTCTGCGCGGTAGATTCAAAACTACGGCGGATTAGTGTTTGAAGAGGATGCCTTATGTAATAGGCATGTTCGTCAATGATTACGGGGCCACTACTAAATATTAGGTTTTCTTTATCTCCTTACAGGAGTCAAACCTATAATAGTACCTTTTACTAAGGCTCAGTTATATCACAAATTGAAGGCTTCCTATAGCAATGTGCCACAACAGTAATCACCATCTTACCCAGTCCCCATATCTATTGAGAGCTCAAATAAGTCCATAAGACTCGAGATCCCCATTGTCTACAGGGTCCAGAACCGAGCCTATAAACCTAGCTCCCGCCCCCAGTCAAATCAGTTGAAAGTTAGACACCAACCAGTGGTCACTACCCTGAAGTTAACCTCTAGCTCTGCCCTTGTGTTGTTCCTGAGTTGAGAGATTCCCGAGCCGGCAGACTCCATGGCAGAAGTTAAATAGAAGATCTGTCCATGTACAAGTCCTAACGTGCACCTTATAACCTTCACACAAATTCGTGGGTATATAAGTGTGTAGCCAGCAACGATCGTCAAGAGATCCGACTTGAGAACTTCCTACATTTTGGACCACCTGGACGGCCGAGGAACCAGTCGTTAGCCCCCAACATCACCGGAAGCAAGATAACCAGGACCAGATCTACAAATACTATTCAAGATTCATGTTGCTAGTACTAAGTGTTATAGTACCAGTTTGACACTCACTTATTAACTTTCTATAAAGTGGCTATAACCTTGCCCAGTGTAACTCATATTTAACCATTCCATTTGGGACGTACTAAGCGTATCAGTGCTCATTAATTAACAGGCGACATTGACTCTCGTAATTACCTTATTCAGATATTAAAACTCTAGTGATATCTAACGTTCGCCCACTGATTTGTGTTCTACGTATTTCTGCCATAAGAATATAAAACTTAGATCAGTACCCCCATGAGGTTACTAGAGATTCCGTGTTCTACAATATACGCGTGTCTAATCCTATCTCTGAGCTGCTACTTGGGCACGCGACCAGCCAGTAAGAGATCAAATCAGTGAAATTGAATTACATGAATATATTGAGGTCTTCCAGTAAAATAAAACTTGCTAATTAAACCCGTGATCAGAAGAGTATACCTGAACGTTGAAAGTGGGAGACTAGGCTCCATCCAGATCCGCTAATGCTAGCAGTTCCCTTCTATTATTTGTTTTGTACGAGAATTACTATCTTTCCATGCTCTTTATTTACTTACTTCAATAAACTTGAACTTGTGTCGTGTTACCGTGTGTTTATTTTGTGTTCTCTATTCCTCATACCTTGTATTGTGCATGCAGCCTTATATACCCAGTCAATTAGAACTCACATTACCCAAGTTAAACCTGTAGAAAAACAGGGCATAACATTGGCGGCAGCGGTGGTTCTTGATTCGGATAAAAGGTTGCATTACATTGCAAGTTTGGAACAGCCAGAACACGAGAACATCATGGCGCACCGTTCTCACATTCCCATCCCACATTATGATGGAGAAACTTATGAGATCGAAACATTCATGGACATAGTGAAACCCGTACTTGACCTAGCTTATACCACGGATGCAGAAAAAATAGCCGTAACATTAACGCACCTGGGAAAAGCCGTTTCCCTGGTTGCCTATCAAGTGCACCCTGCTCTCACCTGGGACGAATTTCGCCCAATAGTGATAGAAGCCATTAAGCCTTCGTTGGGCGTTTTCGTGGCCCACACCCGTATCCAAGACACTAAATTCGAAGGTGATGTAGATGCCACAGCGAATAAGATTGCCCAACACATAAAAATTTCTTTCCCCACGTTGACCAGAATCCAACAAGAACAGCAAATTCTGGTCAACCTTGTGTCGATATTGCCCTCAGCAGTAAAAGACCATTTCCGTGTGCACGATTTCGTCGGATACAAAAAAGATCTCATCACGATCCGACGTATTTTGGCCGTGCGCACAGAAGCACCCACCCAAATCGCTGCAATCAAGAGGTTTCCCACGCACCCGCAGCAAACCGACCACCAAAACTCCAAGAATGCCTACCCAACCTCATCCTTCAACAACAGACCCACCTACCCTACCCAGTAGACCCCGGTTCCAACCGACCCAGCCACGCAGAATCTTCAACCGGAACAGCAACTACAACACCTACCAAAGTAAAAACCCTATCTTAGTCATTATCAACCCCTATGATTTCCCTGCCTGTAATGCTCAGTGTGCCCTCCATCAAATTCGTGACTCTGCCAAACCTCGCTCCTCTACTCCTCGCATTTCTGTAAATGAAGAGGAGTGGAGACAAGAGGAAGAAATAGCCCCCCATATCATGACCTCAGACGATACCGAGGAAACCCTGGAGGAGGTAGATACCGACCCCCAGGATTTTTAAAGTATCCCCCGCCCACGATGGGCTCGGCGGGGGACGCCATAACTGGTCGCACTGCCCCCATTTATTACATGGCCAAAATCAAGGACATTCCTGTCCGCTTGCTAATCCACACGGGAGCTGCCAAGTTATGTTTGTTCAAATCTTACTATGAAAAACATCCCTGACTATTTGGCCCTTTGTTAAACACCAAAACAGAACTAATCTCAGCTGCTGATACTTACTTAAATCTCCTAGGAGACACTTTACCCCTATCAGTAACCACTCCTGCCCCCCATGCTCGTTGTTATCACACGTTCACAGTATTTTCCTCCAACTGTAAACATTATGATGGTTTCCTTGGACTTGACCTCCTTCAAAAACTCCAGGCCCAGATTGACTGCGGCCAAAGGCTGATCTCATTCAAAAACAAATTCCAGCCCAAAGCCTCTGACAAACCAATCACGCAGAAACCCATTCCCAAAAAGAAAAAACACCTTCCCCCTCAACAAACCCTGAGTCAGGGTTACCAAGTTGCAGCTAGCACTAAGGTGACTCCTAAACCCTCCCCTTGCCCCGAGTTCTCTCAAAACCTCACCCAATTCAGTAAAAAAATGCCTCAACAAACGAAAGAAGACAAGTCCAAGCAACTCCCTCTCGGTAATCCCCTCAATTCTCGTAATTCTGTCCAGAATAAATCCTCCCATGTTTTCAGGACAGCCTCTGATATATGTAACCATAATTCTATCCAATGTTTATGTACACATGTTTCCAGAGAAAATGCCGACCGATGTACCCAACAATGTTTTTCCCATGCCCCCAGAAATGTTCAACTATCCCACAACCAACAACAATTCCCTTGTGACAGTTTTCCGTCAGTAGCTCCTTTTCCCCCCCACACAATTCACACCCCTAGAAAATTTCACAACCCCACACTTGACTCGCCCTCTCATGACCAACAAACTCACCAGTCCCACATAACCTTTAACCAGACCGTTACTGCCACCAAAAAAAATTCCCCACCTTCGTCCTGTTAAACAACCCCAAATCAATACACCAGTCCTACACCAATAACCCATGTTCTACACCTAACTTTTTCCCCACCAACCCTCCGCAGTCCCCCCAGCAAATCCCGTTTTCTAACTCGCTCACCTCTCACCCCTCTGAACCGCCCGCACGCGCCGTTAATCCACCCCTCACGCGTGCCGACCGAGGGACACAACCATGTTCCCACCATGCCCCCAGAAATGCCCAGCTATTCCACCACCACCCCAATCCCCCTTGTGACAGTTTTTCGTCAGTAGCTCCCTTCCACCCCCACACAATTCACACCCCTAGAAAACCTCACAACCCCACACTTGACTCGCCCTCTCATGACAAACAAAACCACCAAATCCACATAAACTCCAAACAAACCGTCACTGCCACCGACAACGCTCCCCCCACTAACCCTCCGCAGTTCCTCCAACAAATCCCGTTTTCTAACCCCCTCACACCGCGCCCCACTGATCCTCCCACACGCGCCGTTAATCCCCCCCTCACGCGTGACCCCCACCAAATGACCTTGCCCCCCTTATAAGTACCAAGCACCTGCTCGCCAGTCAATCCCCCACCATCATTAGCCAGCTGTAGTTCAGGATAAATGCCAAATTCCCCCCCACCATCAAAAATGGGTGAACCTGCGGCCCATACCCCAAACTCACATGATATTTTCCCCCACTACCACGTCCCCCAACCCCCATCGTTGCCTCTTACAACCCGCCATCATTCCCGCTCGCATCAACCACATTCTCGTGGCAAATATCTCAGAGGAACCCCTGACATTACCAAAAGGCCTCATTATAGGAGACCTCGAAACTTTCGATGACCTCCCCATACATTGTAACGACACCCCTACCAGCCTCCAATTGCCCCCTCTCTCTGAGACACTATCTGACCACCAAAAGAACGGCATGTACGACCTACTGCTGGAATTCAGTGACGTGTTTGCCCAACAACCCACCGAAATCGGACAGACTGATGTAGAACAACACATCATTAACACCACAGGCCCCCCCATACGACAACCATCCCGTAGAAAGAACCCCATACAACGTCAGGAAGAGGAATGCCAAGTCCAGGAAATGTTAGAGGCCGGGATTGCCACCCCGTCCATTAGCCCCTGGTCTTCCCCTGTTGTCTTAGTCAAAAAGAAAGATGGGACAACCCGTTTTTGCGTCGATTACAGGAGGTTAAATGACATAACCATTAAAGACGCTACGCCCTTACCCCGAATAGACGATTCCCTTGACTCCCTACACGGATCCAAATGGTTCACTACCCTCGACTTGCAAGCAGGGTATTGGTAAGTGCCTATCAAGGCCGAGGACCAAAGGAAAACAGCATTTTCCACTAGTGGTGGCCATCACTATGAATTTAACGTCCTACCTTTTGGCCTCTGTAACGGACCCGCCACTTTCTCCCGTTTGATGGAAACGGTATTACATGGCCTAACCTGGGAAACCTGCTTAGCCTATCTGGACGATATTATTGTGTACTCTCCAACCTGGGAAGAACACCTCCTCAGGTTGAGACAAGTCCTTCAAAGAATCCGAGCCGCCGGGTTGAAATTAAAACCCTCAAAGTGCGTGATTGCCCGGAATAAGGTAGATTTCCTCGGACACGTGATATCTGAACATGGTATTGCGCCAGACCCAAAGAAACTTCAAGCCATACAAAACCAAACCCCACCCACCACTGTTAAAGGAATACGTTCGTTTCTAGGTTTAGCCACATACTACAGAAGTTTCGTCCCCCACTTTGCCACCATAGCCAGACCCCTCCACCAACTTACCCACAAAGACACCCCGTTCACCTGGACACCTGAAACAGACCTCGCGTTTAACACTTTGAAGCAAAACCTAATCCAAGCCCCTATTGTCGCTTTCCCTGACTACCAGAAACCTTTCCGTCTTTATACCGACGTATCTCTGTACGCCATGGGTGCAGTTTTAGCTCAATTCAGAGACGGAGAGGAACATGTGATAGCGTATGCCAGCTCCACCCTCACCCAACCACAACAGAATTACGCAGCCACCAAGAGAGAGTGCTTAGGGATCATTTGGGCACTCAGCCACTTCCGGTCATTTGTGTTGGGCGCAAAACTCGAAATAATTACCGACCATCAATCTTTACAATGGCTGCATAGGTGCGAAACCAACTCAGCCATTTTGGTACGTTGGAGGGAGACACTAGAGGACTACGACTTTACCATACAATATCGTCCAGGCAAACTCCATACTAATTTAAGGATACTCCATACTTTAAGGATATTAAAAAAATGCATAATAGCTGCACACCTCTACCCGTTAGTGTAGATGGGATCTCTGGTACTAATAACATAGCCAATCTTTGGAAAACACATTACCAAACTTTGTTTAACTCTGTTGGGCACCAAGGAAATACCATTGCTGCTACAACAGAGTGTAACAAAGAAGAAAAATATGACACAATTAAAGTTACAAGTGAAAAAATCAAGGCTGCAATAAGTAGGCTAGATGCTAACAAATCCTGTGGTTTTGATGGTATATATGCTGAACATTTGAAGTACTCCTCCACTCTCCTCTTGGAGAAACTCAGCAGTTGCTTTACCAGCTTTCTAATCCATGGTTTCCTACCAGAATCTATGATGTCCGTTACCTTGATACCAGTAATTAAAGACAAGGCTGGCAAAATTACATCAAAAGACAACTATAGACCTATTGCCCTTGCCAGTATTGTAAGTAAGATACTAGAGTTAATAATTTTAGACAGAATCTCAGTGTATATCTCAACTAATAGTAATCAATTTGGTTTTAAAAAGAATCATGGTACGGACCAGTGCATCTACACTCTGAAGGAGCTAGTGGATGGGTACATCAAAATGAACAGCTCTATTTTTGCATGCTTTCTTGATGCTAGTAAGGCATTTGACAGAGTCTGCCACAATATCCTGTTTGATAAATTAGCAACAAGGGGAGTGCCATCCTATATACTGAGAATCTTGAAGTACTGGTACGCCAATCAAACATTTAATGTAAGATGGGGTAACATTATTTCGGATTCCTTTACAGTAACCAATGGAGTGAGACAGGGTAGTATTCTCTCACCTTACTTATTCAATGTATATATGGATGAATTAAGTGATAAATTGAATAAAGAGCAGATTGGATGTTATGGTGGGAATAAAATCATCAACCATCTCATGTATGCTGATGATCTGGTCATTATTGCACCGTCTTCTGCGGGTCTGAGCAAACTTCTTGATATATGTGAATCTTTTGGTAGTAAACATTGTGTTAAATTCAACCCACTGAAAAGTGCTGTTCTTATATTTAGATCAAAATTACTGTATAAAAGTAAACTGCCAAATTTCTCACTCAATAATCAAATTATTCAAGAAGTAAACAAAATAAAATACCTGGGACACATTATCTCAAACGATTGCTCAGATGATGCAGATATCGGCCGTCAGCGCAGACAGCTATATTTACGTGGTAACACCATCTTGAGAAAATTCCACATGTGTAATTGGGAAACTAAAGTCACTTTGTTCCGGACATATTGTTCCTCTATGTACACGGCCCATTTGTGGTGGAAGTATAAGAGAGCCACCATAAATGGTCTGTGTACATCCTATCATAATATACTCAAGATGTTCATTGGTCTCTCTAAATATGAAAGCACTAGTATGGTGTGCACACTGTTGGATGTGCAGTGCTGTCAGGCTGTCATCAGGCGACTGGTGTACAGCTTTTCGCAGCGACTGCAATCCTCCAGTAACACGCTGATTGTAGCTCTTTGGTCTAGTGATCATATCTATGAATCCCGTATTATATCTCACTGGCAGAAGCTGCTGCACACATAGTATGTACTGTAATGTAATATATAGGTCTAATTGAACTATGAGCAATGATCTGTGCAATAGGTGTTAACCAACATTGAGCAATAGCCTTAGTTAGCCTATCTGTGTTATATTGTGACAAAATGTGATATGTGCTCTATTCTGTAAATAGGCCTACTGTATTTTTTATTTTATTGTGTCTTTATTAATATATCTTTGTGTATAATTATTATCTGTGCTCTGACGAGAAGTGTATGTGATATGGACCACTAGGTCGTACTGTATTTATACTGTATCTATCTTATGTGTCTGGAATAAAGAATTATTATTATTATTATTATTATTATTATAATGCAGACGCCCTGTCACGTTTGCCAGTACCAAAAGACCCCCCCACCAACCTAGCCACCTTACAAAACACTCAGTTGGTATCTACCCCCACCCCCCGACAGAATGCCCCCCCCCAGCCCCCTCCCTAATTCAATCTTGGGAAGCAAGAATCAGACCCCCCTGGATACCGTTAAATGTCTTCAGGGGACTGACTCGCTGGGGAGATCAACTTGCCACAGACACTGGTCACATAATCTTGGAGCCCACCATTGCCCATGACTACATGATTGCCATCCACGAGGGAAACGGCATACACCTTGGACAAAAGAAGATGTTAAAGATCTTCACAGACCAATACTGGACCCCCAACCCCTCCAAAATTGCACAACGAGTGACAGAATCCTGCAAACCGTGTTTATTGGGAAAGGATAGATCACGCACCCCAGGCCCAGCTGGTACCATTTCTGCCAACAAACCGTTCCAAGTCCTATCCCTCGACATCATGGGCCTGTTTCCTTCTTACGCTGGCAACCGCTATATCGTCACATTTGTGGACATATATTCAAACATTTTAATAGCCTGCCCAGTTAAAGACCACACAGCCACCACAGTCGCCACACTGCTTGCCACAGAAGTGTTCCCTATATTCGGCCTTCCCCTTGTTCTTCTATCGGACAATGCCCCCGAGTTTAGTGGACACGTTTGGCAACAATTCACCCAACAATGCGGTATTAAGATTAAACACTCATCCCCGTACTGGCCTCAAGGAAATGCTATATGCGAACGCAGCCATCGCACCATCAACAACCAGTTATGTACAAGAATGATTGCTCTTAACACCTCAGACTGGCCATCACAACTAAAGATGATACAATGGGGCATGAACACCTGTCCCCGAGAAGACGGTGTTTCCCCTCATGAACGTGTTTACGGTGTACCCCCCCTGTTACTGCCATTCCACCACCATGCTCACCTTCCCTCCACCACCTCCACAATTGACCCATTGCAACATGTGCAAAAGGTGCCCAGATCTGTCAGGACACCAAAACTGATAACATCGATGACAAAAACCCTTTCGCTATCCATGACACCGTAATGGTAGCCAACCTCCCTATCACCAACAAGTTAGGCCCTCGCTATGTCGGGCCCTACACCGTCATACAAGTCCCAAATGCCTTTCAAGTCACCATCGACTATCACGGCGTGACTCGCACGTTCCGAACTAGATTCGTCCGAGCGTTTAAACCTCTAAAGCCACAAGACATTACCCCACCCCACATGTCCGACCCTGAATTAAACACCCCTACTCACCCTTCCACTCAGGCTATGAATATTCCCATACAAACCCCTAAGGACCTAAGCCCTCCAGCACCGAACCGACAAATCATTTCTCAACATACCCCCCAAACTAACCTCCACAAACCCCAAGCCCCCACTATCACACCCTCTTCCACCATGACACCTTCCTTCACTTCTCATAGTCAAGTGCCTCCCCAACTTATCCAAGTACGAAAATCTTCACCCACAACCCCGACCACAACAGAAACCCTCCCGTCTAGCCCTGACATACCTCCACCAGGCACCATAGTGAGAAAACCACCACCCCCACCCCAAACCAAGTACACACCCAACCGCACCACACAATCTACCTCAGTAACCTCACGCTACAACTTACGCCCACGACAAAAATCGTTTAAAACCTCCAGAAAACACACCCTGCTAACCAAGTTCCGTAGGGCTGCCAGACCACTACCCTCCTACTCCTCCTCCTCCTCCTCTTCTTCTTCTTCGTCGAATTCTCCCCCACAAAGGGAAAGAAGACGAATAATCACCAGCAAATCACCAACCTCATCAAACGACACACCCCACACACGCCCCTACCCCCAACCCTCCAAGTTAAATCTACACTCCTTACCCACCCGTCTAGCCCCCCCCGCCTCCGCCTCTTTCCCCTCCACGATCCCCACCACCCCACCCACACACCGACCAACCTCCTCATCTCACCGAACCCCCAACCAACCCCCCCCCCTAAGGAATCCCCCCACAAAGTCACCCCTGAGAAAACCCCCACATGTCCTTTACCTGTAAAACGTTCTTCCCCTCAATATAAAACATCGTCGAGCGACTCAAGTCCCACGACAAACATCTACCTTCCCACCAGGACCGCCAGAGGTAGAATAATCAACAGACCCATCAGATTTAAAGACAGCGATACAAAAATAACACCCCGTTCTGACACTCAGGACCCAAGCCACACAACACACACACCCCCTCCTTCCCACACACCTCCTTCACCCACCTTACCTAAACCGATCTTGCGCATTGCCTCACTATATATTCCCAACCTACAACACCACCCAAGAAAACCAAATAAAACCCAGACTCACATTCCCCCTTCATCCCCAGCTCTGTTGTCACGCGTGAATCCCCTTTCGGTTAGTAACCCATTCACCACACTAAACAGACCTCCTGTCAATCCCACATACCTCACTCCGACCCCCACGGGGGAAAGCTACAAACCATTCATACGGAAGGTTAAAGTAAAAACCCCCACTGGACACTTGGCCCATGTACCACGCCCACATCAAGCCCGGGCAGCCGCCCGCCACAACACAGAGGACACATTCTTACAGGTATACATTGACCTGCAAAAGAAACCTGACCGTCGCTCTCTTGCTTGGTGGAACCTTCTAAATACCCTTAAAATGACCCACCATGACTATGCTTCTTTTTACTTCACCCTTGAGGCTCGAGGACGAGCCTATAATGAAGGAGAGGGAAGTAAAATGCCCCAGAACAAGAAGCCCACCACAGAAGCCACGAGTGAACACCACACAGAAACACCCGAAAGAAAGGTCCACAGAACGAAAGGACCAGCTGACCGAGCCAGCCAATTCAGACAGGCCCAAGCCCGCAGGGCTAAGCAGCTCCAGGCCGCACCTACATACCTTTTCTAAACTGACCATTTTCCACACCTCACGTACACTACCCCCTCGTGTCCTACACTCCTAACTACAAAGATGATGAACAGGAATATACATTCATATTAAAAACACCCATGCCCTGTCCCTACGTTGAGCCAATGCCAACACATCAGACAGCCATAATTATATCTATGTATGTTCTTACATCCGAGAAGTAGATGTTATATATCTTAGAAGTTAAAACACCCACGCTTGTCCGTAGACCTCGTTGCATTGTTCCTCTAATAACTAAGTGTCTCTATAATATTAACTGCCACCAGTATTGATACGACATAGCGGCACTGTCCTTGTGTCGTATTGTGCCAATTGCAGATCAACCAGGTTTCATCACCTTATTAGGACGACGACTATAATGTCGTCGTTCATCTATGTATTCAATCCTTAGGTTAAGTATCTTTATCCGCCATTGTGTTCACCTTTTTCCATTTACTTTTCCACAATTGTCATACGTCTTCAGCTTACCTCCTTCGTATCCACAGTCCACACTACGCCATATTACTTCGTGTCCTACACCCCTTACCCGCCCGATTCTACCTATACGATGATGAACAAGAATATACATTCATATTAAAAACACCCATGCCCTGTCCCCTACGTTGAGCCAATGCCAACACATCAGACAGCCATAATTATATCTATGTATGTTCTTACATCCGAGAAGTAGATGTTATATACCTTAGAAGTTAATACACCCATGCTGTAACGTAATCCTTACCCCAACCAGAGATTGTATAGATAACCTTTGTTACCAGTATCTATCATAGTACCTCGAAAACAATAACGCAGTACCCCTACGAACTGCCACTTTCCTTGGGTCTATATTTCATAGAAAATGCAGTTCCCAGGGACACATAGACGTACACAAAAAGCGTGTCAAATAATAGGTCCATAACCCCTCGTATGTACGAGAAATAATACACCATGTCTTTCCTTACTTTATCCACAAGTCACGCACACACCTACAGTTAACCTCCTTCTCCCCCACCGCCCCACAGTCCACATGATTCTATCTTTTCCAGACTCATATACCACCCCGTATTTGCATCCCCCGGTAGCATTTGACTAACGTACTTTCACTGTCTTTTCAAACTCCAATATCAATTGTAGCCTAATGCCACCCCCACGCCCAGGGACCTTAGGGGCAAATTTCCCTGTAGCCCCTGAACTTCCCCCCCATCTCATTAAGACACCCGCGCTTCTCGATTCTTGTCCAACCTAGCCTCTCTCTCATACCTCTTGAAGATCCTTGAATTTTCCGTTGCTCACGCTCTCCAACCTTTTATATATATACTCCTATCCAGCCTACCTTCACTTAGTAGGCCAGAACAACATTAGAACTTTACTAACCCTTGCATGCCATCTATTCTCTTACAACCCATTCACAACCCTGCACCCCATGGTCGTCGGTGCGAGGCTCGCCGCCTCGCCAGTAACTAATTTCTATTGCCATACTTCCAGATAAATGTGGCAGAGTTAACAACCAGTCTCCACCACATCCAGCAAGCCATGCAATTAACAGCCAACCGAGTACACCCAGCTAGCCAAGGCACCTTCGGTTTTGATATTAAGAACACCCACATCTGTCTCATAAACAGAGGGTTATTACAAACACTGGTGATATGGCAAGCCCCTAGCCACAGCCGCCGGACGACCATCCCAGAGGGAGAGCGCCCGGCTACCCCTTTTTACCCACCCGAGGAGGGAGACCCCCAGCCCCGCGGAGGTATACCTGACCCCTGTTTTGACTTCCGGGTCATTGCCAGGTAGCCTAGGAATTCTTCCTATCAATGAACTAACCATGCATGTCTAACCCCCTTACTCACTTCTCTATACCCACAATAACCCATCCACCTGTTTTGCATACTCGGATAGTCAAATTAGCACCTCAGCTATGCAATAGAACAAAGACTAAGCAATATAAGAGAGACGCCCCTATCACAGCTGTCCCAGTCCTCCCCGCAAAGTAGATCCAGTCTCCCTTCCATAAATACTTCCAGTATAGCCAAAATAGTACCTTTTACTAAGGCTCAGTTATATCACAAATTGAAGGCTTCCTATAGCCATGTGCCACAACAGTACTCACCATCTTACCCAGTCCCCATATCTATTGAGAGCTCAAATAAGTCCATTAGACTCGAGATCCCCATTGTCTACAGGGTCCAGAACCGAGCCTATAAACCTAGCTCCCGCCCCCAGTCAAATCAGTTGAAAGTTAGACACCAACCAGTGGTCACTACCCTGAAGTTAACCTCTAGCTCTGCCCTTGTGTTGTTCCTGAGTTGAGAGATTCCCGAGCCGGCAGACTCCATGGCAGAAGTTAAATAGAAGATCTGTCCATGTACAAGTCCTAACGTGCACCTTATAACCTTCACACAAATTCGTGGGTATATAAGTGTGTAGCCAGCAACGATCGTCAAGAGATCCGACTTGAGAACTTCCTACATTTTGGACCACCTGGACGGCCGAGGAACCAGTCGTTAGCCCCCAACATCACCGGAAGCAAGATAACCAGGACCAGATCTACAAATACTATTCAAGATTCATGTTGCTAGTACTAAGTGTTATAGTACCAGTTTGACACTCACTTATTAACTTTCTTAAAAGTGGCTATAACCTTGCCCAGTGTAACTCATATTTAACCATTCCATTTGGGACGTACTAAGCGTATCAGTGCTCATTAATTAACAGGCGAAATTGACTCTCGTAATTACCTTATTCAGATATTAAAACTCTAGTGATATCTAACGTTCGCCCACTGATTTGTGTTCTACGTATTTCTGCCATAAGAATATAAAACTTAGATCAGTACCCCCATGAGGTTACTAGAGATTCCGTGTTCTACAATATATGCGTGTCTAATCCTAACTGTGAGCTGCTACTTGGGCACGCGACCAGCCAGTAAGAGTCAAATCAGTGAAATTGAATTACATGAATATATTGAGGTCTTCCAGTAAAATAAAACTTGCTAATTAAACCCGTGATCAGAAGAGTATACCTGAACGTTGGAAGTGGGAGACTAGGCTCCATCCAGATCCGCTAATGCTAGCAGTTCCCTTCTATTATTTGTTTTGTACGAGAATTACTATCTTTCCATGCTCTTTATTTACTTACTTCAATAAACTTGAACTTGTGTCGTGTTACCGTGTGTTTATTTTGTGTTCTCTATTCCTCATACCTTGTATTGTGCATGCAGCCTTATATACCCAGTCAATTAGAACTCACATTACCCAAGTTAAACCTGTAGAAAAACAGGGCATAACAGATAGAGTGAATCTTGGGTAGTATTTGATTGGTCTGGTCCTGGTTATCTTGCGTCCGTGATGTTGGGGGCTAACGACTGGTTCCGCGGCCGTCCAGATGGTCCATATGTAGGAAGTTCTCAAGTACGTGGACAGGTCCTTCTATCCAAATCTGCCACGGAGTCTGCCGGCTCTGGAACTCGATTCTCAGCAACCAACAATGATAGAACTGGAGGTCAACTCTGGTGACCAACCACTGGTTGGTGTCTATCTTTCAACTGATTTTACTGGGGGCTGGAGCTTGATTTATAGGGGCGGTTTTGGACCCTGTAGGCCATAGGGATCTCGAGTTTTGATGGACTTATTTGAGCTCTCAATTGATACGGGAACTAGGTAAGGTGGTGATTACTGTTGTGGCACAGGGCTATATGGAGCCTTCATAATGTGATATAACTGAGCCTTAGTAAGAGGTACTATTTTGGCTATACTGGAAGTATTTAGGGGAGAGAGACTGGATCTACTTTGCGAGGAGGATTGGGACAGCTGTGATAGGAGCGTCTCTCTTAGATTGTTCAGTCTTCATTCTATGGTATAGCTGAGGTGCTAATTTGGTTATTGGAGTATGCAAGAAAGGTTAATGGGTTATTGTGGGTTAATAGAGGTTAGTAAGGGTGTTAGTCATACGTGGTTAGTTCATTGATAGGAAGAATTCCTGTGCTACCTGGCAATGACCCGGAAGTCAAAACAGGGGTCAGGTATACCTCCGCAGGGGTCGGGGTCTCCCTCCTCGGGTGGGTGAAAAGGGGGAGGTGCGCGTCCTCTCTCTGTGATGGTCGTCCGGGCGGCTGTGGCTGGGGGCTTGCCATATTACAAGTGTTTGTAATAACGCTCTGTTTATGAGACAGATGTGGGTGTTCGTAATACTAAAACCGAAGGTGCCTTGACCAGCTGGTTTAATTGGTTGGGTTGTTAATTGCATGGTTTGTTGGATGTGGGGGAGACTGGGTTGCTAGCTCTGCCACATTTATCTGGAAGTATGGCAATAGAAGTTAGTCACTGGCGAGGCGGCTAGCCTCGCACTGACGATCATTTGGTACAGGGTTGTGAATGGGTTGTGAGGGAATAGATGGCATGCAAAGGGTTAGTAAAGTTCTAATGGTGTTCCTTCCTACTGGGGGAAGGTAGGCTGGATAGGAGTATATATACAAAAGGTTTGAGAATGTTAGTAACGGAAAAGTTAAGGAAATTCAGGGGGTGTGGTGGAGAGGCTAGGTTAGGAGGGAGTGGAAGAGCGTGGGGGGTTAACGAGAGGGAGAGGGTTAAGGAGGGCTACGTGGAAGTTTGACCCTAAGGTCTCTGGGCGTAGAGGTAGCATTAGACTACAGTTGGTATCGTAGCCTGGGGGTTAATGACAGGGAAGGTATGTTAGCCAAACGCTACCGGGGGATGAGCAATATGGGCTGGTATATGAGTCTGGAAAGGATAGAATCATGTGGACTGTGGGGCTGTGGGGAAGAGGAGCTTAACTGTAGGTGTGTGCTTGACTGTGGATAAAAGTAGAGAAAAACATGATGTATTATTACTCGTCAATACGAGGGGTTATGGACACTATTATTTGACACGATTTCTTGCTGATCTAGTTGTCCCTGGGAACTGCGTTTTCTATGAAATATAGACCAAAAAAAGCGGCAGTTCGTAGGGGTACTTCGTTATTGTTTCGTGGTAGATATGTGTCGAGACAATGGTAAAAAAAGGTTATCTATACAATCTCTGGTTGGGGTAAGAATTAGAGTTACTGCATGGTGGCTAACATCTTCAGTCATTATCTCTGTCTAGGTCTTACAGGAATAATGGTTATATATACAATGGTGTACCCGTGGGTATCATAATTTCCTTATCAATTATGACATGGGGGTTAACATATTACTTCTCGGATGGAAGAACATACATAGATTTATGGGGGCGGTTGGTCTTCAGAAACTTAGTCTGGCAAGACAAGGTATTTTAGGGGGTTAACATATTACTTCTCGGATGGAAGAACATACATAGATTTATGGGGGCGGTTGGTCTTCAGAAACTTAGTCTGGCAAGACAGGGGTTAACATATTACTTCTCGGATGGAAGAACATACATAGATTTATGGGGGCGGTTGGTCTTCAGAAACTTAGTCTGGCAAGACAGGGGTTAACATATTACTTCTCGGATGGAAGAACATACATAGATTTATGCCTGTCTGAACTGGTTGGCATTGGCTCAAC
Organism: Paralithodes platypus; assembly: GCA_032716605.1. Lineage (NCBI taxonomy): Eukaryota > Metazoa > Arthropoda > Malacostraca > Decapoda > Lithodidae > Paralithodes > Paralithodes platypus. The sequence goes on along the minus strand of CM064489.1, from coordinate 30,601,921 downwards.
CTAGGGACAGGGCATGGGTGTATTAAATTAAGGTGTATTCATGTTCATCATCATGTAGGTAGAGTCTGGCGGGTAAGAGGTGTAGGACACGAGGGGTAGTGGATACGCGAGGTGGGGGAGGGTTGTGAATTGTAAAGGGGGTGGTTTGAGGCTAGACGCCGCGCCGCTCATGACCTAGGATAGTGACCCTTAATGCGCTGGACATAGGGGTGGCATTTCCCTACGATCGAACAGATAGGGTGGTGTGTGCAGCGGGGCGTGAAGGATAAGCGGACAGGATGACCCAAAACAGGGTACCACTGAGCATTGGGTCACAAAGCAAAATAGAGTAGTGTGGATTGTGGATACGAAGGAGGTGATTGGAAGACGTATAACAATTGTGGAAAAGTAAATGGAAGAGATGAACACAATGGCGGATAAAAGATAATTAACCTAAGGATTGAATACATGCATGAATGACGACATTATAGCCGTCGTCCTAATAAGATGATGAAACCGGTTTGGTATGCACGTGGCACAATACGACACAAGGACAGTGCCGCTATGTCGGATCAATACTGGTGGCATACTCCGGTTAATATTATATATACACTTAGTTACTAGAAGAACAAGGCAAGGGGGGCGACTGAGCACGGGGGTACCTATATCTATACTCGTCATGGAAAAGGGAGATACGAGGTAGCTTTCCTGCATCTCTCCTGATAATCGTCTGCAGATTGGTCATAGTGAGTTTATCCGAATTAATAGGCCTAAATCAATACCATAACTGGCATAGGGTTATCGGGTATATAGAGTCGTGGTTAAAGGTTGGGAATCTATAGTTAGTGGATAAAACAACGGGAGGTTAGAGACATAGAATTGCGAGAATTGGGGGGGACTCTGATTGTTATATAACTAAATACAGGGCTGACGTAATCACGATCTGATTTGGTGTGAAATGGAAGCTAAGGTGTCTTAGATCGCCTCGAACCTACACAATGAAAGTATTATACCCTGTATGGTGGTTACCTAAGTAAATACATACTTAGGTGGTACATCAAGAATATCAGTGAGTAAAGTATTGTGGTTTGTATATTAGAAGACTGTGATTGAGAGACGTATAATATGTGGAATGAATTGAGAGGGAGAGAGAGAGAGACCAAATCGGGAATGGAAAAGGGGCCTGGGATCTCGTTGGGGATGGGAGTTTCGCTCTCAGGATTTTCGTTCCTGTGGCTCGTTAGGGTTGGAGGTTTCGCTCTCAGGTTTTTCGTTCCTGTGGTATTTTACTTCCGTCGCCTTTATATTAGGTACGACCTAGTACCTCAAGGTTGGAGTACGTAGGTTTGTTTAGGGGGGCCAGGTCACGTCGGTGAGGGGGTTAGGTTGGAGGGAAATGGCAGCCTGTCACTGAGGACGAAGATTACTGTCATCCCGACTAGCAACAGACTGTTCAGAAAAGAGAGACAAAAACTTAAAACATTTTATCCTGGAATGTGAATAATATAATGAAATTAGGAAAAAAATAACAAGATTACTCTGGCCATATCTCTAAGAAACTGAAAACTAATAGGAGAGTTACTATTCAAGAAAGAAGGGAACGAGGGAAGAAAATACATAGATGTTGGAAAAGGAGAGAAAAGATGATAAAAGAACTTGACGAAAGAACAGATAATTAAGAACACAGGAAAATTAAGAAGAGCTAAAGTGTTTAACAATGTATAAAACAAATTTAAAAGACAGTCAGAAAAGTGTAGGTTAACAAGAAAGGTAGTATGACTAAGGAAAAAAATATAATATATACAGTATATGGAAAACATGTAAATTTATAGAATCATGCCCAATCGCTTAGGAATTGAGAACAATACAAAACAAAATCCCATGGAAAATCCAGTACAATAACATCCTCATCATCATCAGGGGGGGGGGGGGGGGTATTTAGGGTCGCCGTTAGCCTTGGTGAAGGTCTGGTTTATTGGTAGAGGTGGTGGTGGTGGTTGTGGCTTTGACCTTGGGGGTTCGCTTTCACTTTGGAAGGGAGGGGTGGATATACCGTTAGGTCTGCCGTTAGGAATGTGGGTCTGGGTGAGAGCTGGCCCGGGGCCAGTTTTGGAGGGAGCTTTAAAAGGTTGCGGTCGGGGGTAGTGATAGGGGGGGTTTAAAGGTGAAACGGGCAGGTCGAGTCGGGGTTGTTGTTGCGGAAGAGGTTGGTGCTGGGGAGGGGTTGATTTGTGTAGAGAGTTGTGGTCGTGAGTGGGGTTGGGGGAAGGGTGAGTAAGGCTGGAGGTTGAGAGTTTACGATGATCTGGAGGTTTGGAGTGTGGGGATTTGATAGGGAGATGGTGGGGGGGGTCTGGGCAGGCAGGGTTGTGGTTTGAGAGGGGTTGAATTTGGACTGATTTTATTTTCGGGAGAGACGTGGATGGGATCTCGAGGAGTGGTTGAGGTTGAGAGGTTGATTATGTTGTTTGGGGCGAGAGAGAGGGTAGTATTTTGGGGGTTAGCCAAGGTGGAAAAAGTTTTGTGGTTGGATTTTGATGGGCGTGGTATCTTTGGGGGTGGAATTTGGGGCGGATGGGGTAACGGTGAAGAGGGGGGTAAGATAGGGGGGAAGAGGAGTAGGGGTTATGTACGGGGGTGATTTTCGTTTGAATGTGGTCGTGAGAGGTTAGGCTGGCAGGGTGGGAATTGGTGGAGGTAGAGAGTTTAGCTGGGCTAATGATGGTGGGGGACCGACTGGTGAGCGGGTGTTCGGTACGCATGAGGGGGGAGAAATCACTTTGGTGGGGGTCACGCGTGAGGGGGGGATTAACGGCGCGTGTGGGAGGATCAGAGTGGTGAGGTGTGAGTGATTTAGGAAACGGAATTTGTTGGTGGGACTGTGGAGGATTGGTGGGGGAAGAGTTAGGCATAATAATAATAATAATAATAATAATAATTCTTTATTCCAGACACATAAGATAGATACAGTATAAATACAGTACGACCTAATGGTCCATATCACATACACTTCTCGTCAGAGCACAGATAATAATTATACACAAAGATATATTAATAAAGACACAATAAAATAAAAAATACAGTAGGCCTATTTACAGAATAGAGCACATATCACATTTTGTCACAATATAACACAGATAGGCTAACTAAGGCTATTGCTCAATGTTGGTTAACACCTATTGCACAGATCATTGCTCATAGTTCAATTAGACCTATATATTACATTACAGTACATACTATGTGTGCAGCAGCTTCTGCCAGTGAGATATAATACGGGATTCATAGATATGATCACTAGACCAAAGAGCTACAATCAGCGTGTTACTGGAGGATTGCAGTCGCTGCGAAAAGCTGTACACCAGTCTCCTGATGACAGCCCGACAGCACTGCATATCCAACAGTGTGCACACCATACTAGTGCTTTCATATTTAGAGAGACCAATGAACATCTTGAGTATATTATGATAGGATGTACACAGACCATTTATGGTGGCTCTCTTATACTTCCACCACAAATGGGCCGTGTACATAGAGGAACAATATGTCCGGAACAAAGTGACTTTAGTTTTCCAATTACACATGTGGAATTTTCTCAAGATGGTGTTACCACGTAAATATAGCTGTCTGCGCTGACGGCCGATATCTGCATCATCTGAGCAATCGTTTGAGATAATGTGTCCCAGGTATTTTATTTTGTTTACTTCTTGAATAATTTGATTATTGAGTGAGAAATTTGGCAGTTTACTTTTATACAGTAATTTTGATCTAAATATAAGAACAGCACTTTTCAGTGGGTTGAATTTAACACAATGTTTACTACCAAAAGATTCACATATATCAAGAAGTTTGCTCAGACCCGCAGAAGACGGTGCAATAATGACCAGATCATCAGCATACATGAGATGGTTGATGATTTTATTCCCACCATAACATCCAATCTGCTCTTTATTCAATTTATCACTTAATTCATCCATATATACATTGAATAAGTAAGGTGAGAGAATACTACCCTGTCTCACTCCATTGGTTACTGTAAAGGAATCCGAAATAATGTTACCCCATCTTACATTAAATGTTTGATTGGCGTACCAGTACTTCAAGATTCTCAGTATATAGGATGGCACTCCCCTTGTTGCTAATTTATCAAACAGGATATTGTGGCAGACTCTGTCAAATGCCTTACTAGCATCAAGAAAGCATGCAAAAATAGAGCTGTTCATTTTGATGCATAGAACATGGGTTATTGGGGAAGGACTGATGTACTGATTTGTGGTTGTTAAAAGTACGAATTTGGGGAGTTTTGTTGGTGGCAGTGACGGTTTGTTTAGAGGTTATATGGGATTGGTGGGTTTGTCTGTCATGAGGGGGTGAGTCAAGTGTGGGGTTTTGAAGTTTTTTAGGGGTGTGAATTGTGGGGGGGTGGAAGGGAGCTACTGACGGAAAACTGTCACAAGGGAAATTTTGTTGGTGGGGGAATAGCTGAGCATTTCTGGGGGCATGGGGAAAACATTGTTGGGTACATAGGTTGGCATTTTCCCTGGAAACATGGGTACATAAATATTTGGTAGAATGGTTTTTACATACATAAGAGTCTGTCCTGGAAACATGGGAGGATTGATCCTGGACAGATGGGGGTCTGGGTGATTGACAGGTAAATTGTGGGGATGGGGTGAGTAGGTCAGTTTGTAGAGATTATTGCGGAAGAGATTTGTCTCGGACAACAATGGAATTTGGTAGGATGGATGAAGGAGACATTGATGGAGATTTTGGTTCTGGTGCTGGATTATAGGGCAGAGGTAGGTTGGCGAGCGGGGGTGTTACTGGAGGTGGATTCAAGAGCGGTTCGGGTAATGTTGGGGAGGGTGACAAGGGAGGGGGGGAATAGGAGGTAGGCGGAGCTGTAGCATTCTTGGTTGATGCGGGTGTTTGAAGGGGTTCACCGAGGTTGGGCATGTGGGGAGATGATGGTGGGGGGGGGTGAGGTTGACAGTTTTGAGGGGGGGACAGGTGATGAATATGAGGAAGTGAGAGGCGTGACAGGTTGTTGAGGGATTGACGGGGGTGAAGGTTGGTCTTGGGTGACAGGGGCATGTGAGAGAGTGGAGGGGGGGCTCATTTTCTGACCAGCATTTTTCAGGGGTGACATTGAAAGAGAATTGGTTACGGTGGGGGTGATCATTTCTGCGTGCTGTGGTTTGTTGGCAGGCATAGAAAAAGGATGGGGTTTATGGGGTAACACAATTGATGGAAGATTATCGTTGGTGGATGGCTGGGCAGGGGAAAATTTAGGGATGGTCAGAGAGGATAGAGGCAAGGAAGAGTGCACTGGGGTTGGACTTTCATCGGGAGTCATTTTGGAAGGGTGCACGGAGTTTGATTTCTTAGGGGAATGGAGGGACTTATTGATGATAGTGTTCGGTGGAGGAATACATTTACTTTCTTGGATAGGGGCTGAAGGGGTGGATATGGGATTCACCGAACTGAGTTGGCATCTTTCTCTGATGGAGAGCATATGTTCTTCGAATGAGCCGTACGGGTCGAGACGGGCGGTGAGGTGGGGTGGGAGGATGTCTAACAATGCGGTGAATAAGAGTTCATTTTGTTGCTCGTCATCTTGAGAGCTATACGTGGTCCTCACGTATCTGTAGAGTTGTACGAGGGTCACATTGATATCCCCTTCATACTTGATCTCGTCGACTTTTATTATTTTGGGGGCGACGAGGGAACCCAAAAGTGGCCCTAAGGTCCGGATCACGAGGGATCAAAACGGGTTCCAGGTAAGCTTTGGCGTTACCTGTTCAACAATTTGGGAAAAAAACTGGTTCCAGGTACGCTTTGGTGCAATGTGGGAAACGGCTTCTCCCACCTGCATAATGTGCAATAATGCAACGGAGATTTTGTCGCGGTCATTTTGAAGTGCCACATCATACACTGGCTTTACTATGTCTAAGTAAGTGGCGATATCATACGTGTTTACATCATACTTGGGAATGTGTGTGAGTGTCATAGCGAACTGCCATTTTTGCGATGTTCCCATGCTTCTACTGTTCCAAACTTGCAATGTAATGCAACCTTTTATCCGAATCAAGAACCACCGCTGCCGCCAATGTTATGTCCTGTTTTTCTACAGGATTAACTTGGGTAATGTGAGTTCTAACTGACTGGGTATAGAAGGCTGCATGCACAAAACAAGGTATGAGGAATAGAGAACACAAAATAAACACACAGTAACAAGACACACCATCACATTTATTGATGTACACGCTTCTGTAGTTTTCTTGATAATGATTAATATGAAACATAAGAAGGTATGAATACTCGTACTAGACAAATTATAGAATTGAACAACTAGCATTAAGTGGATCTGGATGGAGCCTAGTCTCCCACTTCCAACGTTCAGGTATTAATCTTCTGATCACTGGCTTTATTCACAAGTGGATATACTGGAGACCATCAATGTTACTTATAGATTCATATTCACTGTTAGATTTATTACTGGTAGCTCTGGTGCACAAGTAGTAGTTCACAGACTAGATTAGACATGCGTATTTTAGAGCACGGGAATTCTAGTAACCTCAGGGGGTACTGATCTAAGTTTTATATTCTTGTATCAGAAATACATAGAATGCAAATCAGTGGGCGAACATTCAGATATCACTAGGGTTTCACTTCTATGTAATAATATCTGGATATATGGGTAATTACGAGAGTTAATATCGCCTGTTAATTAATAAACACTGATACGCTTAGCACTTCCTAATGGAATGGTTATATATGAATTATACTGGGGCAAAGATATAGCCACTTCATAGAAATATTAATAAGTGAATCTCTAAATAGCACTGTAACACTGTAGTACTGATAGAGTGAATCTTGGGTAGTATTTGATTGGTCTGGTCCTGGTTATCTTGCGTCCGTAATGTTGGGGGCTAACGACTGGTTCCGCGGCCGTCCAGATGGTCCATATGTAGGAAGTTCTCAAGTATGTGGACAGGTCCTTCTATCCAAATCTGCCACGGAGTCTGCCGGCTCTGGAACTCAATTCTCAGCAACCAACAATGATAGAACTGGAGGTCAACTCTGGTGACCAACTACTGGTTGGTGTCTATCTTTCAACTGATTTTACTGGGGGCTGGAGCTTGATTTATAGGGGCGGTTTTGGACCCTGTAGGCCATAGGGATCTCGAGTTTTGATGGACTTATTTGAGCTCTCAATTGATACGGGAACTAGGTAAGGTGGTGATTACTGTTGTGGCACATGGCTATATGGAGCCTTCATAATGTGATATAACTGAGCCTTAGTAAGAGGTACTATTTTGGCTATACTGGAAGTATTTAGGGGAGAGAGACTGGATCTACTTTGCGAGGAGGATTGGGACAGCTGTGATAGGAGCGTCTCTCTTAGATTGTTCAGTCTTCATTCTATGGTATAGCTGAGGTGCTAATTTGGTTATCGGAGTATGCAAGAAAGGTTAATGGGTTATTGTGGGTTAATAGAGGTTAGTAAAGGTGTTAGTCATACGTGGTTAGTTCATTGATAGGAAGAATTCCTGTGCTACCTGGCAATGACCCGGAAGTCAAAACAGGGGTCAGGTATACCTCCGCAGGGGTCGGGGTCTCCCTCCTCGGGTGGGTGAAAAGGGGGAGGTGCGCGTCCTCTCTCTGTGATGGTCGTCCGGGCGGCTGTGGCTGGGGGCTTGCCATATTACAAGTGTTTGTAATAACCCTCTGTTTATGAGACAGATGTGGGTGTTCGTAATACTAAAACCGAAGGTGCCTTGACCAGCTGGTTTAATTGGTTGGGTTGTTAATTGCATGGTTTGTTGGATGTCGGGGAGACTGGGTTGCTAACTCTGCCACATTTATCTGGAAGTATGGCAATAGAAGTTAGTCACTGGCGAGGCGGCTAGCCTCGCACTGACGATCATTTGGTACAGGGTTGTGAATGGGTTGTGAGGGAATAGATGGCATGCAAAGGGTTAGTAAAGTTCTAATGGTGTTCCTTCCTACTGGGGGAATGTAGGCTGGATAGGAGTATATATACAAAAGGTTTGAGAATGTTAGTAACGGAAAAGTTAAGGATATTCAGGGGGTGTGGTGGAGAAGCTAGGTTAGGAGGGAGTGGAGGAGCGTGGGGGGTTAACGAGAGGGAGAGGGTTAAGGAGGGCTACGTGGAAGTTTGCCCCTAAGGTCTCTGGGCGTAGGGGTGGCATTAGACTACAGTTGGTATCGTAGCCTGGGATTAATGACAGGGAAGGTATGTTAGCCAAACGCTACCGGGGGATGAGCAATATGGGCTGGTATATGAGTCTGGAAAGGATAGAATCATGTGGACTGTGGGGCTGTGGGGAAGAGGAGGTTAACTGTAGGTGTGTGCTTGACTGTGGATAAAAGTAGAGAAAAACATGGTGTATTATTACTCGTCAATACGAGGGGTTATGGACACTATTATTTGACACGATTTCTTGCTGATCTAGTTGTCCTTGGGAACTGCGTTTTCTATGAAATATAGACCAAAGAAAGCGGCAGTTCATAGGGGTACTTCGTTATTGTTTCGTGGTAGATATGTGTCGAGACAATGGTAAAAAAAGGTTATCTATACAATCTCTGGTTGGGGTAAGAATTAGAGTTACTGCATGGTGGCTAACATCTTCAGTCATTATCTCTGTCTAGGTCTTACAGGAATAATGGTTATATATACAATGGTGTACCCGTGGGTATCATAGTTCCTTATCAATTATGACATGGGGGTTAACATATTACTTCTCGGATGGAAGAACAAACATAGATTTATGGGGGCGGTTGGTCTTCAGAAACTTAGTCTGGCAAGACAGGGGTTAACATATTACTTCTCGGATGGAAGAACATACATAGATTTATGGGGGCGGTTGGTCTTCAGAAACTTAGTCTGGCAAGACAGGGGTTAACATATTACTTCTCGGATGGAAGAACATACATAGATTTATGCCTGTCTGAACTGGTTGGCATTGGCTCAACCTAGGGACAGGGCATGGGTGTATTAAATTAAGGTGTATTCATGTTCATCATCATGTAGGTAGAGTCTGGCGGGTAAGAGGTGTAGGACACGAGGGGTAGTGGATACGCGAGGTGGGGGAGGGTTGTGAATTGTAAAGGGGGTGGTTTGAGGCTAGGCGCCGCACCGCTCGTGACCTAGGATAGTGACCCTTAATGCGCTGGACATAGGGGTGGCATTTCCCTACGATCGAACAGGTAGGGTGGTGTGTGCAGCGGGGCGTGAAGGATAAGCGGACAGGATGAACCCAAAACTGGGTACCACTGAGCATAGGGTCACGAAGCAAAATAGAGTAGTTTGGATTGTGGATACGAAGGAGGTGATTGGAAGACGTATAACAATTGTGGAAAAGTAAATGGAAGAGATGAACACAATAGCGGATAAAAGATAATTAACCTAAGGATTGAATACATGCGTGAATGACGACATTATAGCCGTCATCCTAATAAGATGATGAAACCGGTTTGGTATGCACGTGGCACAATACGACACAAGGACAGTGCCGCTATGTCATATCAATACTGGTGGCATACTCCGGTTAATATTATCTATACACTTAGTTACTAGAAGAACAAGGCAAGGGGGGGCGACTGAGCACGGGGGTACCTATATCTATACTCGTCATGGAAAAGGGAGATACGAGGTAGCTTTCCTGCATCTCTCCTGATAATCGTCTGCAGATTGGTCATAGTGAGTTTATCCGAATTAACAGGCCTAAATCAATACAATAACTGGCATAGGGTGTATAGAGTCGTGGTTAAAAGTTGGGAATCTATAGTTAGTGGATAAAACAACGGGAGGTTAGAGACATAGAATTGCGAGAATTGGGGGGGACTCTGATTGTTATATAACTAAATACAGGGCTGACGTAATCACGATCTGATTTGGTGTGAAATGGAAGCTAAGGTGTCTTAGATCGCCTCGAACCTACACAATGAAAGTATTATAGCTTGTATGGTGGTTACCTAATTAAATACATACTTAGGTGGTACATCAAGAATGTCAGTGAGTAAAGTATTGTGGTTTGTATATTAGAAGACTGTGATTGAGAGACGTATAATATGTGGAATGAATTGAGAGGGAGAGAGAGACCAAATCGGGAATGGAAAAGGGGCCTGGGATCTCGTTGGGGATGGGAGTTTCGCTCTCAGGATTTTCGTTCCTGTGGCTCGTTAGGGTTGGAGGTTTCGCTCTCAGGTTTTTCGTTCCTGTGGTATTTTAGTAAGTGTAGGCTATTAAAATACCACAGGAACGAAAAACCTGAGAGCGAAACCTCCAACCCTAACGAGCCACAGGAACGAAAATCCTGAGAGCAAAACTCCCATCCCCAACGAGATCCCAGGCCCCTTTTCCATTCCCGATTTGGTCTCTCTCTCTCTCTCTCAATTCATTCCACATATTATACGTCTCTCAATCACAGTCTTCTAATATACAAACCACAATACTCTACTCACTGATATTCTTGATGTACCACCTAAGTATGTATTTAATTATGTAACCACCATACAAGCTATAATACTTTCATTGTGTAGGTTCGAGGCGATCTAAGACACCTTAACTTCCATTTCACACCAAATCAGATCGTGATTACGTCAGCCCTGTATTTAGTTATATAACAATCATATTCCCCCCCCAATTCTAGCAATTCTATGTCTCTAACCTCCCGTTGTTTTATCCACTAACTATATTTCTAACCTTTAACCACGACTCTATACACCCGATAACCCTATGCCAGTTATTGTATTGATTTAGGCCTGTTAATTCGGATAAACTCACTATGACCAATCTGCAGATGATTATCAGGAGAGATGCAGGAAAGCTACCTCGTATTTCTCTCTCCATGACGAGTATAGATATATGTACCCACGTGCTCAGTCGCCCCCCCTTGCCTTGTTCTTCTAGTAACTAAGTGTATATATAATATTAACCGGAGTATGCCACCAGTATTGATACGACATAGCGGCACTGTCCTTGTGTCGTATTGTCCCACGTGCATACCAACCCGGTTTCATCATTATATTAGGACGACGGCTATAATGTCGTCATTCATGCATGTATTCAATCCTTAGGTTAATTATCTTTTATCCGCCATTGTCTTCATCTCTTCCATTTACTTTTCCACAATTGTTATACGTCTTCCAATCACCTCCTTCGTATCCACAATCCACACTACTCTATTTTGCTTCGTGACCCTATGCTCAGTGGTACCCTGTTTTGGGTCATCCTGTCCGCTTATACTTCACGCCCCGCTGCACACACCACCCTACCTGTTCGATCGTAGGGAAATGCCACCCCTATGTCCAGCGCATTAAGGGTCACTATCCTAGGTCACGAGCGGCACGGCACCTAGCCTCAAACCACCCCTTTACAATTCACAACCCTCCCCCACCTCGCGTATCCACTACCCCTCGTGTCCTACACCTCTTACCCGCCGGACTCTACCTACGTGATGATGAACATGAATACACCTTAATTTAATATACCCATGCCCTGTCCCTAAGTTAGGATATTAATATGTTAACCCCCTAAAAATACCTTGTCTTGCCAGACTAAGTTTCTGAAGACCAACCGCCCCCATAAATCTATGTATGTTCTTCCATCCGAGAAGTAATATGTTAACCCCTGTCTTGCCAGACTAAGTTTCTGAAGACCAACCGCCCCCATAAATCTATGTATGTTCTTCCATCCGAGAAGTAATATGTTAACCCCCTAAAATACCTTGTCTTGCCAGACTAAGTTTCTGAAGACCAACCGCCCCCATAAATCTATGTATGTTCTTTGCAGTCAGTGTGACATAGGACACCCTAGACCCCTCCGGAGTATGTGTTCGGATACTGTGTGTATGTGTGTGATACTGTTTGTAGGCATTGTATTATAAAATGTCTCTGTAGTATTCATTGCAGGAAATTGTGCTAAAGGCCAATAGTAGTGTTACAACAATTCTTGTTGTAAGTAGCTTTGGCTGTGAAGCAATAGATTTTTGAGAAATCTCGGTAGTTGCAACTACGACTTTTACTTTTGAAGTAATTACTTCTGCATAAGTACACGAGTTCAGTACTTCTACGAATGTGCAAGAATTAATTTATGTTTGGTTATATTTTTAGGAATATATCCACTAGTTAATGGGGTTTATATGTGCACATGTAAACTTATAAGTTTTTAGTTTTCACCACTTACTTTAAGTGGGGTGCCTTCTTAACTAGCAGATCTGTGTACAGAGTCTCAGAGTTAACCCTTTTTCAAGCAGGCTTCTTTGAAGCACGCTCCTGCTTGTACCCCTTTTTGAAGATTTAGGCTGTATAAAGTTTATGCACCCGAATATATCTTTTTTACAAAAGTAAGAATACTATGTTGTTTGATTATCTGCTTTTCTAGAGTTATGATATGATTACGAATGTCCCCCTCCAGTCTTAGAAATCAGGCATGTTCGTCAATGATGGAGGGCCACTAATAAATTATAGGTTTGACTCCTGTAAGGAGATAAAGAAAACCTAATATTTAGTAGTGGTCCCGTAATCATTGACGACTGGGGCCCTCCCGACCATCCCCCCATTCGTTGATGTATTAAGGATTTTGGTTTACTTGATATGTCAGTGAAGGAAGAATGACGCCTGCAGTAGCGTCTGGTCAAAAGATCCACACAAGTACATCCACGATATGATGGAAAGCTTATTGAATAGTTATTCTTATTTTCTTTTTGTTTTTATTTTTTACGAAGTTTTTTCGTAGTGAGAACCCAATTCATAATGACTGAAGCCATGAGTGAGGTCGCGTGCGCTCATGATGAAGGCTCCTCAAATTTTAAATGCTCTGCGCGGTAGATTCAAACTACGGCGGATGAGTGTTTGAAGAGGGTGCCTTATGTAATAGGCATGTTCGTCAATGATTACAGGGCCACTACTAAATATTAGGTTTTCTTTATCTCCTTACAGGACTCAAACCTATAGTATGTTCTTCCATCCGAGAAGTAATATGTTAACCCCCATGTCATAATTGATAAGAAGCTATGATACCCACGGGTACACCATTGTATATATAACCATTATTCCTGTAAGACCTAGACAGAGATAATGACTGAAGAGGTTAGCAACCATGCAGTAACTCTAATTCTTACCCCAACCAGAGATTGTATAGATAACCCTCTTTTACCATTGTCTCGACGCATATCTACCACGAAACAATAACGAAGTACCCCTTCGAACTGCCGCTTTCTTTGGTCTATATTTCATAGAAAACGCAGTTCCCAGGGACAACTAGATCAGCAAGAAATCATGTCAAATAATAGTGTCCATAACCCCTCGTATTGACGAGTAATAGTACACTATGTTTTTCTCTACTTTTATCCACAGTCAAGCACACACCTACAGCTAACCTCATCTTCCCCACAGTCCACATGATTCTATAATTTCCAGACTCATTTACCACCACCTATTGCTCATCCCCCGGTAGCGTTTGATTACCCTACCTTCCCTGTCGGTAACCCCCAGTCTAAGATACCAACTGTAGCCTAATGCCACCCCTACGCCCAGAGACCTTAGGGTCAAACTTCCACGTAGCCCTCCTTAACCCTCTCCCTCTAGTTAACCCCCCACGCTCCTCCACTCCCTCCTAACCTAGCCTCTCCACCACACCCCCTGAATATCCTTAACTTTTCCGTTACTAACATTCTCAAACCTTTTGTATATATACTCCTATCCAGCCTACATTCCCCCAGTAGGAAGGAACACCATTAGAACTTTACTAACCCTTTGCATGCCATCTATTCCCTCACAACCAATTCACAACCCTATACCAAATGATCGTCAGTGCGAGGCTAGCCGCCTCGCCAGTGACTAACTTCTATTGCCATACTTCCAGATAAATGTGGCAGAGTTAGCAACCCAGTATCCACCACATCCAACAAACCATGCAATTAACAACCCAACCAATTAAACCAGCTGGTCAAGGCACCTTCGGTTTTGGTATTACGAACACCCACATCTGTCTCATAAACAGAGGGTTATTACAAACACTGTCTTGTAATATGGCAAGCCCCCAGCCACAGCCGCCGGACGACCATCACAGAGAGAGGGCGCGCACCTCCCCCTTTTCACCCACCCGAGGAGGGAGACCCCTACCCCTGCGGAGGTATACCTGACCCCTGTTTTGACTTCCGGGTCATTGCCAGATAGCACAGGAATTCTTCCTATCAATGAACTAACCATGTATGACTAACACCTTTACTAACCTCTATTAACCCACAATAACCCATTAACCTTTCTTGCATACTCCGATAACCAAATTAGCACCTCAGCTATACCATAGAATGAAGACTAAACAATCTAAGAGAGACGCTCCTATCACAGCTGTCCCAATCCTCCTCGCAAAGTAGATCCAGTCTCTCTCCCCTAAATACTTCCAGTATAGCCAAAATAGTACCTCTTACTAAGGCTCAGTTATATCACATTATGAAGGCTCCATATAGCCATGTGCCACAACAGTAATCACCACCTTACCTAGTTCCCATATCAAGTGAGAGCTCAAATAAATCCATCAAAACTCGAGATCCCTATGGCCTACAGGGTCCAAAACCGAGCCTATAAACCAAGCTCCAGCCCCCAGTAAAATCAGTTGAAAGATAGACACCAACCAGTGGCTGGCCCCCTTAAGTTGACCTCTAGCTCTGCCCTTGTGTTGTTCCTGAGAATTGAGTTCCAGAGCCGGCAGACTCCGTGGCAGATTGATATAGAAGCATCTGTCCACGTAAAAGACATCTACGTGCACCTTATAACCTTCACATAAACCAGTGGGTATATAAGAGTGTAGCCAGCAACGATCGCCAAGAGATCCGTCTTGAGAACTTCTACATATGGACCATCTGGACGGCCGCGGAACCAGTCGCTAGCCCCCAACCTCACGGACGCAAGATAACCAGGACCAGACCAATCAAATACGACCCAAGATTCACTCTATCAGTACTACAGTGTTACAGTGCTATGTAGAGATTCACTTATTAATATTTCTACGAAGTGGCTATATCTTTGTCCCAGTGTAATTCATATATGACCATTCCATTAGGAAGTGCTAAGCATATCAGTTTTTATTAATTAACAGGCGATATTAACTCTCGTAATTACTCATATATCCAGATATTAATACATAACCGTGAAACCCTAGTGATATCTGATGTTCGCCCACTGATTTGCGTTCTATGTGTTTCTGATACAAGAATATAAAACTTAGATCAGTACCCCCTCAGGTTACTAGAATTCCCGTGCTCTAAAATACGCGTGTCTAATCTAGTCTATGAATTACTCCTTGTGCACCAGAGCTACTAGTGATAAATCTAACATTGAATATGAATCTATAAGTAATATTTATGGTCTCCAATATATAAACTTGTGAATAAAGCCAGTGATCAGAAGATTAATACCTGAACGTTGGAAGAGGGAGACTAGGCTCCATCCAGATCCACTTAATGCTAGTTTGTTTAACTTCTATAAATTGTCTTGTACAAATATTCATATCTTCTTATGCGTCAGATTAATCATCATCAAACAACATATAGAAGTGTGTCCCTAAATAAAAGTGATTGTGTGTCGTGTTACCGTGTGTTTATTTTGTGTTCTCTATTCCTCATACCTTGTTTTGTGCATGCAGCCTTCTATACCCAGTCAGTTAGAACTCACATTACCCAAGTTAATCCTGTAGAAAAACAGGGAATAACATTGGTGGCAGCGGTGGTTCTTGATTCGGATAAAAGGTTGCATTACATTGCAAGTTTGGAACAGTAGAAGCATGGTAACATCACAAAAATGGCAGCTCGCTATTACACTCACACACTTTCCCAAGTATGATGTAAACACGTATGATATCGCCACTTACTTAGACATAGTAAAGCCAGTGTTAGATGTGGCACTTCAAAATGACCGCGACAAAATCGCCGTTGCATTATTGCACATTATGCAGTTGGGAAAAGCCGTTTCCCAAATTGTTGAACAGGTAACGCCAAAGCTTACCTGGAACCAGTTTCGATCCCTCGTGATACGGACCTTAGGGCCACTTTTGGGTTCCCTCGTCGCCCCAAAATAATAAAAGTCGACGAGATCAAGTATGAAGGGGATATCAATGTGACCCTCGTACAACTCTACCGATACGTGAGGACCACGTATAGCTCTGAAGATGACGAGCAACAAAATGAACTCTTATTCACCGCATTGTTAGACATCCTCCCACCCCACATCACCGCCCGTCTCGACCCGTACGGCTCATTCGAAGAACATATGCTCTCCATCAGAGAAAGATGCCAACTCAGTTCGGTGAATCCCCTATCCACCCCTTCAGCCCCTATCCAAGAAAGTAAATGTATTCCTCCACTGAACACTATCATCAATAAGTCCCTCCATTCCCCTAAGGAATCAAACTCCGTGCACCCTTCCAAAATGACTCCCGATGAAAGTCCAACCCCAGTGCACTCTTCCTTGCCCCTATCCTCTCTGACCATCCCTAAATTTTCCCCTACCCAGCCATCCACCAACGATAATCTTCTATCAATTGTGTTACCCCATAAACCCCATCTTTTTTCTATGCCTACCAACAAACCACAGCACGCAGAAATGGTCACCCCCACCGTAACTAATTCTCTTTCAATGTCACCCCTGAAAAATGCTGGTCAGAAAATGAGCCCCCCCTCCACTCTCTCACATGCCCCTGTCACCCAAGACCAACCTTCACCCCCGTCAATCCCTCAACAACCTGTCACGATCTCACTTCCTCATATTCATCACCTGTCCCCCCCTCAAAACTGTCAACCTCACCCTCCCCCACCATCATCTCCCCACATGCCCAACCTCGGTGAACCCCTTCAAACACGCGCATCAACCAAGAATGCTACAGCTCCGCCTACCTCCTATTCCCCCCCTCCCTTGTCACCCTCTCCAACATTACCCGAACTGCTCCTGAATCCACCTCCAGTAACACCCCCGCTCGCCAACCTACCTCTGCCCCATAATCCAGCACCAGAACCAAAATCTCCATCAATGTCTCCTTCATCCATCCTACCAAATTCCATTGTTTTCCGAGACAAATCTCTTCCGCAACAATCTCTACAAACTGACCTACTCACCCCATCCCCACAATTTACCTGTCAATCACCCAGACTCCCATCTGTCCAGGATCAATCCTCCCATGTTTCCAGGACAGACTCTTATGTATGTAAAAACCATTCTACCAAATATTTATGTACCCATGTTTCCAGGGAAAATGCCAACCTATGTACCCAACAATGTTTTCCCCATGCCCCCAGAAATGCTCAGCTATTCCCCCACCAACAAAATTTCCCTTGTGACAGTTTTCCGTCAGTAGCTCCCTTCCACCTCCCCACAATTCACACCCCAAAAAAACTTCAAAACCCCACACTTGACTCACCCCCTCATGACAGACAAACCCACCAATCCCATATAACCTCTAAACAAACCGTCACTGCCACCAACAAAACTCCCCAAATTCGTACTTTTAACAACCACAAATCAGTACATCAGTCCTCCCCCAATAACCCATGTTCTATGCCTAACTCTTCCCCCACCAATCCTCCACAGTCCCACCAACAAATTCCGTTTCCTAAATCACTCACACCTCACCACTCTGATCATCCCACACGCGCCGTTAATCCCCCCCTCACGCGTGACCCCCACCAAAGTGATTTCCCCCCCCTCATGCGTACCGAGCACCTGCTCACCAGTCGGTCCCCCACCATCATTAGCCCAGCTAAACTCTCAACCTCCACCAATTCCCAACCTGCCAGCCTAACCTCTCACGACCACATTCAGAACGAAAAATCACCCCCGTACATTACCCCTACCTCCTCTTGCCCCCCTCGTCACCGTTACCCCATCCGCCCCAAATTCCACCCCCAAAGATCCCGCTCGACAAAATACCACGCCCATCCAAATCCAACCACAAAACTTTTTCCACCTTGACTAACCCCCCAAATACTACCCTCTCTTTCGCCCCAAACAACATAATCAACCTCTCAACCTCAACCACTCCTCGAAATCCCATCCACGTCTCTCCCGAAAATAAAATCAGTCCAAATTCAACCCCTCTCAAACCACAACCCTGCCTGCCCAGACCCCCCCACCATCTCCCTATCAAATCCCCACACTCCAAACCTCCAGATCATCGTAAACTCTCAACCTCCAGCCTTACTCACCCTTCCCCCAACCCCACTCACGACCACAACTCTCTACACAATTCAACCCCTCTCCAGCACCAACCTCTTCCGCAACAACAACCCTGACTCGACCTGCCCGTTTCACCTTTAACACCCCCCTATCACTACCCCCGACCGCAACCCTTTAAACCTCCCTCCAAAACTGGCCCCGGGCCAGCTCTCACCCAGACCCATATTCCTATTGGCAGACCTAACGGTATATCCACCCCTCCCTTCCAAAGTGAAAGCGAACCCCAAGGTCAAAGCCACAACCACCACACACCACCCCTACCAATAAACCAGACCTTCACCAAGACTAACGGCGACCCTAACTAATCCAGCCCCCCCTGATGATGATGATGTTTATTGTACTGGATTTTCCATGGGATTTTGTTTTGTATTGTTCTCAATTCCTAAGCGATTGGGCATGATTCTATAAATTTACATGTTTTCCATATACTGTATATATTATATATTTTTTTTCCTTAGTAGTACTCCCTTTCTTGTTAGCCTACACTTTTCTTACTATCTTTTAAATTTGTTTTATACATTGTTAAACACTTTATCTCTTCTTAATTTTCCTGTGTTCTTAATTATCTGTTCTTTCGTCAAGTTCTTTTATCCTATTTTCTCTCCTTTTCCAACATCTATGTATTTTCTTCCCTCGTTCCCTTCTTTCTTGAATAGTAACTCTCCTATTAGTTTTCAGTGTCTTAGATATATGGCCTGAGTAATCTTGTTATTTTTTTCCTAATTTCATTATATTATTCACATTCCAGGATAAAATGTTTTAAGTTTTTGTCTCTCTTTTCTGAACAGTCTGTTGCTAGTCGGGAGGGCAGTAATCTTCGTCCTCAGCGACAGGCTGCCATTTCCCTCCAACCTAACCCCCTCACCGACCTGACCTGGCCCCCCTAAAGAAACCTACGTACTCCAACCTTGAGGTACGAGGTCGTACCTAATATAAAGGCGACGGAAGTAAAATACCACAGGAACGAAAAACCTGAGAGCGAAACCTCCAACCCTAACGAGCCACAGGAACGAAAATCCTGAGAGCGAAACTCCCATCCCCAACGAGATCCCAGGCCCCTTTTCCATTCCCGATTTGGTCTCTCTCTCTCTCTCTCAATTCATTCCACATATTATACGTCTCTCAATCACAGTCTTCTAATATACAAACCACAATACTTTACTCACTGATATTCTTGATGTACCACCTAAGTATGTATTTAATTATGTAACCACCATACAGGCTATAATACCTTCATTGTGTAGGTTCGAGGCGATCTAAGACACCTTAGCTTCCATTTCACACCAAATCAGATCGTGATTACGTCAGCCCTGTATTTAGTTATATAACAATCATAGTCCCCCCGCAATTCTAGCAATTCTATGTCTCTAACCTCCCGTTGTTTTATCCACTAACTATATTCCCAACCTTTAACCACGACTCTATACACCCGATAACCCTATGCCAGTTATTGTATTGATTTAGGCCTGTTACTTCAGATAAACTCACTATGACCAATCTGCAGACGATTATCAGGAGAGATGCAGGAAAGCTACCTCGTATTTCTCTCTCCATGACGAGTATAGATATATGTACCCACGTGCTCAGTCGCCCCCCCTTGCCTTGTTCTTCTAGTAACTAAGTGTATATATAATATTAACCGGAGTATGCCACCAGTATTGATACGACATAGCGGCACTGTCCTTGTGTCGTATTGTGCCACGTGCATACCAACCCGGTTTCATTATCTTATTAGGACGACGGCTATAATGTCGTCATTCATGCATGTATTCAATCCTTAGGTTAATTATCTTTTATCCGCCATTGTGTTCATCTCTTCCATTTACTTTTCCACAATTGTTATACATCTTCCAATCACCTCCTTCGTATCCACAATCCACACTACTCTATTTTGCTTCGTGACCCTATGCTCAGTGGTACCCTGTTTTGGGTCATCCTGTCCGCTTATACTTCACGCCCAGCTGCACACACCACCCTACCTGTTCGATCGTAGGGAAATGCCACCCCTATGTCCCGCGCATTAAGGGTCACTATCCTAGGTCACGAGCGGCGCGGCGCCTAGCCTCAAACCACCCCTTTACAATTCACAGCCCTCCCCCACCTCGCGTATCCACTACCCCTCGTGTCCTACACCTCTTACCCGCCGGACTCTACCTACGTAATGATGAACATGAATACACCTTAATTTAATATACCCATGCCCTGTCCCTAAGTTAGGATATTAATATGTTAACCCCCTAAAAATACCTTGTCTTGCCAGGCTAAGTTTCTGAAGACCAACCGCCCCCATAAATCTATGTATGTTCTTCCATCCGAGAAGTTATATGTTAACCCCTGTCTTGCCAGACTAAGTTTCTGAAGACCAACCGCCCCCATAAATCTATGTATGTTCTTCCATCCGAGAAGTAATATGTTAACCCCCTAAAATACCTTGTCTTGCCAGACTAAGTTTCTGAAGACCAACCGCCCCCATAAATCTATATTTATTAGTGGCCCCTCCATCATTGACGAACATGCCTATTACATAAGGCATCCTCTTCAAACACTAATCCGCCTTAGTTTGCATCTACCGCGCAGAGCATTTAAAATCTGAGGAGCCTTCATCATGAGCGCACGCGACCTCACTCATGGCTTCAGTCATTATGAATTGGGTTCTCACTACGAAAAAACTTCGTAAAAAATAGAAAGAAAAAGAAAATAAGAATAACTATCCAATAAGCTTTCCATCATATCGTGGATGTACTTGTGTGGATCTTTGACCAGACGCTGATTCAGGCGTCATTCTTCCTTCTCTGCTCTGCGCTCAGCCTGCCCGGACGTGTCTCCCTCACGCTCCGCTGGTTCCGCATTTGCTGCGTCCCTAGTGAGTTTTTTCTCATTTGTTTACTCCGGGATGTATCGAGTAAGGTTAGGATATGCGTAGCAGGAGTGTCCTGGGCTGCTTGCCCGCAGTACAGTGTATTTTGGGTCGTGTGTTTGGGGCATCTATTTCGGATGTACCCTCGTGGTCCTGTTGTGGACATGTGAACTTTTTACAGTTGAGTTAGCTTGTGATGCAGGCGGCTTTCATTACGCGTTATTTTTGCTGCCTTTTATCTTTCTGATGAGGTAGCGTTGCTTTGCTGACATTCCCAGCGTATTTTTCTTCACTTAGTGAAGTTTTTTCTGGGTCCCGAGTCAGTCTTCCCTTTGTCGGAAGTATTTGCTACAGTGGTGTGTTGGCGGTGGTTCCTGTTGTAATATTTCCAGTGTTTTTGTTTATATTTCAACATTTCTTGTGCCGTCTGCTTAGGCCTAGCCAGCCGCTCGTAGCTTTGCCACATGTACAAGTGTTATTGATTTATTTTATAAATATGTCCTACTGTGTCATGTGTATCCTGGTTTAGTTGTGTATTGGCTAATTCCACGGACTATGTATGTGTCCTGGATTAGTTGTGTATTGGCTAATTCCACGGATTATATTGTGGTCCCTAGGCTAGTCGTGCTTTGGCTATCTCTCGGGTCCTATGTGCGTTCAGTTGGTTTCTGAACGGGGTGGGTTACTTTCCGGCGGGTTTTTCTCGGTTACACCATGAAAACCCCGGCCGAGAGCCGTGTTTGGCCACGCGTGGTTTCAAAACAGGCTTGTGTCCCCGGCGAGGAGGTGTCTGTGGCTCTCCAGGACTGCATCTCTGTGATGGTGCCTGTTTCAGGCTCCCTATGATTCCCGGCGGAGTGGCTGTACCCATCTAACATTGTTCATGCGGACATATGTTATGAAGTTTTTCTACCCGGTTTTACAAACCAAAGGAAAAACCTAGCTATTGTTGTGGGCTTTCCTCCCCGGCGATCTTTTACAAAGAAGTGGGGATAGGAACTTATGGGGTTAATGTTTATACATCAGATCTCACCCGGCGGGTGCACCTTGGTAGGGTGGGATGAACGAATTGGTAATTCAGTTTAGTTAACCGGTCCATATTAGTGATACTATATGTATCGCCGCCTTCACACTTACGGCGATCGAAGGCTCAATTAGGGTTAACATCTTTTTCACAAGTTTTTCACACCCGGCGGGTGCTCCTGGGAGGAGGAAATAAGGAATTTACAATTCAATTTAGTTAACCAGTTAATTGAGAGATACATTAATGTATCGCCGCCTTCAACTTACGGCGATCTATGTGACAATTCGTTAGAAGTCAGATCTCGTATCAGCCTGCCCTGTGTTATTCTGCTAGATAATTCAGGGGCCGGCGTCTTTGTGGGGGGTTGCTTTCCAAAATTGAATCTTGAAACAGTCACCACCGGAAAGACCATGTTTATAAACGCCATACTGGTCTTTTATATTATGTCAGAGGGTATTCTTAACTTTCTTAAGACATGTCTAGATATTCGGAAATCTTTATAGAACCCCGCCGCGTAGCGAGCTGTGATCGTTGTGACATTACGTCTCGTTACCCGGCGGGTTATTAACACTTGTGTGCGAACATGTTGGGTTAACCATATGAGCATTAATTCCTGGAAATTTTCTTTTTTTCCAGAGCTGGGCTCCGGCGGACCAATACAGAACCTGCAGTAGTTTTCCCACCAGTCTCTGTCATGGCTACCTTTGCCCCAGTTTTTGCTTTATGCATTACCCCTACCTGTGCCGGTATCCCTATTTTTGCACACACTCTTTGTATCAAGTGTGTTAAATGTCTAGACCGTTCAAGGGGTCTGTTAGACGAGGCACAACCCGGCTAACATAGAGACCCTTGATAGGCGGTGTCTACTATAAGTATAGTAGTGAAGTGTACGGCCTCCCGGAACTTCATTATTATTATTCAGTTACCGAAACTGTGGCCTGTTACAGGAAACTCTGCGATCACTCGGCACAACCAGTGAGAAACATAGCTACTGTGACTGGAAAAGCTTTCCTTAAGTTAGGAAGAAGGACCTCCGGAATCCCGCTCCTTCCTCTTAATTAAAGGCAAGTCCACAAGCACCATCTCTAAAAGAAGTTGAGGTGTACGGCAATACCGTCCTCAATATTCTCTAGAGTGGAAAGTCCTACTCTAGGAACTTTGTTAAATGCTCGGCACAACCAGCAGATAACATTGTCCCTTTTGATAGGTCCCACTTTCCTTAGTAAAAGTGGAGAGACTCCGGCCTCCCGACCTCTCTACTATTACTCTTGAAGGTGAACACTGTACTAAGTGTCCTGATAGAGGAACTTTGTTAATGCTCGGCACAACCAGTATTTAACATTGTCTCTGGTGTCAGGTCCCACTTTTCCTGGTAAAAGTGGAGAGACTCCGGCAATACCGACCTCTCTATTTTTATATTGTAGAAGTGGACACTGTACAAAAGTGTCCTTGTAGAGGAACTTTGTTAATACCAAGCACAACCGGTATTTTAACATTGTCTTCTTTATTAGGTTGCACTTTCTATAGTGATGAGTTGAGAGACTCTGGCATCCCGACCTCTCTACTCATTACTATTGAGAGTGGACACTACCACTTTTCACAGGTAGTCTCAAAACCTCTGAGACCGCTGTGTTAGAGAAAGGGCTTGGCGAGATACCCTCAAGGGCACTGCAAATACAAGTCCTAGGTGCACTGAGTCTGTGGCCTCCCATTAGACTGTGTAACTGAAAGGTTTAAACATCGCCCTGGGTCCTCCGAACCTCTTAAAAAGATCAGGACAGTCAGTAAGGACACTTTTATCAAACTTACTGCATTAGTCCGATATCGTGTTATAATTGTTTTATCAAAGCACGATATTCAAGATCCTATTCCAAGAGTACCTTAACAGGACTTCATCAACGGTTGATATACAGATCAGGATAGTCGAGTATTTCTCCAAACCTCTGAAATACTCGCGTTAGTCCGGTATGGTGCCCAACTGTAATTGCCCGACAAATGGCATTACGATAGGGCAGACTGGGAGGGTCTTCAAGGTTTCTTTATTGATATTCCCTGGACCTCTTTCTTTTCTAATGATGCACACTCCACCTTGAGCCACATACAAGATTTTGTAAAAATTGGAATGGAAACTTTTATTCCTCATCAAAAGTACATTAAAAGATCTAATTCACCTAAATGGTTTGACCATAATTGTGCTAGAGTAACTGAACAAAAAGCAATAGCCTACAATGCATACACAAGATCAAAAACACATGAAGCCTTTAATTACTTTAGAAACATCAGAAATCATGCCAAAACTGTATTAAACCTAACTAAATCAAACTTTCTCCACAAGCAGGCAAATAAACTTCTAAATAATCCAAATGATAACAAAATAGTTTGGTCTACTCTTAACTCATTCAAATCCAACTTCACAACTGCTTCATCCATTCCACCATTAAAATCTCCGACTGGCAATCTTGTAAGTGACCCACGAGGTAAAGCTAACCTTCTTGCGGATATTTTCTCCACCAACTCAACCTTAGATGAAATAAATCAAGATGTCCCTGTACTTAATTTTAATTCGCCTGAAATTCCCTCACTTAAGATCCACACCAGACATGTCAAAACTATTTTGCAGAATCTCTCAGTAGATAAGGCTCCTGGTCCAGATGAAATTCCTCCAATAGTACTTAAGAATTGCTTCTTGGTGCTCGCTCCTGTATTGGCAAAACATTTCCGTCTATGTACTCATACCTCATGCTTCCCAGTACCCTGGAAAGAAGCAAACATCCATCCAGTTCCTAAAAAAGGTGCCTCTTCAGATCCATCAAACTACAGACCAATAGCTATAACTTCCACTCTTGGTAAAGTCTTTGAAATTATATTAAATAATCACATAATTAAGCATCTTGAGAATAGTAAATTAATCAGTGATAGGCAATATGGTTTTAGACGATGTCGATCAACTGCAGACATTCTTTGCCTTCTTACGCATCAAATCAACCAAGCTACAGACCAACATGGTGAAACACATACAATAGCACTGGATATATCAAAGGCATTTGATAGAGTCTGGCATCAATCCTTATTGTCGAAGATGTCACACTACGGCCTTGCATCATTAGTTCCACTAATTTCTTCTTATCTTCATAACAGAAAAATACGTGTAATGGTAGATGGCCTTTATTCTCAATTTCACTCAATAAATGCTGGTGTTCCCCAGGGATCAGTTTTGGCCCCAACTCTGTTCCTCATTCATATCAATGATCTCATATCTACCACTCATAATCCAATACATTCCTACGCAGATGACTCAACACTCCACAGTTCCTTCACATTTACCAATTCTTTCACCCAACCCGAACTTATAAATTCAAAAATAAGCACTGCAATTTCTCTGAACCAGGACCTTTCTAGAATTGAAGAATGGGGACAAAAGAATCTAGTTTCCTTTAATGCACAGAAAACCAAGTACATTCAATTTTCTAACCGACAGAATCTCACTGACTCCCATATATTTTTTAATGATGTAAATATTCCCACTTCCCCTAGTATTGACATTCTCGGTGTAACATTAACTACTAACTTGAGCTGGACACATTATGTTAGAAGCATTGCTAAGAATGCCTCTAAAAAACTGGGACTCCTGTACAGAGTTCGAGAATTCTTCACTGACGAGCAGTTGGCCGTAATATATAAAAGTCATGTGCGTTCTCAGATGGATTACTGTTCACCTCTGTGGAGTGGAAGTGGAGTGGTTGCATTGAGGCAGTTGGACAAAATTCAAAATAAAGCTATTAGATTAATCAATAACCCTACAATCACACAGGACCTTCCTACATTATCCATACGAAGAAACGTTGCATCCCTTGCATTATTCTACAGATATTTTCACAGCAATTGTTCCGAGGAACTTGCTTCAATTGTGCCGCCTCTCCACATCTTTCCCCGTAGAACTAGGACAGCTGAGAGCGCCCATGAATTTACACTTTCTCCTCCACAATGCAGAACTTCTGCTTATCAAAATTCATTTATCCCTAGAACTACTACTCTTTGGAATTCACTTCCCTCGAATTGCTTTCCACAAACTTACAATCTACAAATGTTTAAATCCAGTTGTTACAAACATTTTATGAATGGAGGATGCCTTTAGGCACATGGACCTTTTTGTTTTATCTGTGTTTTTCCTTCCTCCGTTCATTGTCTCTTTAAAAAAAAAAAACACAAAAAAAAAAAAAAATGTTACGGAGCCATACTCAAGATCTCAAACCCATCAACCCATCTGTAACTATCTTTACACAGCCGGCCCACCTGGACGGCCCACAGAGAAGCAGAAGAATAGAGCCAGCCACTACCCGAAGCATCATCAGAAAGTAGACAAGAGAAGACATCTAAGCCGAGAATCTAGGAAAGAGTAAAAAGTTACTAAAAACCGTAATCTACCCAAGTGAGCGTAAATAAACAATAAACAGAGTCCCCTAAGTGACTCTGACTGATAACCCAAGTTTCCTAGAAAAATATACAGAGTCCCACTAAGTGTCCTAAAAATTCATAAATCTTTCAGTGTTAATAATCGGAAGTAAAAGAAAAGGATTACTTTTACCCACAGTGTAAACCCTGCAGAAGTGTTTCCACCCCTAAAAAGTGAATTCCCAATTTATTCCATTTAAGCCGATTTTGGAAGCTAAGAGACTCAGCCATTTTCCAAACCAAATGAAAATATTTTAGAGTCCACCATCGACTCTACCGTTTTCTATAGAGGAAATATAGATACAAAGGCTAGGTTCAGTTTACCTTGAACTTGCTCTCATACCAGTGCGCATGGTAGAAACTAACAAAGATACGTATAGTACAAAAAAACAAAAATTTCATATAAGCTCGCAAGTCAAATCTTTCTCAAAAATAGGGATTCATTATAGCGGAAGTTATTATCAGTGATCCCCCTCGATGTTCAGAGGTGTTTAAATATTCTAGATAAAAGGAATATAGTGAAGCTGTGCGGAATACCTGCACTCTATCCAGATCCGTGATTGTGCTTGGAGATAGTAAATAGTTTTAAGTACTATTCACTGGTTATGTTTATTAATTTACCTTCATACTATTTTGTGTATTAGTGAGTAAGAAATAAAGCTGTATTTCCTAAACCATATTTTGTGATATATATATCCTCTGTTACCTTTTATTATATGTACTTATATGAACTCGGAAGTCCCAGTATAGTAGAACTCACCTGTATCAATCATTAATCCTGAATAAAATCAGGGCATAACATTAGTAAACTACAATATTATATGCGGTTCTCTTACCTTAATGTACTCGCTGGGAGCTGTATTCAATGCATCACAGACCTCTGGCACTATCTGACTGATTGCTTGCTTGGACATTTTGAACGTGCAACCGAGGCTGCTGTAGGAGTCACCTGACGTCAGAAACCGCAATGTCACAGCAAGGCGGTCTGTTGCCGATATTGCCTGCCTAAAGTTTGTGCCATGTTTACGTATATGGGTGCCAATCATGCGCAACAAATTATCGAAATACTATCTGGATATCAGAAAGAAATTATGAAACACTCCTTTTTCATGTACTGTACGTGGCAAGATAGGTATTATACTCTGTTAAACTGTGCACGGTACCCAGCTGTCCCGCACTGTTCCTGTTATAATATGGACGGTCTCCTCCGATGCCCACACAAAACTACTGCAGCAGCTGCCGCCAAGGCGTCATCTATGGCAATATGACCTTTATGTCTACACAGATCAAGTGTTGACGGCCTCACCAAGTAGACTTTTGTTGCCAACATATTGCCAATATTCTTATAAGCACTGTTATATACATTGTTGTTGATATGTATCCAAATGTCGACCGTGGTGTTTAGGGCAGTGTTTACAACTTGTATGGAAACCAAATGTCGCCAGTGTGGACACACCTTTAGGCTTTCAACTTCTCCTCATACAATAAGTTTCTAATATTAGGCTATGTATAATTTTCGTATTTCTTCTTTGGACTGTGTTATGCCACGTTTTCAAGAAACGTGAGACAGTCTGATTGCGATTCTCAACTTAGGAATCAGCGTTTATCGTCAACTTGGGTACCTCTCCACTGGGTGAGGACTGGCCTTAATTATCTTAATCAACACAATAGTATTAAGCAATGGACACAAAGCACAGGTAGGCTATAGGATAATTATACAGGTTTTATTCCTTAACTGCTAGGGTACAATCTCAATATGTCTCTGGAGAAATAAGAATAGTAATCTTATACAAATAATAATAATGTTACACATGAACATACAAATAGTAACACACAGAGATGATAAGTCTCAAATTACAAGAAATAAAGTCCTGAATTAAATATGCAAAGCTCTCAAATATGGCTCGAATACAAGTAAACAATAGTTACTGCGATACTGGAAACGTAATACTGATAATTATGGCAAATAGGACAGTATTTAATCTCAAAACGAACAATAAGTTAATGCAACTTGTATAACCCACCCTCCCAACAACTCTTAATCATGGATATAAAGTCTACTTCATCTCACAACAATTTGCGTATTGCTACTTATAACTGTAGGGGGCTCCCTAAAACCAACAGAGGGCTTCTCCTACGCCCTGATGTACTAGACGTGTTTAATACCAGTGATATTGTGTGCCTGCAGGAGACTTGGTATTTTAAACAGGATTTGGGTAACCTCAGTACTATCGGTGATAATTTTCATGGGTTTGGGGTCTTGACAACCGATGCTATGGATGGTCTAGTAGCAGATCAGTAGGTCACCCACCGGGTGGAGTAGCTATTTTGTGGAGGGACTCTTTAGACAGCCGGATTAAACCACTTGTAATAAATTTATCATGGTGTACAGGTATAGAAATAGAAGATATCCAATGGAAAGTAGTTATTCTTAGTGTGTACTTGCCCTACCAATGTAATGAAAATGAAGAACAATACCTGGAATGCCTTGGAGAGCTAAGTGCTCTTTTACAAGAACTAAATACCACCTGCTACTCTGTAATAGGGGACTGGAATGCTAATCTGAAGGACATGAGTAACTCTCTGTTTGCTAGTCATATGACTAACTTCTGTGGTGAGCATGATCTAATTATCTCTTCTCAGCTCATGCTCCCTCATAGTAGTTACACATGTGTCAGTGCAGAGCATGGGGCTCAACGTCTTGGCTAGATCATACCATAGCTAGTGCTGATTACCATGATATGATAACAAATATGGGAATTCAGTATACATATACAGATGAAGATCATATCCCATTGACCTTAACAGCTAGTTTGGAAAGAGCGCCAGAATTAACCGAGTCAAACAATAGTGTAAATCCAAAACTGCCATGGGGCGGGCTTGACGAGGAGGAGTGTGAGCAATTTTGCACTTTAACACACACTCTCCTTTCTGAACTTGATCCTGGCAGTGAGGATGCCATTACCTGTGAAGACCCCAATTTGTTAATGCTAGTCATCGAGAAGAGGTCAGTAAGCTGTACAATAATATTATATCTTGTCTTACTAAGGCTAGTGACATAGTATTTCCCAAGCATAACAAAAATTACTCTTTTAACAAACTTGGGTGGAATGACCATGTTTCAGAACTATACCAGGCATCCCGAGATGCTCGTAGTGTATGGCTGGACTGGATCATAACAAGCCGAGGCAGGGACCTATTTTTGATATGTTCACCAGACTAATGGCTAGATGCAAGTATGCAATCAGATATATAAAAAATAATGAAAACGTGTTAAGAAGAGAAGCATTGGCCAAAAACTTTGCTAGCAAAGACACAATGGCCTTCTGGAAGGATATTAAAAAAATGCATAATAGCTGCACACCTCTTCCTGTTAGTGTAGATGGGATCTCTGGTACTAATAACATAGCCAATCTTTGGAAAACACATTACCAAACTTTGTTTAACTCTGTTGGGCACCAAGGAAATACCATTGCTGCTGCAACAGAGTGTAAGAAAGAAGAAAAATATGACACAATTAAAGTTACAAGTGAAGAAATCAAGGCTGCAATAATTAGGCTAGATGCTAACAAATCCTGTGGTTTTGATGGTATATATGCTGAACATTTGAAGTATTCCTCCATTCTCCTCTTGGAGAAACTCAGCAGTTGCTTTACCAGCTTTCTAATCCATGGTTTCCAACCAGAATCTATGATGTCCGTTACCTTGATACCAGTAATTAAAGACAAGGCTGGCAAAATCACATCAAAAGACAACTATAGACCTATTGCCCTTGCCAGTATTGTAAGTAAGATACTAGAGTTAATCATTTTAGACAGAATCTCAGTGTATATCTCAACTAATAGTAATCAATTTGGTTTTTAAAAAGAATCATGGTACGGACCAGTGCATCTACACTCTGAAGGAGCTAGTGGATGGGTACATCAAAATGAACAGCTCTATTTTTGCATGCTTTCTTGATGCTAGTAAGGCATTTGACAAGAGTCTGCCACAATATCCTGTTTGATAAATTAGCAACAAGGGGAGTGCCATCCTATATACTGAGAATCTTGAAGTACTGGTACGCCAATCAAACATTTAATGTAAGATGGGGTAACATTATTTCGGATTCCTTTACAGTAACCAATGGAGTGAGACAGGGTAGTATTCTCTCACCTTACTTATTCAATGTATATATGGATGAATTAAGTGATACATTGAATAAAGAGCAGATTGGATGTTATGGTGGGAATAAAATCATCAACCATCTCATGTATGCTGATGATCTGGTCATTATTGCACCGTCTTCTGCGGGCCTGAGCAAACTTCTTGAAATATGTGAATCTTTTGGTTGTAAACATTGTGTTAAATTCAACCCACTGAAAAGTGCGGTTCTTATATTTAGATCAAAATTATTGTATAAAAGTAAACTGCCAAATTTCTCACTCAATAATCAAATTATTCAAGAAGTAAACAAAATAAAACACCTGGGACACATTATCTCAAACGATTGCTCAGATGATGCAGATATCGGCCGTCAGCGCAGACAGCTATATTTACGTGGTAACACCATCTTGAGGAAATTCCACATGTGTAATTGGGAAACTAAAGTCACTTTGTTCCGGACATATTGTTCCTCTATGTACACGGCCCATTTGTGGTGGAAGTACAAGAGAGCCACCATAAATGGTCTGTGTACATCCTATCATAATATACTCAAGATGTTCATTGGTCTCTCTAAATATGAGAGCACTAGTATGGTGTGCACACTGTTGGATGTGCAGTGCTCTCGGGCTGTCATCAGGAGACTGGTGTACAGCTTTTTGCAGCGACTGCAATCCTCCAGTAACACGCTGATCGTAGCTCTTTGGTCTAGTGATCATATCTATGAATCCCGTATTATACCTCACTGGCAGAAGCTGCTGGACACATAGTATGTACTGTAATATTATAGGTCTAATTGAACTGTGAGCAATGATCTGTGCAATAGGTGTTAACCAACATTGAGCAATAGCCTTAATTAGCCTATCTGTGTTATATTGTGCAAAATGTGATATGTACTCTATTATACCATTCTGTAAATAGGCCTACTGTATATTTTATTTTATTGTTTCTTTATTAATATATCTTTGTGTATAATTATTATCTGTGCTCTCACGAGAAGTGTATGTGATATGGACCATTAGGTCATACTATATTTATACTATATCTATCTTATGTGTCTGGAATAAAGAATGATTATTATTATTATTATTATATTATTATATAAGTATTTAAACTGTAATAACTCAATGAGTAATATGGATGAAAGTTGAATTCATAAAGGAATGATTATATCAGTCAACTATACGTGACTGAGGAAACAATTAGCTCTGCAACGAAGCTTTCACTATTGGATCTGTACCCAAATGATATGTAACGCATAAACTTAGGTCTGTACGAAGTGTTCGAGATTTACGTGTATATGTCTTTATAACTGGAACAAATATATACAGTATAAATTTCCAATCCGAGGAATACAGGAGCCTAAATTCAATGGCTTGGGCAGACTTGCAATACTTGTACTAAGTTCTTGATCAATGACGAACTTATCATTGAATGATAGCGAGTCTAGTGACTCAATCTCTGTCCCATTTTCGTTGATGCAGTCAGAGATCGGTTCAGAAGGTCTATCTTGTCCTTGATTATGCGGCTCTATCTTGGTCCCATTTTTGTTGATGCAGACCCCGATTGAGCTATTCTCTGTCCCATTTTTGTTGATGCAGTCAGAGAATAAAGAATTTACTTCTTCACGATAATCAATGTCATTCTTTCTCCTTTCTAACCTAGGAGTATCGAATTCAGAACCAAAAATATGGTTAAAGCCAGCAGGCTGATTACTTGATTCTACTTTGATCAGCACGCATAGTGACTCTGTTTTTGTCGACGTTCTGGTCGCACGATTTCGGGACAAGATTTCGGGGCATGTTAGACACTCTGGCCATAGAGTCGAAAGCGTGACGTCACAAATCTGAAAATAGTGATCCGCGCATTTGAGAGATGGCAGCATGATCGCAAAAGAAAATGGGAGGGTCCCTATTAATTCGTAATAATCCCTACCTTGTACTAATAATGCTATTAACCCGGGAACTGCGGGAAGACTCTTAAGAGTTCCCCCGGCGGACTGCGGGAAGACTCTTAAGAGTCGGAGAAAAAAAAAATCAATTTTAAACATCGAAAAAAGAAAAAAAAAAATTGCCCTTGGGCCATGCAAAATATCAGTCCTCTACCTCCCCTCCTTCCCCACTTTCCTCCCACTCCTTCAGTTATCACCTATTTTCCCTGTTATTCCCTTATTCTGAGGTATATTTTCGTGCTAACATTAGCGAGTTGCAAGCAGGGCATTGTCATCACTGTTAGCAAGCGAGTGCAAGAGAGAGAGAGAGAGAGTATTCATCGACAGTGTCTCGGTGGCCTTGGGGGAAATTGGCGGGAAAGGAGGTTGCCTCACCCATACATTATGTAACTCGCGGCCTGTATCGCCGATTTTGACCATCCAAACGCTGTTTTCACTCGTTTTATTGTTGTAACAGGTTAATACCTTTATAATCAACCTATAATAGGCGCATATGGATAAGTATTAATGCTATTTATGGTAAAATGAATATTTTAGTGATGGAAACAGCTCAAATACGTCAGCACAGGCAGACGTTTCTAATTACCCACATGCGCAGTTCAGAGGTTAATAATCAATTCTATGCTATCCAGAGACTCTGTAGACATGACAGTTAAATTGACATAATTAGGCTAGAGGCTACTGTAAAGGCCAGATCATCGTGAAATTGTCGTCATTATGAGGAGGTTCACAGTCAAGTCTCTTCTACCCCCGCCATTGTTGTTGTGAGAGTGGGGAGTTGCCAACGTCAAACAGGCTGGGAAAAAATATCCCTAGATGTCCTAAGTATAACCTAAGTATTTATTTCGTGAGCTGTCCTGTTTTAATGCAACTTTACAAATTAAAATCTACATAACATGTAACTAATAATATATATTCAAAATGAAATTTTAATTCTTGTTGTACGTGTTGCTTATAGTTATACAGCTTGCACCATATAAGTCTTTTTTTATATTGTATATGTATATGAGATGCGGCCTGACCAAAGCCTCACCACATCTGCCCTCACTTCAACCAACCTAACCAGCAACACCCCAGCAGCAGTGGAAAATATTGGTTCCATCTGACACTTATGCACACCCACGATCGAGAACGTCAGAAATATATTCAAGTCACCCCCTTATTCAGCCACAGAAAACACAAAGCCATTACGTGTCAAAGAAAACGCCCAGCGCTCCTATGCCCCAGCAAACTATAATAAACCTGACGAATAACCAACACGTGAGACCAGTCATACGCAGATTACTACACTCCTGCAACACCCAGATCCTGCAAACCTTCACACATCATCAACATCAACTGTCTCCAGCTTACGAGATAACCAACTAGCTGAGAAACAACCCCAAAGACGGAGAAAAAGGAGCCAAAGCACGGACCATGTGCGTCACCCAGCCCCATCAGCTGCTTCAACATCACTTTCACCTATTAAAACCCCTACACAACCCCCTTTACCAAATCCTTGCAAACCCCGTAAGGCCCTTGTGGCAAGACCCCGGAAAACTATAACCGGGCCCTCCCAACCACCTAGAACATCTCCAAATAAATCCTGTAATAAACCCCCAAAAGTAGTCACAAGAAAGATGCTACCATCAATATCTTCACAACCACACCAGCCAGAGACGCCCAACGCAGTTCTATATCACCGCGACTACAAGGGCTACCCAAAAAGGTAGCTGCCGCTTCTGCTGACCCTTCTGCTCCTGCAGGAGGCAAAATCTCTACCTGCATGCCCTTGCTGCCCCGAACCATCTCCAGCATGACAACGCAGCCGAAAGAGAGACTACCCACGCTGGCCAGACCTAAGGCAAGCAATCAGCCTGCTGGCTTGAGACAAATATTTGAATCTGTAAAGGTTTTCCTAAGGAAGAAAGGAAAGAGGATATAAAGGCTTGTCATAGTACACAACTAGAGCTATTACCTAAAGTAGGCCAGTTGTTGGGATCTCTGAATGTGCCTAACCTGTAGTTGTTGTTCAATACAATCCAGAAGTAACTGAGGCTTGTCATCTCACACAATATGGGTTATTATCTAAAGGAGACCAGTTGCCGGGACCGCTTAATGCGCCAGGCCAGATTGCAGTGGAATACAATCCAAAGGTCCTTAAGGACTCAGGAAAGAACTTGCAATCCAAGCAACCACGATTATCTCTGAAAGGGGATCGTGCACAGGAGGATTCGGGGACGGATCCAAAAGTCCTTCAGAACTCAGGAAAGTACTTGCAATCCAAGCGACCACGGTTATCTCTGAAAGGGGATCGTGCATGGGAGGATTCAGGAAAACTCAGAGCTCGAGTTGTTTCTCATGCAGATCCTTCGGGAATATCTTACCTAAACAGAAACACCTAAGACAAACAATATCGTCTTCCCCTCGTTTACCTACAGTATAGCAGGTCCATCAGCTAAAGAACAACACAAGGATGATAATATTCAAGTCACCTTACCCAATCTACCCAGTAGGCCTACACCGGGCAAATCTATTGAGATTCCCAGGGTCAAAGAAAGGAGTTCTGTTCCCAAGGCCAGTGTGCGTGTCTGCCGAGCGGACCAAAAGGAGAAAAGCCGAGTCCAGAGACAAGAGGAAATGTACCTGGAGTTGTTTGGCCCTGAGTAGGAGCTTCGTGCCCGTGTTGACCTACAGTGCCCCAGTTCTTCAGCCAGTGTTCTTCCCCGTGACTCCAGAGCCTCCTTTAACCCATAAACGGCGGAAAAGCTCTTAAGAGGTTTTACTGGGCGACGGCGGCAAAGCTCTTAAGAGGGAGGCCTAAAAATACCATTTAAACAGCACTAAAAAAAAAAAAAAAAAAAAATTCCTATACCTCATATCACTCCTCCACATCCCCTCCTTCCTCCCTTTCCCCTCCCCCTTCAATTATCACCTATTTTCCCTGTTATTCCCTAATTTGTTGGTATATTTTTGTGCTAACATTAGCAAACTTTGTGGGGGATGTGCTTACGTGCCTAGCGGGTGTGTTACACAACCGAGTGTGTGTATGAGTAGGCTCAGTGTGGCTTGAGGCCTCGTGGAGGGAGGGGTTGCCTCAATTTTCTCCATAATTCATGAATGGGCTGGTCCATCTATATTCGCGATTTTGACCAGAATTTTTTTATTTTCACTTGTTTTATTGTTGTTACAGGTTATTATCTTCATACTGAAGGTAAAATAGGCTCATATGAATAGGTAATAACGATATTTATCGTAAAATGACAATTATAGGCCTGAATGGAGCCCATATGCTCGCCCATGGGGAGCTAGTTCATTACCCCCCCCTCGCCGTTCCCGGGTTAAGTAAATTTCTTTTCGTAGTGGTAATGCGATTTGGTGACGGGTTTAACATCCCAGGTGTACCGAGTGTCTTTATAATATTAACG
Source organism: Paralithodes platypus (assembly GCA_032716605.1). Lineage (NCBI taxonomy): Eukaryota > Metazoa > Arthropoda > Malacostraca > Decapoda > Lithodidae > Paralithodes > Paralithodes platypus. The sequence continues at coordinate 30,565,853 of CM064489.1, read as the reverse complement.
TAATTAGAGAAGCCTTTTCTTCTCTCTTTTGATTGATCTTGTGATCCCGATTTAGGGAAACAGTACACTACTTTATCCGGATATCGATATATATACAGTACTTTCTCGAGTCTTTGGATTCCCGTGGCTCGCCAAAGAGAAAATATACATACCAGATTAAAATACCACAGGAACGAAAAACCTGAGAGCGAAACCTCCAACCCTAACGAGCCACAGGAACGAAAATCCTGAGAGCGAAACTCCCATCCCCAACGAGATCCCCGGTCCCTTTTCTATTCCCGATTTGGTCTCTCTCTCTCTCTCCCAATTCATTCCACATATTATACGTCTCTCAATCACAGTCTTCTAATATACAAACCACAATACTCTACTCTCTGATATTCTTGATGTACCACCTAAGTATGTATTTAATTATGTAACCACCATACAGGCTATAATACTTTCATTGTGTAGGTTCGAGGCGATCTAAGACACCTTAGCTTCCATTTCACACCAAATCAGATCGTGATTACGTCAGCCCTGTATTTAGTTATATCACAATCATAGTCCCCCCCCAATTCTAGCAATTGTATGTCTCTAACCTCCCGTTGTTTTATCCACTAACTATATATATTCCCAACCTTCCTAATACCACCTCCATTTCACTAGACAAAATACCTAGGAGTAATTCCGAGATTAATTATGAAATTACACTAGACAGCCCCATAACTCACTGAGATCCACATTGCTATTTCATTGATGTACCAGCTCCCTAATGTTAACATTATTTAGGGAACTTGTAAAAAGAGAAGACACCTATCTTCGTTCCCCCATTCTTAGCAGTTAGCTATACATAACCTTACGTTGCATTGTTCGTCTGTCAATTTGTGTCCCTTGCCAGTTCTTGTATTGATTTATGCCTGTTGATTTAGATAAGTTAATTACGAGTTATGTAACAACCTTTAACCACGACTCTATACACCCGATAACCCCATGCCAGTTATTGTATTAATTTAGGTCTGTTAATTCGGATAAACTCACTATGACCAATCTGCAGACGATTATCAGGAGAGATGCAGGAAAGCTACCTCGTATCTCTCTCTCCATGACAAGTATAGATATATGTACCCCCGTGCTCAGTCGCCCCCCCCCCCCCCCCCCCCACCCTTGCCTTGTTCTAGTAACTAAGTGTATATATAATATTAACCGGAGTATGCCACCAGTATTGATGCGACATAGCGGCACTGTCCTTGTGTCGTATTGTGCCACGTGCATACCAACCCGGTTTCATCATCTTATTAGGACAACGGCTATAATGTCGTCATTCATGCATGTATTCAATCCTTAGGTTAATTATCTTTTATCCGCCATTGTGTTCCTCTCTTCCATTTACTTTTCCACAATTGTTATACGTCTTCCAATCACCTCCTTCGTATCCACAATCCACACTACTCTGTTTTGCTTCGTGACCCTATGCTCAGTGGTACCCTGTTTTGGGTCATCCTGTCCTCTTATCCTTCACGCCCCGCTGCACACACCACCCTACCTGTTCGATCGTAGGGAAATGCCACCCCTATGTCCAGCGCATTAAGGGTCACTACCCTAGGTCACGAGCGGCGCGGCGCCTAGCCTCAAACCACCCCTTTACAATTCACAACCCTCCCCCTATAAAGACGCCATAAGAACGTTATAACATGCCGACTCAGTTCGTTCACTAACCTCAACAAATAGAAGGGAAGGACCTATCCTTGTACCCCCTTAACTATCCTCTAACTCCCTAGCCACACTCACAACCTGAACCAGAACAATAGCCGGCACGAGACTAGGAATACCCCCTCTCATCCCCCCTTAAAAATGTAAATTTCCCCATGACTTGCATTTTCACAAAACCACTATTCTTAACACCCACGAGTGATCCTTGTACATGAAAACTAGATGTAGTGATCAACCCTCCCTAGGAGTATCACTCTTGACACCACCACATCATAAGAAAACCCCATTAGCATAGAGAATCCCATATATACATATTTAAGGAGTGGCATGCCCCCCACCCCAAAGGGACCCCCCTAATCCCCGCAGACGTTCACCATGACCCACACGTAGCCAACAACTTCTTGCCAGACACCAGGTGAATTTCCAACAGGTGATGAACTAACCCTCTAAATACCCATCCAAATACCATCCTATCCCATCCTTAACCAAAATCAAAATCTTCCTTATCCCATCCTAGATTAAGAATATCATGTCAGCTAGACCAGAGAAGGATATTTAGGTGAATTGATGAATAATACCTCCCAGCCTATTCACGTAGTGCGCCAGTAAAGTAGTCCCTATGAAACTTCACCAAATCCGCCTAAATAACTCTACTAGTACCTCATACTAGAGTTAAGATATCCACGATCATAAATCAGATCACAAGTTACTTACCGCCACATTAAAGACCCCCTCCCTAACCCCGTAAGTTCACCAGAATAAATTAACTACTTCATAGCATTGACATCCAATACTTCCAGAACATTCCTGAAGCTTCCTTAACCTGCCTATAAATAAGACCCAGAGACAACAGTTGGGCAGTTGAATATTAGAGCCCAAAGCAACGGTTGTCCACACTGCGGTGGCTTTCTAATACCCCCTCCCCCCCTCAAGATTCACGATAGTTCGGCGTTCCTAATCTGTGCAAGTCTGTGAGGGAGTGTTTTAACCCTTTTCGAATGTTTTATTGCGATCGGGACTACCGGCAGTAATATTATATTTGTAGACAACAAATTCACAAATTATTGATTGTTTCATTAACTTCTGATAGTGCACCATACGCTACTTGAGCTACGAACGATCATAACTCATAACTGATCTAAGGCAGAAAGTTCTTGTTATGTTAGAAGGGATTATGTGAGAAACTCTTGAGTGAGGACTCTGCAAGAATAACTCCTTGGCAACAATCGACTGTCTTAACCCATCAGCAATTGTTGCCAAAAAGGTGCACAACCGCCCGCAAAAAGCCCATCTGCAACCCTTCTCTACACTGCCGGACAGCTTGGACGGCCCCAGAGCTACTGTTAACCCCCAACATCACTACCGCAAGATAACCAGGAACTCCATCGCAGTGTTACTTCACAGAGTACCAGTGTTACGGTGCTATTAACTATCAACCATCCAGTGTATTCGATTGTGTCTCAACTTTCTCTGATGTTATAACAAGTGATTAAGCTAGTACGCATTAATATATATCAGTGAAATTTAGCTTAGGCGACCTGACTCCCGTAATTATTCTTGCCATCAGGTTTAACCTGATTCGCCCTCACTGATATTTTTCGGTCCGAAGTATCACCTAGACAAGTGAACATCCTAGACCAGTGCAACTAGTTACAGTTATCCCTTTACGGTTAATTTTTGGGCAATAACCACATTACTTATACTTTCATCCTTGATTAAGAGTCATATTACCAGAGAGAGTTAACAAAGCGAAATACCTAACCTGTGTGATTCATGTACCCTACGTATCATAAAGCAATGTGATCAGAAGAATAATGCCTGAACGTTGGAAGTGGGAAGTATGTCTCTATCCAAATCCGCGATAAGTGCTGGGAGATTGTAATAAGTCCAATAACCTACCTGAGTGCTCCAACATCTAATGTTCGTGAAATTCTATTACGTACCTTCTACCTGAGTGCTATTGATAATAAAGCTGTATTACAAACCATTTAAGGCCGCGTCATACAGAGGTCGACCGCGACCCGACAGTAACCCGAAGGCAATGACTTGCACTTTTCACCCGAATTCACCCGAAGTCCCCGAATGAGACTCGTACCCCGACTATGACTAGAAAGCAATTCGAATGCTACCCGAGGGACTCAAATGCGTCTCGAATACGAGTCGATGTTATCCCGTATATTACTCGAAACTAACCAGAAGTTGAACGGAATTGAATCGACCATGAGTCGAAAGCTAATCGACGGTGACCCGAGTAGCAGATACCAACCCGAGTTAAAACCGAGTCACACCCAAAGTAACCCGACTTAAAACCGAATGAAAACCGAACCCCACCCGAAGTCAGGAACCCAACCGGAATGAAACCAGAATGTAAGTCGAACGTGACTAGAATAAGTCGATTATGACACGATTATGAGGTTATGCATCACTCCACTATATAAAGAGAGGGTGTGCTCACACTAACTTCATTTGTACAGTGCACCCAACACAGCAACATGTCACAGGAAAGCAACCTCCCGGACCCATTACGACCAGAAGAGATGGATGACGAGGCATTGGAGTTGGCAATCTTAAGGCAGGAGATAGTTAATGCCAACCTCAGATATCAGATTACTGCCCGCGCCATCATGGACAAAGAACGTGAACCCCAACGTGCTCAACCTCGACGGCCACGACGACCAAGGAAACCCCGAAGCTGCAGCGTCAAGCCATGGGTGGCACAGCGAGAGACACACGGACACTACCACCAGTTGCTGAAGAAACTCCAGGAAACTGACGTGGTTACCTATAAATACTTTCTGCGTATGGACGAGGAGCTGTTTAATATGATTATCGAACGTGTCACACCCAGGATCAAGAAGGACGAGACCAACTGGAAGAAGCCCCTGGAGCCCGGACTGCGAGTTGCCATGACACTACGCTTTTTGGCCACTGGCGAGGCCTATAAGAGCATGGCACTGAACTTCCGTGTAGGTGCCAACACGATATCACTGGCAGAGACGTGTGAGGCAATCATACAGGAATACATGGAGGAGCAAATAGTGTGCCCATCAACACCTGAAGGAATGGTGATGGGCTGGTCTATCAGAGTGAGAACTGAGCGATCTCTGCCATACCCATAGCTTACTCTGACTGTTCCTTTTACTTATATATTTTCTAGATCTCAAGTGACGGCGTTTCTTGCGTGGATTGACCTCCTAATCTACCAAGATTGGAAGCCAAAGCGTCACATCTTTCCTTTGCCCCTCAACTTTCTCTTCATAATTGCTGAGGGGCACAGGGCCCTGGGTGGGGCTTTGGTTTCCCGGGCGTTTCCGCACCCTCCTCAGCTCCCCGCCATGGAGTGGCTTCGGTCACCCAGGCTTTATTGTGGTCGGCAGGGAGGGTTCTGTGGGGGCGCTCGGTTATGGCCTTGGCCTTGCTCGGGGCCTTGGGGCTGTTCGGCCAGGCAGCTTGGGGAAAAACAACAACAACAACAACACCTGAAGGCTGGAAGGAGATCGCCAAGGGCTTCAAGGATAGGTGGAACTTCGGACACACCATTGGGGAAATTGATGGGAAGCACATTGCCATACAGCCTCCAAGCAACTGCGGATCCTTGTACTACAATTACAAGCACTACCACTCCATTGTGCTCCTGGCAATAGTCGATCACCTGGGAAAATTTATGTACGTTGACGTTGGAGCGAACGGGTCAGCATCTGATGGTGGAATATTCCAGGTGACTGACATCCGGAAGGCCCTGGAGGACGGAGCAGCAGGATTGCCACCACCCGAGCCATTCCCAGGGGAGGACCAGCCAGTGCCCTACTTTCTGGTTGGTGATGACGCATTCCCAATGAGGGAGTGGTTGCAGAAGCCACACCAACACCGAGGGCTCGATGATGACAAGAGAAACTACAACTACAGACTGTCTAGGGCCAGGAGACAGGTAGAGAATGCCTTCAGTATGTTAGCCAACCGCTTCAGGTGCCTACTGACTACCATCAACGTACACCCCATTACCGTGGAGAAGGTAGTCCTGGCTTCATGCATACTCCACAATATGCTAATCGACCGACGTGAGCCCCAACCAGAAGCCGGACTTCGTTGCCCTGAAACATCCCAAAGTGACTGGGCGAGGGACCCCTTGGATGGCTTGGAGCCACTTCGGCGCCAGAGAGGACCAGCCGCTGCCAAAGTGACGAGGGACTACCTGACCCAGTACTACAACCGCCCTGAACAGCGCCTTGCCTGGCAGGACGAGTAAAAAGGTACGTTTCCACTATATGCAGGTCCATAATATCCCACACCCGTTTTATAAGGGTTGCACAATATTGCAGTGTGACTGCCGTAGGTGTCCCAATACTGTCATTGCAATGACACAAATCAAACTCCATTCGATGCCGTATTATAAAAGTGTCAAAGTCTTTGATAAATATATTGTATACAAACCCGAAAGTGAATCACAGCACTAAATATCCTGACCTGTTATAAAGTTGTTATAATATATATATATATATATATATATATACCTGTATATATATATATATATATATATATATATATATATATATATAATTATATATACCGGTATATATATATATATATATATATATATATATATATATATATATATCCTTGAAACATAAGTTCATTAAGATATAGCCCCTAATTTATTATTATTATATTTGGTCAAAGTCTCTAATTACAATGACAAAATAAATTGTTACCTTATTTTGGACTGCATGTCCACGTCACTTTATATGTTCAACTTTTATATTGTTTTCTGATTAATATTCACGAACATGTTGCTCAAGGATGTTGATTTGGTTAAAGTAATATGTTAACTTTTAATTATGGTCAGATTTTTTTCAATGTCAATATAATTTATATCATATTGGGATGTGTTAAATTTCTCAGGTTTTTTCTTATTTTTTGATGTTGATCTTGGATGTTGATTTGTTTAAAGTAATAACATGTTAACATGGTCAAGAATTTTCAATGTCAATTTAATATATATCATATTGGGATGTGACACATTTCTCTGTTTTTGTTCGGATTTTTTCAATTTAATTTTCTTTTATATCCTATTGCCATGTGATCTACTCGATCATATATTTTAACTTTATATTCCCTTTAATTATTATTAAGCAAGCAAATTATCGTTAGGAACAAGTAAAACATAGAAAATACATTTTAGGAGCAAGCACAACACAAGTCAAACATAGAAAATAAATTTTTATTATAATTAATGAGGTACAGAGGTAGAGGTATAGGTATATTAATGAGGTAGATCCAGCATGGTCTCCAAGAAGGCAGGGTCCAGGGGTGATTGTTGAACGGGCGTGGCACAAGGACGTGAAGGCCCATAGGCCTTCCACTGAGAGGGTGTGTCTGGCTGCTGGATTGGCGAATGCTGAATTTTTTTCCCTATATGGTGGTAGGACGTGCTAGTGCTATGGACATTGAGAGTTTCATAATATTGTTGACGTTGGGGATGATGTTGGGGAGGGTTTGGGGACTGGAGGTGGGAGAGGGGTCCGAAGTGTGGGAGGGGTCCTAGGCCCTGGTTGTGGGAAATCATGGCATTGGAGAATCTTAGCACGTCCAGCTGGAAGGCCTGAATCAGTGGTAAGGGAAGGTCACGCATGTTTGTCTGCAGTGTCTTGAAGTAGGGCTTCAGACTCGCCTCTGCGGGGGGGTCCACCTGGTGGCTCCTCTGCCACACACGGTAGAGGTTGTGCAGCTCCTCACCTTCACGAAGCTGTGTGAGAAAAATAAATGTATTATAGAATGAATCAGATAATACTTCATAAACATTAATGCAGTGTACCTTCATTACAATAATGCGTGGCAAAATAACCTCTTCATCATTAATATTGCCTAATAAACGTTACTGCATTGATATCAATTATGTGACAAATTACCGATATATGATACATCGAAATGTATAATAGAATTATTGTATAAAACATTTTCATTTTATATATACTAAAACATTTACATAATTGCGAATGTACAATTAAATGTGTTCAATACTATAATGGTTGACAGTCAGTGAGTGGCTGAGTGAAGGCACAGAGGGTGGGGTGTTTTGTGTTGCATGTGGGTGTATGTGTTTACGAGTGGAGAGATTCAATTATGATGGCATGTTAACATTGGATACATAATAATTATATTTACCTTGTCATACAGGTCGGGTGGGGCGGCTGGCGCCTGGCTGGTGGTGGCACCGGACCCAGATGACCCGGGAGTTGCCACCACGGCTGAGCTCCCGGTCGCGGTGTCCTGGGTAGCAGTGGTTTGGGTTGGAGTGGGAGTTGACTCTGGCCCGTCCTCCCCTTCCGGTTCGACGTCGTCAGCCATCTCCTCCTCCACAGTCGTTGTCTTGTAGAGCTGTGGAATGTATCAGGTTATTAGTTTATGACAGTGTTGAACATCAATTTATAAAGTAAATAATTATCTAGCAACACTCATATATATATATATATATAAAAAAAAAATATATATATATATATATATATATATATATATATATATATATATATATATATACCTGTATATATATATATATTTTTTTTTTTTTTTTTTTTTTTTTTTCAGCGGTGTAGTGTAAAGGCTCTCAGCCTATGCCCAAGAGGGAGTAGTTGGAATATAGAAAAAAAAAAAAAAAAAAAAAATATATATATATATATATATATATGTTGGTAAAGCCAGGTAATAAATTTTCTTTAATACATACGAGGTTGAAAGAAATGGCAATTTCTGCGTTGGAAATTTTATTATTCAAAGTTTCCAGGTCTCTGATGAGTTTTCGCTGGGTGGCAGGAAGTAGATGAAGGAGATGAGCAAAATTCATGGTGGTACAGGGTTACATTAAAGTACATGATGATACAGGATATACGACGCGTTTCACTGGACAACCAGCATTATCAAGTAAGGAAGGAATGATATAAAAGGTAAACAGAAAGGGTATATATAGAGGGTGGAGGATCAGAGGAGGCGGAAAACAGGGGGCAAAAGTCTGCTATTGGTGGAAGGGAAAACTAGGAGAGAAAAAGGGGGTAACCGCTTCACGCATGCGCACTGGATGCGGGATGGTGGTCGATAGGTGGGGTCGAAGCTGATTGGCTGCGTGTCGAGGGGCGTGGCCTAAGTTGTGTGGCGCCTGCAGAAGACGAAGCTGAAGGAGGTAGCGCGGGGGGCTGCGTCAAGGGCACCGGGGGGCGAGGAGGGGTGTTAGGTCCTGTAGGGTAGTGCCTTTTGGCAGAAGGAAGGATCTGAAGGTCCAGAGTTTGGTTGTTGATGTTGGGATGTAAGGCTTGGATATATAAAGCTTCGAGTATAGGTAATCTCCTTGGGTCACTTTCTTTATCGAGTATGGTGGTGTGTTTCTCTAACTCGTTGCGTGTGAGGTGAGGGTGGTTAGGGGTGAGATAGTGGTCTTTGATGGCTCCAGCCTGAAGGTGAAGAGTTAACCGACGTGAAAGACGAGTCTGCGTCATACCAATATAGGAATGAGGTCCACAGTCCTCATAATTACAGGTATGTTGGTAAATGACGTGATCGTCGGTCATCGGGCTCTTTATCTTGGTGGAGGCTGGTTTGTTGCGGAGAACGAGGTTGGAGGTCTTGGGGGATTTGTAATAAATTATTAATTTGATTTTGTTTTCCGGGTTGGTTGGGTGGACATGCTTATATATATATATATATATATATATATATATATATATATATATATATATATATATATAATATAATATCAATGGTTATTTAATTTGGTAACTTTTACATAGCAATAAATATTCACAATAATGTGGGGGCAGCTTATTATTTATACATAAAAAAAAATAATATAAGTATTATACATGTTAGACAATATTAATATTCGATTTTATTCTATTTACAACATCCAACAATAATGGTGAAACATTTATGTCACTTATGTTTATTAAATCTTATGTTGAACAGCTCCAAGATATTTATTTATACCTTTAACATTTATTTTTGATTAGAAATAAAATTGCAATAGACTTGATAAACGTACCTTGCTCTTTCTGGTGGGCAACTTAACAAGATGGGGTTTGAGAACGCGAAGTGGGTCTTGATCCAGGCGTCTCTCTCCGTCAGCTGGACCGCACCTGAACCAGACACAGGGATCTTGTCAAGCTTCCCGTACCTGGTCCTCATCCCTTCCATCCATTTGTTGAGTGCTTCCACTGAAAAATTTAAATAATATATATTAGGAGTGTTTACGTACAAAATATAAATAGTATGGAGACAAAGATTATCACAACCGAATTTATTATCAGTCAACATGAATAAGTATGGTTCACCTGGGCAGGTAACCACACTGCACACATTGATATTAGGGAAGTACAATGCAAGACTGCACACGAAACATTATTTATTATTAACTCCAAATATTACCTACTTATTTCAATTCCGAAAACAAGATTCGCCAGCAATGTTAACGCCAAACTTTATGATAAATATGTATCCACTTTGCACGGCACAGGTAAATTATTCCAGAAACATAGATGTGTTTGGTATTTGTAAGTAATATCACTCAACATAATGGTTATTATATCATAAGAACGCACACAACCAACCTTCAATGTTGAGCTCCTTTGCCTTCGTGGCGAGTGTTTTCTCCCGCATGTTTTTATCCTTGTGGGCCCTCATTTTCCTGTTGTACAGGAACTCCTGCTCGGAATACCACTCGGCCACTTCCACCTCCTTCTGATCCGGGAGCCTGGCGTAGGTCCTCCTCCTCCTTTTCGGCATCGGTTGTACTGGGTTGATGGGCGGCGTGGTCTGGGTAGGCATCTCGGTGTATGTCGTGGGTGTCTGGGTAGGTGGCTCGGTGAGTGGCGTGAGGTCATCTTGGGTGGCGTCATCATCCTCGCTTTCCTGTTCCGAAGGACTGTCACCTTCGGTTGACACGATAGGGTGGGTCTTTTTGTGAGGGACATGGGCTTTCTTTACTATAATAATAGACTGTGACTCTGCTTCCTCGGTTTGGTTTTCATCGTCGAAAACAGGGTTGGAGTCGATGTGCTGCCTCTCCTCTACTTCCTCCTCGCTTTCATCTTGGGATTGCTGGGTGGCAAACAGGTCCACAGACTCCATGGTAAATTTGCGGGGCCTCTTCACTGCCTTGCCTCCTTTACCATAGTTACCGGGCATGTTGGCGACAAGAGTTGGAGAGAGAGACGTGGTGGGCGAGAGAGACGTGGTGGGCGGTGGGTGCTGGTGTGGAATGGAGCGAATGCCTCCCACCCGCTAATATATAGGGCCCGTGCGTGGGTGGCAGTGTACGATAATTCGGGCCGCTCCAACCGCACACGGGCCTGCTTCACGTGGTTCCGCCCATCGACTCGCGTTCGGGTTTGATTCGACTTGGCTTCGATAACCCTTCGACTTACATTCTAGTCATTCGGATCACGATCGAGTAATCATCGAGTCTAATTAGGAATGTCGGACATGCATCGAGTCATTTTCTAGTAGTATTCGGGTATCCATCCAGTCATCATCCTGAAATTCGGGTCTGCATCGAGTAACAGTTGACTTTCGAACAAGTTTATGTAGGAATTTTCCACTGAGCATCGAGTCTAATTCGGGTTACGGTCTACATCATCGGGTCTAAGTCCACTTAGGTTCGATCAATTCTGGTATGAATCGGGTTAAATTTTTTGACTCGAAAGTGACTCGAATAGGTCGAATGCGATCAGAATATGGTAGAATGTAAGCCGAATACGAATTGAATGTAAATCGAAGGTGACTCGAGGATTTTGTAACGGTTTTTTGACCCGAACGCACTCGAGGATTTCCCAAAAGTTAACGCATACACTAACTTTTGGCCGACTCACCCGAACATTTGGGTGATGACCAGAGCATGACTAGAACGACTCGAACATACCAGAATCATACTCGATGTCGCCCGATTATTGGGCCGAATACACTCGAACCGCAAACATTTGATTTGTTTTTGCAAGTCATTGCCTTCGGGTTACTGTCGGGTCGCGGTCGACCTCTGTAGGACGCGGCCTTTATCCGAGATTATCTATGTCCTCTGTTGATTCTCTTTATGTATTTTGCAAGAAATCCAATAACCCAGTCTTGCAGAACTCACCTATACCAAGTTAATCCTGTATAAAATCAGGGCATAACACAGATACCCTAGTGAATTTATATACAACACCTTTACACGTAATTTAGATAACTCACTAGGCACCTGAGGTTGCTCGTCTATGTCGCCAGGTTCATAATTAAAATCAGTGAGCGTTTGCCAAGCAGAGTTGAGTGCTTCGATATCAGTGAATCTATCCTATGATTTGAATCTATGTTGTGTTACCGTAACTTAAGCTTTGTAGATAATTTATATTTATCTGTTATATATACCTTGTCGGTGAATTATTACCACCAGTGTTCATCTTTAATAATAATAATAATAATAATAATAATAATATTTATTCAGTTAGCAATTTACAGAGTTGGTACCACATAGTATGTTACAAATATGACATGTACCTGCCTTGCATAATTCCAACTAAGGATAGCCCAATAAGGCCGTTAGGCGTATTTCCATTGGGGTCCTTGTGGGATTAGGTTAGCTGGGGAAATGGGGAGGATAAAGAAATAGATACTTTAGAGAAAGTATTTCTAGGGGGTTATTTTAAGATACCTTACATCCTATAGTAAATATCAGTAATCCGTAATCAGTAATAATTTCAGTTTGGTTTGTCTATCTCTTATGTCGTATTTAGTAGTAGACATAAGCTTGGTGCTCCCTTCTCGCAGCTGTCCGGTTCAGGTGTTCCTTCAGGCTACGTCTGAAGGAATACAGTGTTCTCTTTTCACGGACTGACTGGGGTAGGTCGTTCCAGTCTTTGATGGCAGTGAAGAAGAATGTTTGCTTACCCTGTCCTTGGATTCTCGGGACCTTAAAATTAAACATCCTATTTCTTGTATTATGTCCACTCCTCTCATTTGCTTTAACAAAATCATTCTTTAGATACTCTGGAGCTCTGTCATAGAAAATTTTGAAGGCATTAGTGAGCCTGATTTGTTTGGCCCTGTCAGAGACATTGAGCATACCTAGTGACTGAAGTTGTTCCTGGCCAACATGTGATCTGGGTCCTAGGTTCAGCATGAACCTAATGATGTTTTAGATCGTTCTTCTGTTATTGTTGTATATGTCCAGTCATTGTCAATACATACCGCGGACTTAAGCCCCTTTGGCCCGGACGGTATTTTAATCGTTTATGCACCCTCTGCAGCCCTCTGCAGATCTAATTGAGAAATCCTATTTAGAACGATTTAACTGTGTTTTGGAGGATATTTCCCTCTATATGTTATACTGATTTATTTGTTTCTATATTGACCTCACTATATTGTATTGGCTAATATTGATTATTTATGTATGCGAGACCATTGATCTCTATGTTATACCAATCATTATTATATTTATTCTATCATCCATCATTATTAATATATTGAGATGTGTATGCATTATGAACCTCTGCTACCATTGAATAAAATATTGTGTTTACTTGTCATGTGCCTTTGTTTATTACCTGTTGTTAGTGTATCGTATTGGAATTAAGTGCCAGCCCTCACCCAGTAGAGAAGCTAGAAGTTGTATCAGAATATCTCTCGTTTCTTCTGAACGTGGCATAACAGTATACGTAATATTTTCCTCTTGCTTTTATATACCTATTTTATTTTAAATAATTTACAAGTGTTTTTACCAACATTAATTCACTCTTTAATCTATCGCCCCCTCATTATGCAGACTTTTCCTAATTTTGTTAACACTGCAGACAAGCCAGGCGCGCGTATATTAAGGAGTATTAAATAAGGAATATCCTCTGGGGCCTTTTGCTCATAATATTATGCCCCACGATAATGCTGACACTTCTAGTTTGTGCGAGGAAATAACCATGTGACGTCACGCTTTTGCCTCTATCCTTCTTTACTCTATGACTCTGGCTTTGTGTTTTTTCAAGGAGTCAGTCGCACTAGGGGATATTTGCACTTTGGATTTATGTCTGGGTAGTGCATACATGGATATCACTTTGGTATTGGGCTCGGTCAGTTTCTGAGGGATATTTGCATAGGACATGTGAGGCTTTTCTGTTATTTCTGGCCTGTTTAGTTCTTCGTCGTATGCCGTTCTTGCGCGATTCCCCGTGGTAATTTATTGTGACCTGGTAACAATTTGGTGCTATTAGGATTTCAAAAAGGGCCTTGGTATCTTGGTCAAAGCTTAGAGGGCACAGGAAGTTGTGCCACCATGGCTAGGTCGCCGACGTGGTGCGTGTTGATCTTCGGGGTTTCATCTGGTTGCAGGTCTTGGAGGTACTGGAGTTGTCTGAGCCTGTTTTTGAGGTGGACGAGAGATTGATTAGGGTTGGAAGAGGGCTCATATGGGACAGTTAGATGTCTTAGTGGAAGTAGCAGGGGAGGTTCTCCGAAAATCCTTTCGTTGGGGGTCACTCCGTCTTGGCGAGGGCAGGTGTTCATGCCCCATTGCAAAATGCGAACCTGGCTGGGCCAATCTGTGGTATTCATTTGGTGCAGCCTGGTTCTAACTTGGTTGGCAATTGTTACGACTGAGGTTTAAATATATCAGGGCTCTTATTCATTGGACTAGTAATGGCATAAATGCTACAACGGAAAGCGCTAGATCCAACCTCTGATGTATATTCCCAGTGAACAAAGAACACAAATACGCTCCAGAGTTCTATATGCAATAATAGGTTATCAAACTCTCAATAAATGTGCGTCTACTCTAGGCTTAATGTTATGTGAAAACAGCCTATTACTACCTATAACCAAAGGTGCTTGGTTATGGTATGCAAAGTAAGGTAAGAGAAGTTACAGCTTACGTTACTTTAATCAATAAATGTCAGGCAGTCCTGCATGAAAGAAAGTGCACTAAAGTCCTTCAACACCAACAAGGAATCTTCTTTAAATGTTAGATGCTATCAAGATGCTCGAATCGGAAATGGAACCCAAAAAGGCAGGCAGCGGAACAATGCTCGAGCAGGCTATGCTCACAAAAGGCAGGACATATAATGCAGTCGGAGCCAAGAATATCCTAAACGCTACAACAATAATAATAATCGCCACGACAATGCAGTATTCCTATCAACAAAAAGAGCCTAAGTCGTTTGTGTCTCAATACATCAAACTAGGCTGCGAAATGCTTGTGTAATCATAAACGGGTATGCATAATAAGAGTAATTGGTTTAATATACTTAATGTCTACTATGACTGATAAAGTCTAGCTAGAGTCAATGATACGAGATACTGGTGTGCATGGCATGCCGCATAGCCTAGTGCAAATCTCAAGTCTGTGCGTCAACTATTACGTTATAGGGAAGGGTAGCTCTCTTGAGAAACCTTAATACCGAAGTATTAAGCGTTCTCCTGGCGTACCTCAAAGACAAACGAGCCTAGAACAGTGCAGAATGGTATAGGCAAAAAGCCCTCATTCGTGCATGCTCTACTCTCAATGGCACACAGACTAGAATTTACCCAATCAACTCCAGTTCTCAGGTATGTCGTGCAGCTTTTAACTAAAGCCAGCACCCATCGGAAACAATACCTTATAGTATCAGACTCCTAGTCTAGCATTATCTAATCCAGCAGAACACTAATAATTATAGGAAGCGGTACTGAACAATATGAATGCCAACCAATGCTTCGTGATCAACTTATCTTAACAACTAACATACATGGGTTATATAAGACCTTAACGCACAATACAACTGGCCAGCATGAAGCTGATTATGCAGAGTTAACCAGAGGGGGTATAATATTAATAAAAGGTGGTGAAAGATATGGAAAATGAGAGAGATAGGCAGAGGAAAAGGTTCTCAGGTGCAGCGAGGGGGACAGGTATCAAAGGGATAAGAGGGATGCGTTCTAGAAACCAGATCTGAGGGAGAGAGTGGCGAGAAAGTTGTATATATACTAGCACTAGCTCGAACCGCGTAGGAAAAGCGGTAACAAGTCCTCCAGCCAATGCCACAGAAGCCAGCCAAACATGACGTCACCAAGCATGGTAAAAAACTCCTCCAACCAATCCCAAGAGACCAGCCAGCTATGACGTCATCGAGTATAGTAAAAATCACTGCGCGCCTCCCCACACTCTGTTCTACTCTCTCTCTCTCTCTCTCTCTCTCAAATCCTATCATTACTACTTAATGATAAAACATATACTTTACAATTAAATATATAAAGCCTTGACATGGGTGAAAACAAAGAGCCTTTCTGGACTGCCCATGACACAAGCTTTCATATGAAATAAAGCACACAACAATACACCAACTGTAGCCACATCCACTGCCCTGGCGATCCTAGCGAGTCACTGTAGGACAAGCCATGCGGTTCTAACGAAGTGGTTAACGTCACACAATGGTGCGGTGGCTCCTTTCACAGATTGAGTTTCCTTGAGGCTAATATGGGGAGGAATGGCTGATCTTGAAGCCGAACATCTGTGAGATTTGAGCCCAGACATGGCCTGTGAACTCGGGGGCGTTGTCGTAATGTATAGCTTGAGGTAATCCGAAGTATGGAAAGACGTGTTGGAGCATGGCTTCGGCTACGGCAAATGCAGTGTGTTCCTTGGCAGGGCAGGCTATTACATAATTCGAGTAGGTGTCTATGAAGGTAATTATATATTTGAAGCCTTTTACTCCCTCCATGGGTCCCATGCCGTCTACTGCTAGAAGTTGCCAGGG
This sequence comes from Paralithodes platypus, assembly GCA_032716605.1. Classification (NCBI taxonomy): domain Eukaryota; kingdom Metazoa; phylum Arthropoda; class Malacostraca; order Decapoda; family Lithodidae; genus Paralithodes; species Paralithodes platypus. Next base: position 30,549,429 of record CM064489.1, on the reverse strand, counting down.
TTTGGAGGCAATGAGTTTTCCTGATGGTCCTGGTGTCCTGGTTTTACCTTTTCCTAATGCACAGGCTCGGCATGCTTCCGTGATTTTCTTTGCGGCTAGGTAGGTTGAAGGGGTCCAGTATATCTCTTGAAAGGTAGTGACTAATTTTCTTTGACCTAGATGGATGCCGTTGTGGGAGTGGAGAGATTGCATCGTAGCCAGGGCTGTGGTAGGGCTGACGACAATTTTCCCATCTGCGGTATAAAGGTTATCTCCCTTTCTCTGCAATTGAGAGCAGATGTGCTGCGGAATCCAGTCTGTTTTTTGTTGTAGTTGAAACTGTTGTAATAGATGCTGTTGGTCCTGGTCAGTGGAGTCTTGGTGATGGATGGCGCATATTGTTTCACTAGGTTGGTTGGTTTGAAGTGACAGTCTGGAGAGGGCGTCAGTGTTGGTATGTAGTTTCCCGGGCCTGTACGCTATCTCAAAATTGAACTCTTCTAGGGATTCACGCCATCTTACTGTCAATGCATTTTTAGTATCTGATTTCCTGAGCCATTGGAGGGCGTGATAGTCGGTGATGACGGTGACTTTGACTCTGGCTAGTTAGGCCTTGAAGTGTTGTAGTGCCCAGATAATACCTAGGCACTCACATTTTGTGACATGGTAGTTCACTTCTGCTGGGTTGAGGGTTCGACTTGCGCAGGCAATGATATGTTCACGTCCTTCCCTAGTTTGAGCTAATACTGCCCCAATTCCATACAATGATACATCTGTATAGAGGTGGAAGGGTTGGGTATAGTCAGGGAAGGAGACAACTGGTGCAGCTACTAGTAAGTCCTTGAGGGTGTTGAAGGCCTATAGTCTTTGGGTGGTCCATAGGAAGGGGTCTTCTTTTCTGGTGAGGTCGTGGAGGGGTTTGGCAATGGTTGCAAAGTCTTTCACGAAGCGTCGGTAGTAGGACGCTAATCCTAAAAAGGCTCATTATAGGTTTGACTCCTGTAAGGAGATAAAGAAAACCTAATATGCCTATTACATAAGGCATCCTCTTCAAACACTAATCCGCCGTAGTTTTGAATCTACCGCGCAGAGCATTTAAAAACTGAGGAGCCTTCATCATGAGCGCACGCGACCTCACTCATGGCTTCAGTCATTATGAATTGGGTTCTCACTACGAAAAAACTTCGTAAAAAATAAAAACAAAAAGAAAATAAGAATAACTATCCAATAAGCTTTCCATCATATCGTGGATGTACTTGTGTGGATCTCTGACCAGACGCTGATTCAGGCGTCATTCTTCCTTCACTGACATATCAAGTAAACCAAAATCCTCAATACATCAACGAATGGGAAGGGGACGGTCGGGAGGGCCCCAGTCGTCAATGATTATGGGGCCACTACTAAATATTAGGTTTTCTTTATCTCCTTACAGGAGTCAAACCTATAATTTATTAGTGGCCCCTCCATCATTGACGAACATGCCTGATTTCTAAGACTGGAGGGGAACATTCGTAATCATATCATAACTCTAGAAAAGCAGATAATAAAAACAACCACATAGTATTCTTACTTTGAAAATATATTTAACAACGGCGTAGCCGAAAAATACAAGAAAAAGGGGGTTCAGGCAGGTGCGTGCTTCAAAGAAGCCTGCCTGACAAAAAATGGGTAACCCTGAAGATTCTGAACACAGATCTGTAGTTACAAAGGCACCCCACTCAACGAGTGGTGACAAAAAATAACAAGTTATAAGTTTATATGTGCACATAATAAACCCCAACATAAACTTGGAGATAAATTGCAAAGGAACTCCATTATTCTAAAATTAAATTGCTTTCGCAGCTAAACTACTCTAACAACACCGTTGTTTTGTACTTAACATTGTACTAGCACAATTTCTCACTGAGAAATTTTCATATCACATTTTAACCTTAAATTGTATCACAGCTCTCATACTCCGGCGGGGTCTAGGGTGTCCTATGTCAACTGACTGCACCCCCCCCCCCCCCCTTTCCCGTGAAAGTAAACAAAAGTGACTGCAGGGCCACCTAGACCCTCTGCCTTAAAGCTATACATGGTAAGGAAGGTTTGTCTAGAGCAACTGACAAGTATCTAGACAGAAACGTATGATTAGACGCCCACAACTGCGTGGACGCTATGTCTTCAACTGAAAAAATGTTCAGGAAACGTAAAGAGGCTGCCCATTTGCGTAAATCGTGGGCCCGACCCACAACGCCGGGATTACTTTCTTTAATGACTTCTACCAGAAGAGAGGCTAATCGCCGTTTAAGTAAGCGTTTACCCGTACTTGCTACCCATAAAGCACCTTGGGGGTTTCGAGGAGCTACTCTCAAATATTTGGTTAGAGCTTGCACTGGACATAAATTATGATGCACCTTTCCCCTTTTTAACGCCGGCACGTGAACTCAGAAAACACGTGTGCACTATGCTCATTCTTGGCTACAAAACCTGGGGAGGGTGCAATGGAAATACATTCATTAAGTCTACCAAACCTAAGACAATTAGGTGTGTTGCTCATCGCCGCCAGCTCAGACACTCTGTTTCCCGTGGCCAAAGCCAAAAGGAAAACCGCCTTTTTTAAGAGTAATGCAAAGTCTGCAGTATTTTGGTACAGACGAGAGTGAAGCAAAGACAAAGCTTTGTCCAGAGACCAAGTAGGCATGAGCTGACGGGGAGGTGGGCGGAGTTTAAAACATGCTCTCATAAAACCTGTTTCCTCCGCTACCGGTATGGAAAGACCCGTAAGGTCTAAAAAGGGCACTCTAATCGCAGTTAAGTGATTTTTTAATGTTACCACAGATAAACGTTTCTGCTCAAACAGATAATTCAAATAATTAAAAACTAATGCCACTGAGGGTACAGTTTGTTCTGTCCTAACGATCCAAGAAGTAAAGGCTTGCCAATGTGATTGATACTGTCGTTTTGTAGACTGAGTATATTGATTAAGTAATTTATTTGTCACATCTCTACCGTATGGTGCTAGCCACTTGGCCTCCTGAATGTCCATAATGCAAAAGTCAGCGAGGTCGCTAGGTTGCCAATCGTGTCTAAGTGGAAATACCCGACCGGGGGCGATACCGGGTCCGGGCACCACATTTTCAATTGCTGGTACCACAACTGCGCCGGCCACAGTGGCGCGATTAGCGAGACTAAGCCTCGATAATCTCGTAGTTTGTTCACTACGTGGCACATTAGTGACGCATCTGGCGGTGGAAACAGATAGATGGAGCTCCATCTGTTCCAGTCTGTCACTAGGGCGTCTGGCCCCCCTGCCGGCGTTTTCGCCCGGCGGGTGAGGTATAGAGGGAGTTTGTGAGTCTCCTCGGACGCAAAAAGATCCACTTGTGGATGGGAGAGCTCTGCAATCATTAGGTTGAAAATGGGTTGCTTGAGCTCCCATTCTACTGTCGTGCTCTGTCTCCGGGACAGAGCGTCTGCCCAGACGTTCGCTACGCCTGGGAGATAAGATGCGTGAAGATAAATATCTAGACTGTTGGCTAGAGCAAAAATCTCTTCCGACACGTTTAGCAACTTCCTTGACCTCGTTGACCCTTGTTTCTGAATACAGTGGACTGCATTCAGATTGTCCATTCTGAAGGCCACCGACTTGCCCCGTAACGCCGGGCCGTGAGCCTGAAGGAAATACAAGGGGACTAGTAATTCTTTGACATTGATGTGCGAGATTTCTAAGTGGGACCAAAGCCCCTGACCCTGGTGCCCCTGATTTGACTGAAATCCCCACCCTATTGTGCCTGACGCATCCGTGTCTACCCATACCGTTGGTGGAGGAGAGGTCCATGACATTATTGAGTGCAATGTTTCCCTCTTCGCCCAGACCGCTATAGTCAAACAGATCTTAACAGGCGGTCCTACCCGCGGTTACTCCCTTTACATTGGTGCCACATGTATAATCCCTAACAACGAATATATATTATTTTCGGTATTAAGTACCTTAAGTCGGTTTGAAATGCTCAGGCTATTTCTACAGGTACAAAAAATCTTTATTGTTTTTATAATTAATTCGGTTATTAGTAAATTCAATGGACATTGTATACAGCTTGCCAACATGGCTACCGCGACGTTGTCAGACGTCGGCCAAAAAAACTCATCACAAATTTCACGTGATGGCGCGCTGCCAGGCGCGCGAAATTTATACTCTCACTTCATTTCATTCCTGACTTTGACACCATCCACAATGGAAGCCGCTCCAAATCGCCCCACCACTTGCATAGTCAGACAAAACAGATGGTACAGATGGTACAGAGGGGAAACCTCTTAAAAAAAAATGCGCCGAAACTTTGTGATATTTTCTCAATATATATATATTTATATATATATATATGAGAGAGAGAGAGAGAGAGAGAGCGAGAGCGCCAAAAAACTGGGGGGGGGGAGAATAAAGTGGATGCAAGTGTGGTGTGGTGTATGCGGGGTGGGGGGTGGGGGGGGGGTAGAGTGGTGTGGTGTGTGTGTGGGGGGGGGGGGGGGAGGTGTGTAGGGTGAGTGAGAGAGAGAGATAAATAGTAATATAATTTATTATAGCAATAATAATCTATGCATTCATGTGGGCTACACAGTCTTACACATACAGTATATATAGAGAGAGCCGATCTCCCTACATTGACCTTGAACGGGGGGAGGGGGGGAGAGTAATTTGGAAAGGTTGTCGTACGGAAAGGGTCAAGTGGACAGGTGGCACCAGTGTAAGGGTATGTGACCGCGCCCATAACCGCCTGTTTGGGTCTGTAGGACTATAGTAAGGTGTGGATTAATTTCGGGATGGGCCATAATTTTCCCGCCGGTAAGAGCGGGAAATATTTGTTGTCTTCCAATATTAATCGTTTTACTTTCAACCGGCCCAACTTGACAGTTAGTTGAATCCAGTTGAGAGAGCCGACCAGAGACTCCCAGACCCTTCGCGTCGTAGTCAGACTGTGAAGAAACCTGAACAGTTTCCTGCGAAACCTGTTGCGATTGTCCACACTCTGACTCAGAGTGAGAGCGGCGGTGTCCCAGACCAGCCCTATCCACTGAATTACTCGTGAGGGCACAAGGTTTGACTTTACCAGATTTACCTTGAACCCTAGAGTTTTGACATGATTTAAAATGATATTGACATGTTTTATGCATAATTGTTGTGTCTCTGCCACCACCAGCCAGTCGTCCAGATACCACAACACTCTGATCCCCTGTTTTAACAATGGCATCAGGGCTTGCCGGACTAGTTTTGTGAATAATCGAGGTGCCAGGTTCAAGCCGAACGGCATCCTCTGAAAAACAAAATTTTGGTGCCTGATCCGTAAGGCCAAAAACCTTTGAAATCTTTTGTTGACCGATACGTGCCAATAGGCGTCTGTCAGGTCTAGTGAACACATCCAACCTCCCGGCGGAAGTGTTAGCCTGATTTGGTGTACTGTTAACATTCTGAAAGATTCGTTGTGAATGTGAAGATTCAGATAAGACAGGTCTACGACCGGCCTCATCTGAACACTGTCCCTTTTGGGAACCAAAAATAGTTTGGACGTGAATACAGGGTCATTTGGGGGGACCGGGATGATGACATTCTTGGCAATCATTTCCTGGGCTAGAGACTCCACCTCTAAAGAAACAAATTTCGCCGTTGTCGGCTGACGTAATCGAGGTCGCCGGAGCCACTGCCAAGTGATGCCTTTGCGTGCCACCATCCGTGCCCAAGTGTTTAACGGCCATGCTTGGTGACACGTTCGGAACGACCCAGTTAGCAGACAAGGGTTCGCCGGCTGTACTACCCTCGGTTCCTCCGGCCTTAAGGTAGGCGCCGGGAGTGAGAGAGACTTTTAGTTTTTTGATGGTGGGGTTGGTGCTGGACGCTTCGCCGGCTGGCTGGTGTTGGCCGAAGACTGGCCCTGACCTGGTTTATGTTGGCCGCGTCCTCTCTGACCTGAAAACCTACTCTGTCTATGCCTGAACTGACCCTGGGGGGAGTGGGAGGACTTAGGCGGAAGAAAAGGCTTAGATCCCCCTGGCTGAGCTTTAGTAGTAGGCCTGGGTTTGGGGAAGTTAAATGCAGGTTTCTTAGAAGGGGTGGGACTGTGCTTAACGGCCTGTGCCATATTGAACACTGTTCGCCACACTTCAGGGGTCATTAAAGAGGGAGTAAGCACTGGTGACATAACCACCTGATTAGCAATGCGATCAGGTAGCTTGCGAACTAACGACATCCTAAGATCTTGTCGTGCTCGTACCGCCTCAAGCAAGGCGGTACGTATGTCACCCAAGGATTGGATTGACGACTGAAGAATCAGTCGCCGGGATAACTCAACCGATCTTCGAGCATCCGCATCTGCGATTGCCTGAGTGGACCGTAGTAAAGACTTAGCCACCTGCTGAGATACTATGTACTGCGAGAACAGGCGAAAAGCTTTTCCCAGTAGCCTAAATTCTCTGTCTAGGTGAGTAGGGGTAGGGGTAGTGAACGGGTCCTTCAGCTCACAAAGATTAATCTTAGGGGCAGCTAGAAATGAAAACAAAGCTGACGGGACTCCGCCGGCAGAACCCACCGGCATGGAGAACCATGAATGAGTATCCTGAGGTATCTGGTGGGAAGATTTAGAAGTGAAAGTGGTTGCAAAGTTTTGAGCCTCTACCTCCCAATCTACCCAAGGTCCTGGTCCCAACTGTCCCACCTTCAAAACTGGATTAGCTGCGTCGTCTGTGACGGTCTGTAAATCTAGTTCAGGAGTGAGAGCTGACAGAGTCTTAATATCATTAAACCCATCCAGCTTAGACCAGTCTGAAAATAGTTTTGAAGCTGAGGCAGGGGGTAAAGCAGGCTTAGAAGCATACACAAAATAATCTTGATGATAATAACTAGGTATAGCCTTGATGTTTACGTCCAGAACATTACCCAAAGTATCCACGGCCCTTAGTTTCTTTGACTTATTGCCCTGGATGACCCACTCACGCGGTACCGGGAGTTCCCCTGACAAAGTAGGTTGGGCAAGCTCTGGTTTAGAGGAGTTCAAAAGAACCCATGACTCGTCTGGCCCATAAAGTAAGGGCATAGCTACCTTTCTAAGAGGCGCTTTGTCTAGAGGGGGTGGATTGACATCCGTTATGACCCTGACATTTGAAGTTGTCAAAGCCGCCGTAGCAGGCCTAGTGATCCCTGAGGTTAACAGAGTGGGAGGGTTAGGGATCTTAGATAAATCAATCGAAGTCATCAGAGGCCGTACCGTAGAACTTGTCTTGGGAGCCCCCAAGTCCATTGTGGGGTTTTCCTGTTGTTGACCAAAAAATTTAGATAAAGCATGAGTAAGCAGCCCATTAATTTCTTGTGCCGTAACAAACTGGTTTGATGAAGAACTTACAGGTGAATCATTAGTATCCTGTGCGGCGTCCAAGCCTGAGCCTGACCCTTGTCCTTCCATCTCCGAAATTATAGAAACTTCATCTTTCTCCTCCTGATCCTCCTGAGAAGACCCCGCCGAGGCAGGGGTACCTTGTTGCCAAGATAAGTCTGGGATAGAGGATGGGATCGCCGCGTCCCTGTGGACATCGGCTACTGTGTGACTCGTTTGAGTCGGACGTGGGTGATCAGACCCTGGTTGAGCAAACCGCCAAACACCGAGGCCCTGGCCTACGCTCTCTTGAGAGTCTGAAACATTCTCAATTACTGAACCCCCTGAACTTTCCAATTCCAGGGTTAAAATATTAAGTGGCAAATCCTCTTTTGGGACAGGCACTGCACTGGACTCTTGGGCCTTAACACAAACTCTGTCTGGGGTAGAGGTACGATGAGATGCACTAGAAGTTGGTGAATGTCGAGAGGACTTCCGTTTATGAGAATCCTTTTTAGAGGATTTATGGCTACGGTGTGACCGCGAACTATTCTTAGATCTAGAGGAATCCTCGCCGTGACCACTGGTGGAACCTTCCGTCCTGCTCTTCTTACTCGCCGGTGAAGAGGCCCGACTAGATGACTGGTGTCTAAGAGGAGACCTAGACCGGGATCTCGCCCGAGACGAAGAGGCGGATACCGGGGGTGTAGGCTCTCTTGGGCGTTTAGGTGTAGCCGCAGAGGATACAGAACCCTGACCAGTCTCCGCCGGCTTAATACTCGTGACTCTAGAGGAACGTTTAGGGGGAGGGTGTTCGGAGAGCAATCTATCCCAAAGTGGGACGTTGTCACATTGAAGTGATTTATGTGCAAACAATGGTAGTGTAGGCTGACATCTGTTGCCTAACCTCTCTCAAGGCTACCGCCGCAGTCTTATCATTATCACAAAGGACCTTTAAAGCTAATTGGGAGCAAAAAGAACAATTACGCATAACCCAGAGACCCCTTGAACGGTCTAGACATTTAACACACCTTATGCAACGGGTATGCGCAAAAATAGGGATACCAGCACAAGCAGGGGTAGTGCACAAAGCAAAAACTGGGGCCACGGTAGCCATGACAGAGACTGGTGGGAGGAAACTACCGCAGGGTCTGTATTGGTCCGCCGGAGCTCAGCTCTGGAAAAAAAGAAAATTTCCAGGAATTAATGCTCATAAGGTTAACCCAACATGTTCGCACAAGTGTTAATAACCCGCCGGGTAACGAGATGTAATGGCACAAACACAGCTCGCTACGCGGTGGGGTTCAGAAAATCTAAACAAATCTTTTGTTAAAGAAAGTGAAGAATACCCTCTGATATAATATAACGGTCCAGCATGGCGCTTATAGTCTCTTGGTGGTGGCGACTGTCTCAAGATTCAATTTTGTAACAAAGCAACCCCCCAAAAAGACGCCGGCCCTTGAAATATTTTAGTAGAATAGCACAGGGCAGGATGATACGAGATCTGATGTCTAACGAATTGTCACAAAAGATCGCCGTAAGTTAGAAGGCGGCGATACCTACTTGTATCACTAAATTAAGTGGTTAAATCGAAATCGAATTTTGTAAATTCCTTAGTTCCTCCACCTAGGAGCACCCGCCGGGTGAGAAGAATCGATATATTAACCTAAATTGAACCTTCAATCGCCGTAAGAGTAAAGGCGGCGATACACATAGTATCACAAAAATGGATTGGTTAACTAACTGAAAGACATAAGTCGTTCATCCCACCCTACCCAGGTGCACCCGCCGGGTGAGATGTCCAAACGTTAACCCCATAAGTTCCTGTCCCCACTTCTTTGTAAAAGATCGCCGGGGAGGAAAGCCTAAAACAACAGCTAGGTTTTTCAAGTGGTTTTTGTAAAACCGGGTAGAAAAACTACATAACGTATGTCCGCATGAACAACGTTTTATAGATGGGAACAGCCATCCCGCCGGGAATCAAAGGAGGCCTGAAACCAGGCATCCACAGAGACGCAGTCCTGGAGAGCCACAGACACCCCAACGCCGGGGAAACAAACCAGTGTTAACAACCACGTGTGGCCCAACACAGCTCGCGGCCGGGATTTTCATGGTGAAACCGAGAAAACCCCGCCGGAAGGCAACCTACCCTGAACAGACACCATCTGAACAACAAGAGACACGAGGAGAGCCACGCACGACAACCCCAAGGTCACTCCATAATCCGTGGAATTAGCCAATACACAACTAAACTAGGAAACAATTATAGTCCGAGGAATTAGCCAATACACAACTAAAACCCGGATACACATGACACAGTAGGGCATATTTATCAATAATAAACAATAACACTAGTACATGTGGCAAAGCTACGAGCGGCTGGCTAGGCCTAGGTAGACGGCATAATAAAAGTTGAAATATACACAAACACTGGAAATATCACAACAGGAACCACCGCCAACACACCACCGTAGCACAAACTTCCGACCAAGGGAAGACTGACTCGGGACCCAGAAAAAACTTCACTAAGTGAAGAAAAATACGCTGGGAACGTCAGAAACAAAGCTTACCTCATCAGAAAGATAAAAGGCAGCACTAACTAACGCGTAGTGAAAGCCGCCTGCATCACAAACTAACTCGGCTGTGAAAAAATTCACATGTCCACAACGGGACCACGAGGGCACATCCGAAATAGATGCCCCATACACTCGACCCAAAATACACTGCACTGCGGGCAACCAGCCCAGGACACTCCTGCTACGCCTATCCTAACCTTACTCGATACATCCTAGAGTAAACAAATGAGAAAAAACTCACTAGGGACGCCACGAATGCGGAACTAGCGAAGCGTGGGGAGGCACGTCCGGGCAGGCTGAACGCAGAGCAGAGAAGGAAGAATGACGCCTGAATCAGCGTCTGGTCAGAGATCCACACAAGTACATCCACGATATGATGGAAAGCTTATTGGATAGTTATTCTTATTTTCTTTTGTTTTTATTTTTTTACGAAGTTTTTTTGTAATGAGAACCCAATTCATAATGACTGAAGCCATGAGTGAGGTCGCGTGCACTCATGATGAAGGCTCCTCAGTTTTTAAATGCTCTGCGCGGTAGATTCAAAACTACGGCGGATTAGTGTTTGAAGAGGATGCCTTATGTAATAGGCATGTTCGTCAATGATGGAGGGGCCACTAATAAATAACTCATTTCACGTTGTTTGGTGGTGTGATGGCACTTATTGATTGCAATTTAATTGGCTGAATCGGGAGAGATGCCTTCTTCGGAGACAATGTGGCCGAGGAATTGAACCTCTTTCTGGGCCATGGTACATTTGGAGAGCTTTAACTTGAGGTTGACAGCACGTATTCGTTGAAATACCTGGCATAAACGTTGCAGGTGTTCAGCCCAAGTTTTCCCGAAAACGATTATGTCATCCATGTAGGCCAAACAGGTCTCCCAAGATAATCCTTGTAGCACAGACTCCATGAGCCGAGAGAAGGTCGCTGGTCCATTGCATAGTCCAAAAGGCAGTACGGTAAATTCATATAGTCTACCCTGACTGGTGGAGAAGGCCGTTTTCTGTTGGTGATCGGCCAATATTCGGCTTGGAGGTCTAGTTAGGTAGTGAACCACCTGGCTCCTAATAAGGAGTCTGTTATGCCAGGTTTTTATTGGGGTTGATTGGTTTGAATAAGTGGATTCTTCCTAACTGGAGAAGTCGAAATTGTTTTACCACAGACACAGAAAGTAATAGAGGATAATTATAACAAGACGTGCATTCATATTCTATTTATTGGCACAAGAATATCGCATACGTAAGGCTAGAATAAATGGTCAAGAACAACAATAACAGATGCACGAACGAGGCTCCACTACGTCTGACTCGTAAGACTGGGTTATTCTATGCAATATCTAGGTGAGTATTGTGGGCCACCTTTTACTCGAAGTATTACACTTGTCCTGTATTTATTTCAGAGATCAGGATAGCACTCCTTTCAATCGAGGATTTACACTTGTGCTGAGATAGGCTACGTGGTGATTATATATATACAAACTTTTGGTTTTGATATGCGTAGAGTTCTGGGTGGGAAGCTGAATGTAATTATTTTTCTGAGTTAATTCACTATGGTGCTTACGCATAAGTTAACTTGAATTTATTTGTTATTTTCTTTAGCAGAATTATTATCAGTACTTCCCTGATTTATTTGGGCTTCACTAGTACTTTCTTTTTCTCGCTTGTTGCATAGGCTCGTAGTATCCACTGTTTCGAGAATACTTCTTTTTTATATATATATATTTAGACTAATTTCCACTGTTGATCCTTTTATACTCTTCCTCTATAAATAAATACACTAAGTATAGATCCTTCTCACAGTGATTTCCCTGTGTATTATAACGGTATAGTAACTTCACTTTAGATTTGTAGAATAAGTAATCCAATCTTCGGCAGATGCGTTGGCCGTGGGGGTTGTCCTGCCGTGACTGGGTTAGCACAGTTTTACTCGAGCTCTTGGATTGGGACCTTGAATACTATCTACCTAGCCATTGCATAGGTAAAATAGAATCGAGTTAACGCAGGAGAGAACTCACTGACTACTCTGGTCTTTATAAGAACTTTGATGCAGAACTTTCAGAGTCTTGATGTTGGGCCTTGAATAAAGTGTACAAGTATACCATTGTATATGTCCAAATTATCGCGCTAACATAAGATAGTTGTTTTTAGGCAACTTCTCTTAACTGCTCTGGCCTTTATAAGAGTCTTTCAGAACTGAGGGTTGATGAGTTTATTTTTGCGTTTGGTCTATCCCGGATAAAGGTACTATCCCATTGGTAGCGTACTTTATCCACAATAGCGCCGGGTGGGATAGGGAAGGATATTAGTTAGCTTCCATTGAAGAGTCTAATAACCAGCCTTGTTGATACCCACTACAAACAATTTAAGCAGGGTAACTTTAGTATTCCAAACTGTCTTCCGTCCATTGATCACAAGAACAATTCTTCGTACTGTGTCCTCAATTGACTAACTGGCATCCGTCCATTGATCGCAAGAAACAGCTTTCCCATTGAGTACTGATATGAAAATCGTCGGTAGTAATATTCCCCTTTTCTCAGTGCCAGGTCGGTGGTGTGGTTGGGTGGTAGAAAGGCGCCTGGCTGCAGGATGTCTGTGGTGGTTATTTCCCTGTGTGGCTTTGAGTTGGGGTGTGGTGCCTGAATAGTACTTCTTAATTTTCTTCTTCAGGGCGGTGGTGAAGTTGAGGGGCAGAAGGATCCCTAGACTTCTGGTGTTGATAGTGTCATTTCTTGTGTCATCTTTTCTTTTTCTTTTCCTCATTATTCTGTACTTTAGGATTGTTCATGTTGGTGAATAACTTCTTTCCTGTGGTTGGAGAATGCGTTATTTCGATGGTAATGACTTCTTGTACTTCTTGATAGATTGGTGGTTGTTCCCTTTTTGGCTTGGTGTGGTGGGCAGAGAAAGAACACAGGCTTGCTGGCCTTGCATGTTAGGGGAGTTGCTTTTCTGTTGTCTTGGCCTTGCTTGGTTTGTATGGGCTGGGTGAATGAAGGTGTGCATTGTTTGCAAGACGTCTATCTATCTATCTATTGCCTGACGCCGTGATCCCCGAAGGGGTAGCCACGAACGAACCGCCCCCATGCACCTCTGTCCCCAGTCAGTCGATGCCCCTCCCCCCAACTAGCACCGCCCTCGTTCATGTACTTCCTCACTCCATCCTTCCACCTCATAGGCAGACGTGCACTTGTTATATTTATTATCCTCATAAATGCGATGCTGGAAGAAGAAGAATGAAGAAGAAGGTAGGCATCTGTTGCTCGGGGCTTTGGTAATTTATATTTGGCCTTCTGGTTTGTTCTGGGGCTGCTTATGTGGTTTGCAGGCTGGAGATAGATGGAGTGGACAGCGGTTGCAAGTTTGTAGGTTTGGGATGTTGCAGGAGATGTGTAATCGGCAAGAAACTGATCACATGTTTTTCTCTGCCTTGCGGGGGTATATAATTGTCTGCCCTCGAGTCGTTTTCTGCTAGGTGACCTTGAGGGATGGTAATGGTGGTGGTCTTTTCGTTCCCGATTCGTTTCGCCACTGGGTCTCTGTCTGGTGGCAGTATACAGGCGTGGTGAGATGCTTTTCCATTATTTCAGAGTCTAAAGAGTCATCAATGCGAGGTAGGGGTGTGGCATCCTTGATGGTGACGTCATTCAGTTGGCGATAGCCGATAGTCAATACAGAATCGGGTGGAGCCGTCTTTTTTCCTTACTAAGATAGGCTACAGGAGAGGACCAAGGGCTGGTGGATGGTCGGATAACACCTGTGTCTAACATCTCTTGAACTTGCTTGTCCTCTTCTTGGCGTTGTATGGGTTTTTTCCGTCGAATTTGTTGACGGATAGGTTGTCCCATGGTGTGAATAGGATGATGGAGCAGCTGAGTTTTTCCCACGTCTTGGAATGAAGCCGATATGTCTAGTTGTCGATCATTGCAGTTCCTGAAATACCTCATAATAGGCGTTTATATTTTACTTTGTGGTGGTCATTTTGTAATATATATTTACATTCATGTTAAACAATAGTAAGCAAATGTTGTCTATATTATGTATACATTTTGAAGGCAGGCTCGTAAAATTTTTACATTTTATGCCACCCCACCGATAAGAGGGCGAGTTATCAGACTTTGGGGTAACAGAAAATGCAGGCTTATGGTATTGTCTGAGCCATAGAGTACAGATTGGATAGAGGCAAAAGTGTGACGTCACACGGTTATTTTGCAGCGCGTCCTAGGGATTTGGTGGCAGGACTGTTGTAGGGCATACAACCAAAATACCTCGGTCGTTTTTCCTTATTAGATACTCCTTGATATCTGTGCGCCTGGCTTGTTTGCAGTGTTACCAAAGTTAAGGGAAATTCCGCAAGATGAGGAGGCAATAGATTAAAGAGGGAACGTCTTTAAGAGTGATGTAATGTTGGTAAAAACACTTGTAAATTATTTAAAATAAAATAGATATGTAAAAGCAAGAGGAAAATATTAGGAATACATATACAATATAAAAAAATACTTACATATGATGTAAACTGTATGACTACAAGCAACACAACAAGAATTAAAATGTCATTTTGAATATATATTATTAGTTACATGTTATGTAGATGTTAATTTATAAAGTTGCACTAAAACAGGACATTTCACGAAATACGTTCATAGGTTATACTTGTGACATCTAGGGATATTTATTAGTGGCCCCTTCATAATTGACGATGCGCCTTAACATTGTTTATGGCCAATCTTTGAACTCAAGCTTGTCTTTCAAACTTCCCGCCCGGGAGAGATAAAAATACGATTGTCATACATCGTGAGCGAAACGCTCTTAAATACCACTCACGGACTCGTCCTATATGATGTGGGTACCACTACTAGAAAAAACTAGTAAAAAATAATAAAATAAAAAGATTAAACTTTGATCTTAGCGTTGCGCTTCTCATGCGTCTGCTGTTTGTGCACGCTTTGCTTCCCTCCTCGAAGCGCTTGTTCCTTCTTATTTCTACCGGGCCCGCTTGCTACGGATGTGTGCCCCTGGCGCTCCTGCCCTCCCTTGCTCGTCACCTCCCCTCGTTTATGGTGAGTCTTTGCTCATTTGTACATGTTATGTGCTGAGGTCAGGTAGCTTATCGACTTGTGTAGGCCGTGAGTGTTAAATGCGGGCCCTGGAGACTGTTTTACAGGGTCTATAGTAAACGTGTTAGGCGGAGTCCTCGTTGTGATGAGGCGAGGCTCCCACATGTGTGTTTTATTTCCCTAGCTCATTCTTAGTTCACTGTTTAGTCATGAGGCTTCTTATAGGGTGAAACAGGGCCTGTTGTTCGGTCCATTTTGGGTGTTCAATAAGTATGCCACGTGGATTAGTGCTCGTGGATTGTCTCACTTAGCTGAGGGATCCTGCACGGAGCCATGCTGCTCTTCAACCTACTCTTCGTGTTTCTACGTGTTTGTGTGGTCATCGCTGGATCGCAGGTTTGTGCTACAATGATTAATTAATCGCCATCTGCCCCCATCTAGTTGGCCTCATGTAGGTTATTTTTATATATGGCGAGGGTGTGTTATTATTGATGTATTGATTATTATTCATGTATAACCATGCCATGTATCTACACGTTCATTCCCAATTGGAGGGTTGGCCCTTCCAGCGGGATTTTTATAGAGTAAGACTTAATAACAACGTGCCTCTAGTCGTTTCGCATGGTTTTTCCGCCGGGAAACACCTAAGAGTTATGTTAAAATTCAAAACGTACTGGATTGTAATGGATTTTGTCTGTTTTGTTCACAGCGTCTAGTTTGATTCCGGCTGAGCCGGCATGTTACTTAAATTGTGTTCCGAGAGTGTCCGGCTATGCCTCCTCCTTTATCACAGCTTAATTTCCGCCGCAAATAACTTAACAGATAAAAACGTTCGTTGCTTGGTACAATCGGACGTTTATCCTGGGGGTTCATCGTGGGGAGGCACGTCCGCCATGGATGTTAACGGCTGAGCCGAGAAACGAACTCACCCATTCCTATCTTGTAGCTTTCAGTTAAACTGTTTTGCTTTCTTTTGAGCGACTGGTCCACCGGGGTGAAGAATTAACATCCATAGCGCTGGCCGCCGGGTTTAGTTCTTGCATAACAAGACGGGATGAGGTCAGTGTTGGTCACTTTGGTAAGAAGTTATATCAATTAACCCGGGAACTGCGGGGAGACTCTTAAGAGTTCCCCCGGCGGACTGCGGGGAGACTCTTAAGAGTCAGAGAAAAAAATAATCAACTTTTGACATCGAAAAAAAAAAAAAAAAAAAAAAAATTGTTTGGCCCCTGGGCCATGCAAAATCTCAGTCCTCTACCTCCCCTCCTTCCCCACTTTCCTCCTCTCCTTCAGTTATCACCTAGTTTCCCTGTTATTCCCTTATTCTGAGGTATATTTTCGTGCTAACATTAGAAATCCGGTTGCAGGGTGTGGTCATCACTGATAGCAAGCGAATGCAAGAGAGAGAGAGAGAGTATCGATCGACTGTGTCTCAGTGG
The DNA here is from genome assembly GCA_032716605.1 of Paralithodes platypus. Lineage (NCBI taxonomy): Eukaryota > Metazoa > Arthropoda > Malacostraca > Decapoda > Lithodidae > Paralithodes > Paralithodes platypus. Next base: position 30,533,043 of record CM064489.1, on the reverse strand, counting down.
CCTTGGGGGAAATTGGCGGGAAAGCAGCTTGCCTCACCCATACATTATACAACTCGCGGGCTATATCTCAGATTTTGACCATCCAAACGCTGTTTTCACTCGTTTTATTGTTGTTTCAGGTTAATACCTTTATAATCAACCCATAATAGGCGCATATGGATAAGTATTAATGCTATTAATGGTACAATGAATATTTTAGTGACGGAAACACCTCAAATACATGCGCACAGGGAGAGGTGTCTAATTACCCCCATGCGCACTTCAGAGGTTAAGTAGCACATGGGACTACTAACTACTCACTTACATTTTGGGGGAATGTACTTAACGTAAGGGGAACTAAGATTGTATAGTGCTATTCAATTCTTCTTTCTCTTTTAACATGGAGATTTTATTGCAATATTAGCTTATCCAGCCTAGCGTGTCCTTATGAGCATTGATTCTTGAAATTTTCTCACAACAGGTTCGCATGTGGGACACCTAGGAGGATCTGCAATCTCCCTGGCGGGAGGAAGTTATAATGGATAAGAGTGCTTTCTCTTTTTGTAAGGCTTTAGGGTGTAACAATTTAACAGTTATCGGACACGCCCTCTGTTTGAAGTGTGTTCCTTGCCTAGACCGTTCACGGGGCCGGTAGCTTTCCCAAATCGTGCCCTCATTGTTCAGCCCTCCGCAATGCCTATTTGAACCATGCTGATAGTCAGTGTAAAACTATATTACTTCACATTAGGTCTGATTATGTAACGTACTGTAAGACGGTCGCCCATAAATCTTTGCTACTGGATGATCAGATTTTAGATGACTTGTTGAAAGGGGCTTTAGTTACTTCACCCCCTGTGGGTTCTTCTCGTGACACTTCCTCCCGCCAGCCTAAGCGACCAATGACCGTTGATCCGCCGGATACACCAGCTTCGTCTAGCCGTCGTGACAGGTCCCGCTCTCCTAGACTAAGACCCATGTCGCCTTCTGATGCCCAAACGACTAAGAGGTCCCGCACTGAATTTGACGCCGCACTGGCTGCTGGCGATGACAAGTCCAGTAAGAGCAGGTCTAGGAAGTCCTCCTCTACGTCGAAGAAGGCAGCTAAGCCGCCTCCCACGCCGGTCAAGTCTTCGTCACACAGGGAGGCACCAAGAGACACATCTAGTCATGTCTCCGGCCAATCTCACTGGTTCACTATTCCCCACAATCCGCAGCCAGAACTTAAGGTCGTGCCAGTATTGGGGATAGAAAGGAGTAGCAGTGTGTGTTCTAGCCGGCAGGAAGATGATAGCTTTTCTGACCAGCAGCCCTCAGGTCATGACCCCTTCTTGTATGACATTCCGGATCTGAACCTTAGAGACATTTCTGAGCCCTACGTTCTCGATGACTCACAAACAGGAACACATGACACCGCTGCCCGGGTCGGCGAGTCTCGGTTGGGGACTGTGCCGGCTCCCCCGACCCAGTCACCGGGTCCTAATCTACACCAACAAGGAGTGTAATGCCCTCGAAAATATTCCGCAACCCCAATAATGTACTAAAAAAAAATGAAATGCTGGGTGTGAAGGGAATTTATGGTCTCCTGAAAACTCCCCAGGCCCACTTAGGGTCAACCTTTCCTGGTGCCTGGCACGGGGCTCGAACCTCTGAAGGGAGTTTAACCCTCCTAAAAACCCACAGGTTTTGAGATGCCTTGGGTGGGGTTCGAACCCTGGTTAGTAACCATATCCTCCATAGGTCAACCAGGCCCGCGCGCTAACCCACTGTACTAACACGGACGTACAAAAGTAAAATGCCCCAGAACGAGAGGCCCACCACGGAAGCCACGAGCGAACACCACACAGAAACACCCGAAAGAAAGGCCCACAGAACGAAAGGGCCAGGTGACCGGGCCAACCAGTTCAGACAGGCCCAAGCCTGCAGGGCTAAGCAGCTCCAAACCACACCTGCCTACCCCTTCTAAAAACACTGACCTTTCCCACACCTCACGTATACACTACCCTCGTGTCCTACACATCTACCTACATGAAAATGAACATAAATACACCTTAAGTTAATACACCCATGCTCTGTCCCTAAGTTTAGGATATTAACCCGTTGAGCCCCGGCTAGTTATAATATTTTGTTCACCCCAGTCCCAAGCCATTTTCACTTCTTTTTTTTTTTTTTGCTAAAATGGAAGACAAGGATGAGAAATGAAAAAAAAAAAAATCACCTCGGATATTTTTTTTTTTTGGGGGGGGGGGAGCCTCAAAAAAATTTGTTGAGCCAAAATGGAAGAGAATGGTGAGAAATGAAGAAAAAAATAAAAAAAAACTCACCTCGGTCATTTGGGGGGGGGGTCGAAAGTTCGTCTCCCCCGCATGACCACCCGCCTGGGAGCACTAGGGTGAAAACTGAGTATGGCATTCTACGGCATACATCCTAAGGAGTGTCTCACATAAATCTCAAGCCTCTAGCTCCCATACGACCGGAGTAATGAAGGTTCAAAGTGGTGGTGAACTAAGGGTGTAAAGTATCCCCACTAAGCCCACTACCACCAGCCGCGCGGCTGTCTTTGCCCGCTCACACCTACCGGCCCGGCTCCCACACACACTACGGTACCTCCCCCTCCTATTCTCCCGCCATTTCCTACCTTACGAGCCACGTAACTGATTTGAATATGTCGGACGCACGTGATGCGTCTCTGGGAGTTGGTGATCAAACACTGCCGACGCATCACGTGCGACGCTGGGTCTCACTGGGTTAATATCAACATACCCTAAAATACCTTGTCTTGCCAGACTAAGTTTCTGAAGACCAATCGCCCACATAAATCTATGTATTCAATCCTTAGGTTAGTTATCTTTATCCGCCATTGTGTTCATCTTTTCCATTTACTTTTCCACAATTGTTATACGTCTTCCAATCACCTCCTTCGTATCCACAGTCCACACTACTCCATTTTGCTTCGTGTCCTACACCTCTTACCCGCCAGACTCTACCTACATGATGATGAACAGGAATACACATTCATATTAAAACACCCATGCCCTGTCCCTAGGTTGAGCCAATGCCAACCAGTCAGACAGCCATAAATCTATGTATGTTCTTCCATCCGAGAAATAATATGTTCACCCATTAAAATACCTTGTCTTGCCAGACTAAGTTTCTGAAGACCAACCGCCCCCATAAATCTATGTATTCAATCCTTAGGTTAGTTATCTTTATCCGCCATTGTGTTCATCTTTTCCATTTACTTTTCCACATTTGTTATACGTTTTCCAATCACCTCCTTCGTATCCACAGTCCACACTACTCCATTTTGCTTCGTGTCCTACACCTCTTACCCGCCAGACTCTACCTACATGATGATGAACAGGAATACACATTCATATTAAAACACCCATGCCCTGTCCCTAGGTTGAGCCAATGCCAACCAGTCAGACAGCCATAAATCTATGTATGTTCTTCCATCCGAGAAGTAGTATGTTAAAACCCCATGTCCTAATTGATAAGAAACTATGATACCCACGGGTACACCATTGTATATATAACCATTGTTCCTGTAAGACCTAGACAGAGAATATGACTGAAGATGTTAGCCACCATGCAGTAACTCTAATTCTTACCCCAACCAGAGATTGTATAGATAACCTTTTTTTACCATTGTCTATCATAGTACCACGAAACAATAACGAAGTACCCCTACGAACTGCCGCTTTTCTTTGGTCTATATTTCATAGAAAATGCAGTTCCCAGGGACAACTAGACGTACAAAAACTTGTGTCAAATAATAGTGTCCATAACCCCTCGTATTGACGAGTAATAATACACCATGTTTTTCCCTACTTTATCCACAGTCAAGCACACACCTACAGTTAACCTCCTTTTCCCCCACAGCCCCACAGTCCACATGATTCTATCTTTTCCAGACTCATATACCACCCCGTATTTGCATCCCCCGGTAGCATTTGGCTAACGTACTTTCACTCTCATTTCCCCCCAAACTCCAATATCAACTGTAGCCTAATGCCACCCCCACGCCCAGAGACCTTAGGGTCAAACTTCCACGTAGCCCCCTGAACTCTCTCCCTCTCATTAACACCCCGCGCTCCTCGACTCTTTTCCGACCTAGCCTCTCCCTCATACCTCTTGAAGATCCTTGATTTTTCCATTGCTAACGTTCTCCAACCTTTTATATATATACTCCTATCCAGCCTACCTTCCCTTAGTAGGCCGGAACAACATTAGAACTTTACTAACCCCTTGCATGCCATCTATTCTCTCACAACCCATTCACAACCCTGCACCCAATGATCGTCAGTGCGAGGCTAGCCGCCTCGCCAGTGACTAACTTCTATTGCCATACTTCCAGATAAATGTGGCAGAGTTAGCAACCCAGTCTCCACCACATCCAGCAAACCATACAATTAACAACCAACCGATTAAAACCAGCTAGCCAAGGCACCAACGGTTTTGGTATTAAGAACACCCACATCTGTCTCATAAACAGAGGGTTATTACAAACACTTGTGATATGGCAAGCCCCTAGCCACAGCCGCCGGACGACCATCCCAGAGAGAGGGCGCCCAGCTACCCCTTTTTACCCACCCGAGGAGGGAGACCCCCACCGCTGCGGAGGTATACCTGACCCCTGTTTTGACTTCCGGGTCATTGCCAGGTAGCACAGGAATTCTTCCTATCAATGAACTAACCATGCATGACTAACCCCTTTACTAACCTCTATTAACCCACAATAACCCATTCACCTTTTTTGCATACTCGGATAATCAAATTAGCATCTCAGCTATACCATAGAATGAAGACTGAGTAATATAAGAGAGCCGCCCCTATCACAGCTGGCCCAGTCCTCCTCGCAAAGTAGATCCAGTCTCCCTCCCCTAAATACTTGCAGTATAGCCAAAATAGTACCTCTTACTAAGGCTCAGTTATATCACATTATGAAGGCTCCCTATAGCCATGTGCCACACCAGTACTCACCACCTTACCGAGTCCCCGTATCTATTGAGAGCTCAAATAAGTCCATAAGACTCGAGATCCCTATGGCCTACAGGGTCCAAAACCCAGCCTATAAACCCAGCCCCCGCCCCCAGTAAAATCAGTTGAAAGATAGACACCAACCAGTGGCTGGCCCCCTTAAGTTGACCTCTAGCTCTGCCCTTGTGTTGTTCCTGAGATTTGAAATTCTAGAGCCAGCAGACTCCATTGCAGATTTGAGATAGAAGCATCTGTCCACGTACAAGAAATCTATGTGCACCTTATAACCTTCACACACACCAGTGGGTATATAAGCGTGTAGCCAGCAACGATCGCCAAGAGATCCGACTTGAGAACTTCCTACATATGGACCACCTGGACGGCCGCGGAACCAGTCGTTAGCCCCCAACATCACGGACGCAAGATAACCAGGACCAGACCAACCAAATACTACCCAAGATTCACTTTATTAGTACTAACGTGTTACAGTACTAATTAGAAATTCACTTATTAATCTTTCTATGAAGTGGCTATATCTTTGCCCAGTGTAATTCATATATGACCATTCCATTTGGGAAGTGCTAAGCGTATCAGTGTTTATTAATTAACAGGCGACATTAACTCTCGTAATTACCTTTGTCCAGATATTATTGCCTAGAAGTAAAACCCTAGTGATATCTAACGTTCGCCCACTGATTTGTGTTCTACGTATTTCTGCCATAAGAATATAAAACTTAGATCAGTACCCCCCCTGAGGTTACTAGAATTCCTGTGCTCTAAAACATATGCGTGTCTAATTCTAGTCTGTGAACTACTACTTGTGCACCAGACCTGCCAGTAATAAATCTAATTAGTGAAATTGAATCTATAAGTAACTTTGAGGTCTTCCAGTATATAAACTTGCGAACCAAACCAGTGATCAGAAGAGTATACCTGAACGTTGGAAGTGGGAGACTAGGCTCCATCCAGATCCACTAATGCTAGCGGTTCATTTCTATCATTTGTCTTGTACGAGTATTCCTACTTTCTTATGCTCCTCATTAACCATTAAATAAACGTGATCGTGTGTCTTGTTACCGTGTGTTTATTTTGTGTTCTCTATTCCTCATACCTTGTATTGTGCATGCAGCCTTATATACCCAGTCAGTTAGAACTCACATTACCCAAGTTAATCCTGTAGAAAAACAGGGCATAACATTGGCGGCAGCGGTGGTTCTTGATTCGGATAAAAGGTTGCATTACATTGCAAGTTTGGAACAGCCAGAACACGATAACATCATGGCGCACCGTTCTCACATTCCCATCCCACATTATGATGGAGAAACTTACGAGATCGAAACGTTCATGGACATAGTGAAACCCGTACTTGACCTAGTTTATACCACGGATGCAGAAAAAATAGCCGTGACATTAACGCACCTGGGAAAAGCCGTTTCCCTGGTTGCCTACCAAGTGCACCCTGCTCTCACATGGGACGAATTTCGCCCAATAGTAATAGAAGCCATTAAGCCTTCGTTGGGCGTTTTCGTGGCCCACACCCGTATCCAAGACACTAAATTCGAAGGCGATCTAGATGCCACAGTGAATAAGATCGCCCAACACATAAAAGTTTCTTTCCCCACATTGACCAGAATCCAACAAGAACAGCAGATTCTGGTCAACCTTGTATCAATATTGCCCTCAGCAGTAAAAGACCATTTCCGTGTGCACGATTTCATCGGATACCAAAAAGATCTCATAACGATCCGACGTATTTTGGCCGTACGCACAGAAGCACTCACCCAAATCGCTGTAATCAAGAGGTTTCCCACGCACCCGCAGCACCCCGACCACCAAAACTCCAAGAATTGCTACCCATCCTCATCCTTCCACAACAGACCCACCTACCCTTCCGGCAAGCCCCAACCCAGTAGACCCCGGTTCCAACCTACCCAGCCACGCAGAATCTTCAGCCGGAACAAAACCTACAACACCTACCAAAGTAAAAACCTTACCTTAGTAATTATCAACCCCTATGATTTCCCTGCCTGTAATGCTCAGTGTGCCCTCCATCAAATTCGTGACTCTGCCAAACCTCGCCCCTTTACTCCTCGCATTTCTGTAAATGAAGAGGAGTTGGGACAAGAGGAAGAAATGGAGGAAAGGCACACTGGAGAAATGACCTCAGAGGATACCGAGGAAACCCTGGAGGAGGTAGATACCGACCCCCAGGATTTTTAAAGTACCCCCCGCCCAAGATGGCCTCGGCGGGGGACGCCATAACTGACCGCACTGCCCCCATTTATTACATGCCCAAAATCAAGGACATTCCTGTCCGCTTGTTAATCGACACGGGAGCTGCCAAGTCATGTTTGTTCAAGTCTTATTATGATCAACACCACCGACTATTTGGCCCCTTGTTAACCACCAAAGCAAAACTAATCTCAGCTGCTGATACTTACTTAAATCTCCTAGGAGACACTTTGCCCCTGTCAGTAACTACTCCTGCCCCCCATGCTCGTTGTTATCACACATTCACAGTATTTTCCTCCCACTGTAAACATTACGATGGTTTCCTTGGACTTGACCTCCTTCAAAAACTCCAGGCCCAGGTTGACTGCGGCCAAAGGCTGATCTCATTCAAAAAAAAAATCCAACCCAAAGCCTCTGACAAACCAATCACGCAGAAACCCATTCACAAAAAGAAAAAAACACCTTCCCCCTCAACAAACCCTGAGTCACGGTTACCAAGTTGCAGCTAGCACTAAGGTGACTCCTAAATCCCCCCCCCCCCCCCCCTTGCCCCGAGTTCTCTCAAAATATCACCCAATTCAGTAAAAAAATGCCTCAACAAACGAAAGAAGACAAGTCCAAGCAACTCCCTCTCGGTAATCCCCTCAATTCTCGTAACTCTGTCCAGGATAAATCCTCCCATGTTTTCAGGACAGACTCTGATATATGTAACCATAATTCTATCAAATGTTTATGTACACATGTTTCCAGGGAAAATGCCGACCTATGTACCCAACAATGTTTCCCCCATGCCCCCAGAAATGTTCAGCTATCCCACAACCAACACAATTTCCCTTGTGACAGTTTTCCGTCAGTAGCTCCCTTCCCCCCCCCCCCCCCCACACACACACAATTCACACCCCTAGAAAACTTCACAACCCCACACTTGACTCGCCCTCTCATGACAAACAAACTCACCAGTCCCAGATCACCTCTAACCAGACCATTACTGCCACCAAGAAAATTCCCCACATCCGTCCTGTTAACCACCCCAAATCAATACACCAGTCCTCCACCAATAACCCCAGGGACGAAATAGTGATGGCCTTGAAATCAACGAACTGTTATGCTTTATATCAAATAAAATAGATAGTCTACCTACAGACAGTATTGTGCAGCTTTGTGTGCCCTTTTATGATGAAGATAAAATTGTGGCAGCCAAGAACAGAGTGTTCGATCTTATTGGTACTAGTGAAGATAACAATTATCGAAATATTAAACGAGTTGGTGCAAACAAAAGTGCTGAGAACATTAAAGACATTATTAAATTGCTACAAGAGAGTAAGGCTGTGGGCTTACCCACTTTCGTGGCCATGGACCTAAAGGACCTACCACCTATACAATTTGATAGGATAGATGTGTCAGTGCTACTTAGTGAAATCAAGAACACCCAAATGGAAGTTAAATTACTGAGAGAGTGTACCACAGGTCAAAAAGAAACCATAGTGGACATAAGCAGTGTGGTCTCAAATGTAGCTGACAGAGTGAATAAGTTAGAAAATAACTCTACTAACGCTCCACCTCAACCACAGGCACAAGTGACACAACAACAGCAGCAGCATCTAGAACAACAGCATCAACAACAACAACCACCCATAGGCCTACAACACCACCACCAGCAACAGCAGGCTGAACTACAACAGCAACAGCTGCAACAACTCCAAACACAACAGCCCCAGCAACAACAGCAACCCATGCAACAACAGCAACAACAGCAGCAGCACCAGCAGGTGCAACAGCAACAACAGCAACAACAGCAGATGCAGCAGCAACAACAGCAGGTGCAGCAGCAACAGCAGCAGCAACAACAGCAGCAGGTGCAGCAGCAACAACAGCAGGTGCAGCAGCAGCAACAGCATCAACAAAAGCAACAACACCAGCGACAACTACAACAATCCAAACTAACCCAGCAGCAGCATTCATATCAAAGGCAACACCAGGTGTGGCAGCAGCAGCGACCACAACAGCAACAACACCGAACACAACAGCAATCTTTATCGTCGGCAACGAGAGAAGATAATAGTGCCAGCTACACCATCCTCAAATTTACCTACACAAACTGAACCAAATGAAAGAGCCAATGCAAGGGAAAACCCATGGACTATGGTCAAATGGGTGAATGGCAAGCCTCGCTACTCTAGGGAAGGCGAGCAGGTTCACCCTAGACCGAGAAACCAGCCAGGAATTAAAGGTAGGGTCAAGGATACTGGCCTCAATACCATCAAAAGGCCCCGACTAGCTAGGGTGTTTGCCACAGGATTCAACCCTAGTGTTACTGCTGAGGATCTCAAGATATACTTGGCTGATAATCTACATATAAATATAGAGGTAAGACAGCTGACCACCCTCTCCAGGTCCACTACCTGTGCCTCCTTTTGTATAACTAGCGAATGTCCAGATCCAGATGTTTTCATGAATCCTGACCTGTGGCCAGAAGATGCATATGTCAACTGGTACAGAGAACCAAGACAATATCCCAATGAGGACAGTGCAGAGGCTTCTGGGACTTGGAGGCATCGCACACCACTATCCAACTCGCAGTAATGGAGGAGATACCAACAACAGCAGCAAGTATAAAAGTAACTTCATACAATTGCAGAGGACTCCCCAAAACAAAGAGGAATCTCCTGTTGCGACCTGACATCATATCTACATTAAGGACCAGTGACATAGTCTGCCTTCAGGAAACCTGGTACACAAAACTGGACTTAGGTAATTTGAACATATTAGATAAAGATTTCCATGGGTACGGGGTCTCCACTACGGACACACGTGATTGTATTGTGGCAGGTCACCCCCCAGGGGGAGTTGCAATAATGTGGAGATCGTGCCTAGATAGTGTAATTAAAACCATTGAGACAAATTTAAGCTGGTGTGCGGGAATACAGCTAGAAGTGGGACACAGACAATTTGCAATATTTTGTGTTTACTTACCGTATCAGTGTGCAGAAAATGAAGAACTTTATTTGGAAAAGTTAGGGGAGCTTGGTGGCCTAATTTCTGAATTAGAGATAACGTGTTACTCAGTGGTAGGTGATTGGAATGCTACCCCTCACGAGTTGGGTGGTTCCATGTTTGCTAAACATAATGTTAAGGTTTTGTGATGAGCAAGGTTTAATTTTGTCCTCCAAAAACCTGCTTCCAGAAAATAGCTATACATATGTTAGTGAAGCATGGGAGACCAGGTCGTGGCTTGATCATGCAATCTCTAGCTCTGACTTTCATGACTATCTCAGAAATGGCCATAAGATACGACATTACTGATGACGACCACATACCTATAGAATTAACAATCCAAATTAATAAAGCCCCGGAAATAACAGAAACTAGCAATAGCATCAAGGCAAAAGTTCCATGGAATGTAACCTCAAATGAAGAGTGCCAAATGTACTGTGATAAAACCAAGGACTTATTAAATAGGGTGCAATATGATGGTAATGGTGTAGCACAATGCAGGGATCCAAAATGTAGTGATGCACAACACAGAAAGGACATTATTAAATTTTACAATAGTATAATAGATTCTTTATCAAAAGCGGCGGAAAGTATTTTTAATAGCCGTAAATATAAGTCCTCATTCAATAAGCCAGGTTGGCAAGACTATGTGGCTGACCTGTATCAGGCCTCCAGAGATGCTAGGTCTCATTGGCTTGAAGTAGGTCAGCCTAGACAGGGGCCTATATTTGAACTTCACAAAAGAGCAAAGGCTAGGACCAAATATGCCATTAGATTTATTAAGCAAAATGAAAACCAATTAAGGAAGGAAGCCCTTGCAAAGAATCTGGCAGAAAAGGATACTAACTGTTTTTGGAAGGACATCAGATCCATGCAAAATTGTAACACACCATTACCTGTCAGTGTTGAGGGGGTTACGGGTGAAGAGAACATTGCTGACTTATGGAAAACTCATTTTAAGGAACTACTTAACAGTGTAAACCAAAGGTCTACTAATGGTGCAATTCAATATGTGAAAGATAGTAATTATGAAGACATTAAAGTGACTGAAAGTGATCTTGAGAATGCCATAAGAAAACTTAACCTAAATAAAGCTTGTGGGCTGGATGGTATATATGCAGAACATCTTAAATATGCAGATAAGTTGTTAATAGATAAACTTAGTTCTTGCATCACCAGTCTATTTACGCATGGTGTCCTGCCGGAGTCTATGATATCCGTAATACTTGTTCCTGTCATTAAAGATAAATCAGGTAAAATTACAGCTAAAGACAACTACCGCCCAGTAGCACTTGCTAGTGTGGTGAGTAAGGTAGTTGAAATGATAATGCTAGAAAGAATGTCTGCATATATTGTCACCAGCAGCAATCAGTTTGGCTTTAAGAAAAATCACGGCACAGACCAATGCATATATGTGCTGAAAGAAGTGATTGATACATACAACAAACTAAATAGCTCAATTTTCTCTTGTTTTCTTGATGCAAGTAAGGCTTTTGATAGGGTGTGCCACAAAACCTTATTTGAAATATTAGTTAACAGGGGAGTGCCTAGCTATATTGTTAGGATACTTATTTTCTGGTATGCTAATCAAAAAATGTGTGTAAGATTGGGCAACATCCTGTCAGGCTCTTTCGCCGTAACCAATGGTGTTAGGCAGGGGGGGATATTGTCTCCGTATCTTTTCAACGTCTACATGGATGATCTTAGTCTGGAGCTGAACAAGACTCGCACTGGGTGCTGTATTGGCAGCACCATTGTAAATCATCTCATGTATGCTGATGACCTAGCCTTAATCGCACCCTCTGGAGCAGGACTGGATAAATTATTAAGAGTATGTGAAAAATTTGGAATCGAACATTCAGTCAAATTTAATCCTATAAAGAGCAATATCATAATATTTAAATCGAACCTTCTATTGAAATCAAAGCTACCTAAATTCCATTTGTATGAAGAAATTATAGAAGAAGTAAGTAAAGTAAAGTATCTAGGACACTATATTTCAAGTGTTCGCTCAGATGATGAGGATATGGGTCGTCAGCGAAGGCAACTTTACATGCAGGGAAATTCAATATTAAGAAAATTTCATATGTGCACATGGGATACAAAAATAACATTGTTCAACTCCTACTGCTCACCAATGTATACAGCACAACTATGGTGGAACTATAAGAAAATGACAGTGAATAGACTAAGTATCTCATATCACAATATCGTGAAAATGTTTCTGGGGCTCTCAAAATATGAGAGTACAAGTACGCTATGTGCCTATATGAACTTACACTGTTACCAATCACTCATTAGAAAGCGAACATATAAATTCATTCAGCGCCTTAACACTTCTGAGAACAGGATCATTAAAATGCTACAAACTCCAAGCATAGTGTACACCTCCAGGATCCAGGCACACTGGAGGAAGTTGCTCTATATTTAACCTTAAGTAATGATTTCAGGTCTGCTACTCTACAGAATTAGCATACCGGTACTGAACCTCATAGTGCAGTACAGTACCGATATTCCTATACTGTACTGTAGCAACATACTGTACCGGAAGCTAAATGATGTGAGGCATGGTACTGTACACAATTAGGACAGTGGTTTTGGTAACACAGTAGTTTGATGACCACTGTTTTTGGTTGAGGCAGTGCTGTGAACTACATGATAGCAAGCTGGGTATTATTTAATTTCTTTTTATTTTATGTAGCCTATGTACAGTAGCTTATATATATTTATGTTACTGTAAGGTATATATGGACCCCTGTATGGTCCCCTCTGTACTGTGTGAGTCTGAAATAAAGTATTATTATATTATTATTATTATTATTATTACTGATTACGGATTACGGATAATTACTATAGGATGTAAGGTATCTTAAAATAACCCCCTAGAAATGCTTTCTTTAAAGTATCTACTTTTTGTTATCCTCCCCTTTTTCCCCAGCTAACCTAATCCCACAAGGACCCCAATGGAAATACGCCTAACGGCCTTATTGGGCTATCCTTAGTTTGCAATTATGCAAGGCTGGTACATGTCATATTTGTAACATATTATGTGGTACAGTACCAACACTGTAAAATGCTAACTGAATAAATATTATTATTATTATTATTATTATTATAACCATCCTGTTGTGGCTCCGGTACCTGTTCCGCCGGAGGCCACATTAAATCTGGGACTGATGAGGGTACCATGTCCATACTATCCTCATCCCTTAGTTCTTGGAATTCCCTTCTGTGCCTCAGAGACGGTTCTGACTGCCGCCAGCACCCACCTGCCGCGGGTGGCTGAGAGTCCTGAATTATTTGAGGGCTGTCCTCAGTTTCAAGTTTGTGAACCTGACGGAAAACCCTTGTAATGGTCAGCCAGGACCCGTCTTGGGCCGGCGGACTGGACACTACGTGGTACATAGTTTAATTTGGGGATCGCAAAGGTAACCTGAGATGGGACACTTAATGATTGTTCATGACTAGGAGTGGAACCCGTAGCCTCTATCCCCACTTCCGAGTCGCCAGAATCAACCTGAGGCGTGTCAGACGCAGGGGTAGAGGGAGGCGGTTGCGGGGTCCCCTTCCGGCTCCCACTACGCGGCATACCAGCCGATGAGTCAGAGTCCTCTTTCCGGCGCTTGAGGGACTGGGAAGAGTCAGTTGAAGAGTGCCGAGACTGCCTTCGAGGGGACCTAGACCTGGACTTAGATTTCCGCTTCGGAGAGGGTGATCGTCTCCTCTTAGGGCGGTCGGGGGGGACCTCAGCTAGTTCGTTGTCGGTGCCACTACTGCTACTCAATACCTCTTTTGTGAGGGCTTTCGACTTGACTTTAGGCTTAACAGATTTATATGAGGCGAGTTTAGTTAGAGGAGACTTGATAATCAACTTTTCCCAAAGGGCTTCGTCATCACAATGAAGTGCCTTAATTATAGGCTGTATCTTTAGCATATGAATTAAAAATAGCTTTAATCTCTTGCAGTGCTGCCAAGCACGAGAAGTCTTTCTTGGAGAATAAGGCGTCTTTGAGCTCAGAGCAAACAGAACAACGCCGCGACACCCACAACCTCTAGAGCGATCTAAACATTTAACGCATTTCAAACATAACTTATGAGCGAAAATGGGCAACATGGAACAGGTAGGAGTAGTGCATAACTCAAAGGGAGGCATGATGGATAAAGGCCCCCCCCCCCCCCCCACAGGAATCAGCCCCCCCAACGCCGCCGGTGCTGCAGTCACTAAGGAGCCGGGGATTCTGGAAATAGACAATTTCCAGGAATCAATGTTCATAAGGATAACCTGCGAGGTGTTAATACATCCTACCTCGAGTCCGCCGGAAAATTAGCTATAGTTCACAACTACTCTAACCTTCCGCTGGACCCGCCGTGAAAAAACCTGGGGTTTTCTCGTATAAGCTGATTGAAACTGCTTACCTATGGCAAAAACCACATTGGGCCATTGACTAATAGTGTATGATTATCCCTTACTAAAGCACTAAAGAGATAATGAAACGAGTTTGTATAACGAATCTTAACACTTGTAGCCTACACTTGGCTATGGCGCCGCAGGGCGATTGGTCGTGTCCCTAATATGGTCAGGGCGACCTGGGCGAGTTAACTCGGCGGGCCGAGTTATAAGCTCCCGTAGGAATTTGCACTTCCGCCGGAAGGGATGTGGTTCAGCTATACCACGCCGGGACATTTGGTTGCTCCCTACCCATTTTGAAGACGGATAACCTGGGCCCTGCTGCAAGAGGCCGCCGGAAAAAACAACCAAAATTTTAGAGAGGGAAGACAAAAGCACAGCTCCCTCCTCCAAAACCCACATAACATAATTTTATAATATATATATATAAATATAGGGATGTCTCCCAAACCCCCAAAACATGCAAGCACACATGTCCATCACTAGGGGCACATAAAGGCAAAATAAATACAGAGAATTCAGAATCCTAAATTACCTGTAGCCTAGACTGGAGACCCCTAACCAGGCTGACCATGAGGTTCGAAGCGATATCCCAGCCGACGACGCTCCGAAGACCCAGCCACAGCACACAGACGAGGGGAGGCCCATGATAGGGGCCTAAAAGCAAATTACGAACTCTGGAAGGTGGAGCACGACGTGCAGGCACCCTTAGACCAGAGCATTTGCTAAAACATAATTAACTACGCCACTGCCTCAATATTGATGGTCTGTAGCATAAACTTGTAGAATGGTAGCCTCCTAGCTATGTAACAAAAGCTAAAGGCACCAAAACAATATAAAAATAGCACACGTAGCGCGACGATCCTGGGATGCTTAAGCACCTGTTACAATAGTACCCTAATTTACAGTCTTCCTGCGGCCATACCAATAGGGTAACCGTTGCTAGCTAATCTGAACCTTGTTACTACAACACAGGTGTATACAAATGAGTAAGGACTCACTAGAAAGCGCTGGAACGAAGCAAAAGCCGAGCACGGCGAATCCCTTGTTGCTAGGATGGACGCGGAAGGAGGAAGGTCGAGATGGCCGCTAGAGAGCCTGGTGTTGGGGGAGCACAACACAAATAATCCACATATGGGAAGTCATATGATAACAGATATTATGATATTTTTTTAATTTTTATGGAGTTTTTTCTGTAGGGTACCCAATCATAATGACGATCCCATAAGGGAATTAAGCGTGCACTTATGAGGAGTCCTCCATGATCCTTCCACGCGGTAGATTCAAAATGCTGACGCGGGATGTTGAATGGAGACTATTATACTAATAGGCAATATCGTCAATGATGGAGGGGCCACTATTAAATAGTCTATTGTCCACTAGCCAATCACTACACGATTCTAGTTCTTTGGAAAGTGAGGTGGCAATACTTATTGGGTCTTTTCCTGAAACCAGAAGCACACTGTCGTCAGCATACAGCAATAATTTACACGATACGCTCAGCTTCAGCTCCATGTCGTTCACATAACAGAGAAAGACTAAGGGACCAAGGATGCTTCCCTGCGGTTGTAAAGTCAGTGAAAGTAGGCTAGCCTAAAACAGATCGGATGCCGAAATACCCTGAGCCGACCAGGCCAAAAGGGATATCTCTATTGGTCTAACTGGTAAGGTGTCTGCCTCACACCCAAGGGTCGAGAATTCGTGCCCCTACCAGGGTTTGATATTTTCGTGAGGCTATTTCCGCATTTAACGAAGTTTAGGTGTGCTGGTTAAATTGTTCAGATGGTTGAGAGTAAGATCGGAGCTCCAGAAATCCTCTTTCGGGTATGGTGTAAAAACCAATTCCTACAGGACAAGGAAGAGGACAGGAGAGAACAGGGAGTGTATGTGAGACGCACTTGGGTAGGGTTGTGGAGTTGCCAGCCGCCCAAGCGAGTTGCCAACTGGGCAGTTAGTAGGTGCGTGTGGTGCACCGCTCAGTGAAGTTGACTCACCATTCCCGTTCATCTCTCTGACGAACTCTCGGTCGATTCGGCTCAAGACTGTTCTTCTCTGTTCGTTCCTCTCTGTTCGGAGCTTTCACTTCCCGGAAGGTGAAGTAGTGTAAAGTCAGTGAAAGTAGGCTATCCTAAAACAGATTGGATGCGGAAATACCCTGAGCCGACCAGGCCAAAAGGGATATCTCTATTGGTCTAACTGGTAAGGTGTCTGCCTCACACCCAAGGGTTGAGGGTTCGTGCCCCCACCAGGGCTTGATATTTTCGTGAGGCTATTTCCGCATTTAACGAAGTTTAGGTGTGCTGGTTAAATTGTTCAGATGGTTGAGAGTAAGATCGGAGCTCCAGAAATCCTTTTTCGGGTATGGTGTAAAAACCAATTCCTACACGGTGACCCCACAGTTAATTGGCATAGGATCAGAAAGATTATCCTCAGTTTTGACTCTTTGTGTTCTACCACTAAGATAAGATTTAAACCAGTTCACTGACCCAATGCCCATTGCTTGTAGTTTATTACATAGCATATTATGGTCTACTGTATCAAACGCTTTTTGTAGGTCAAGAAGAACCATACCGGTGTAGTTACCATTAGACATTTCATTATGAAACTTATAGAATAGATAATTTTCTTTGAGGTAGTGTTCAATTTGGGTGTATACAGCTCTTTCAAGGATGTTTGATACAATACATAATATGCTAACTGGTCTGTATGTTACTAACATCTAATTTATTTCCTTTCTTGAATAGAGGGGTTACAATAGCTTCCTTCAGTTCAGCAGGTACAGTGTTGATGTTGATTGACAGGTTGATGATGTGGGTTAGGGGACCTGCTATACCAATTGCTCCATCTCGTAGAAATTTGGCAGGAATTTTGTCTGGTCCTGTGCTTTTATGTACATTTAGGTTAGAGAGCTCCTCAAATGTGTATTTTGGTGTAACATTTTGCAATCCAAAAGAGTTTGGGTGTGTGCCTTTATCCCTGTAGAAATTTTGAAAGGTGGCCGTTGTGGTGTATTTGTTGAGAGGTTGCGGACTTGCGGTAGGCTCTGTGCAAGTGTGTTTGCTATGGAGGTGAAGAAGCAGTTGAAGTAGGTTGAAATTTGTCGTTTATCATGGCAAACCTGATCATTAATTTTGAGAGCAATATTAGTGTTAGATGTATCCCTTGCCTTGTTGCTGTAGCCCGTTATTTTTAAGTGCCTCCATAGTTTTTTTGGGTTACTCTGATATTACTCTGCCTTATTGTGGAAATAATTAGATTTCGCTGATTTAATTTTCCTACTTAGTTTATTCCTAGCCCTGTTGAACTCATGTTTCAGTCCTTGATCCTGTCTATGTTTCCCTAGCCTTTTTAACAGATTGTCTCTATGTTCCAGATGGTATAGTATGTCATTGTTGATCCATGGGTCTGACCTTGCTTTAATTCGTATGTCTTTCAGAGGAGCTATTTCGTCTAGGATGTTTGTGATGATGGTTCTGAAGCCAACCCATGCGTCATTAACGTTTGTATTTCCAAACACTGGAGACCAATCTGTATTCCATAAAATGTCCAAAAAAAATCTTTGTTGTAGTTTCTGAGTGACCTTGTTCTAATGACCTTGTGATTCTCTAGGGTAATTTTTTTAGTTTTACGTTTACAATATGTGACGAAGTGATCACTTATCCCGTTTGTATAACCCCTGATTGTGGTATTTTGTCCTCTTTGTTACAATTTACATGGTCTAATATTGTAGTAGAGTTATCAGAGATACGTGTGGGGGTTGTGATGAGTTGTTTGTGATTGTGCATTGTCAGTATGTGCCTGTATTCTCGTACAAGCCTATTATTTCGTTGTTTGTAACACAAGTTAAAATCCCCTAGTATAATAGATTCATTCCGGGGGTCTAGTAATGACAAAGTTCGTTCAAATTTGTTTAAGAATTGTCTGTCGTCTGGTGGCCTATAGCACACTCCAATTGTGATGGGTTTTGTCCTAGGCAGGTGTAAGTCAATCCAATGAGCTTAGTGGTTTTCTACATTGAGGTCGTTCCTAATTGTGTATTGTGACGCTTCTGCATAGTAGCCACGTGCGGGCATGCGCGCGCGTCGGCTGCCCAGCAGTTTATAAACCGGCTGGCGGCAGCCGGCCGGCCGTCTTTTCCTTAGTATATATCCTACGACAATGTAACTAATGTCTGGGATATTCTTATGTTGTTTCACAGCTTGTAGCTGCCCTTATTCTTAACCAACGCATCTTAGTATATTTTATTCTCGATAGTTGATTGTTTCATTATAATATATAAGATGTAAGTCTAGTAAAAGTGGGAGGAGACGAGCGGGAGAGAGAGACCGGCTGGGGGACGTTGCTTCGCGCGGAGAGTCTAGCTTGGGATGAGCCTGATGTGCCACGTGCATTTGATTGCAACGTTAGGCTTAGTTTCGACTCACGCACGGGGTAGACGATTTTGACCCGGCAACTGTGTTGAGTGTTGCCAAGCCTGGGATGTATTCTGCATGCCTAGTGGGGGGTCCAGACAGATTCAAGACTCAGAGCTCACCTCACTGTCGTACCCTTCGGACCCCCTTGATATCTATCCCTCTCAACCCCACTTGGAAACTTTCTCTCTTACTTTGTATACCTTCTTTCCACTACTTCACCAATCTATTTAATTATCCCATCCCCTTGATAGACCTTATATCTATTATTGTATTAACGACGAGCTCTCAGATAACTAGATAGGATTTTGGGCCTTATGCAGAGATGTAATTGTTAATGAGACCTAGGAAGCTTTTTTGTTGTCTCATATTTGGTGGTTTCATGCTTGCTAGTGTGTTCTTGTGTCAGGTTAGCAGGGGCTAGACCGGAGGGGAGGCTTTTTGCGATCCTTTAAGTAAAGTCTGCTGGTGCGAGTCCTGTGGACCTGCACGACTTTACTAGGATACCCGTGGGAGTCTGGGGGCATTTTCTTGTCTGTGTCCCTGTGTGTCTAGTGTTGTGTTGTGTGAGGGCCCTTGCCTAGTCCACTCAGCACTGCGCTAGCACGTCTTGCTTTTGTTTTAGGGTCGCCAGGAGAGTCAGATACTTGGGATCTGAGTCTCTCAAGAGAGCACCCTTTCAATTAGAGTAATTTGGCGCACAGACCTGGGAACGCCCCTAGGCTAGAGCAGGTGGCTCAGCCCGGGTATCCGAAGCCTATATCCTTCCGGCTAGACCTCTGCCGCCTGGCAGATTAACAGATAGGGGTTTATTATTTCTGTATGCTTGTTATTGTGCCACAGTTTACCGTTTTTGTGAGCATTGTGAGTCAGGGTGTGGCTTAGAGACTCTGTCCGAGCAGGCTTGCCTGACTAAGAGTGAGAAGCACACCTGTATGTGGTTATGTTGCAAGTTGCTGCCTTTATTTAATTATACCTATGCCATTATACACTGTATGGCCTATCACTAGTATTTATTCCTGCTTATGAGTTAAGAGTTCTCTAAATCCGTAACGTACTTTCTTTGCTAAGCATCAGATCCTACAGTAGCCGCATGCAGTTTAGAAACCCGCATCTTGTCTACCGGTACGATGTTTTGAGGACTGTTTGCTTTCACCTTCTTTCACGCAGGGGTGATTAGTTGTATTAACGTAACGTTAAATGTACTTTCTTCTAGTTTGTTATTAAATTGTTTCTGCAATTTAATTCCGTCATCTATCTTTTCCTTGAAGCTTTAAGTCAACTTAATTGTGTGATCTTTTATATAGCCTGCTTGACTATCAGCAGTCTATAGTGCGTGCATCCTGTAACCGAGTCATAGGATACCTTGTTGTCCAGGCAGGACTCTTGACGGTTTAGGGTGGTTTGTTGCCTGGGTTTATAGATAAGGGTTGGATCTAGCGTTTTCCGTGGTTTCTTGTTGCCGCATACCTAGTCTAATAGAAAGAGCCCAGTGTTTATATATCCCAGGACGTAACAAATGGCGACCTTGCATAGGATTTACTGAACAGAGGAATATAGTGGTCATTTGTTTTGAGATTCCTTATGATTAGAGGAATACAGTGGACATAGTTTTTTTTTTGGAGCAACCAATATAACACATTAAAGACTTTATTTTTATTTTTATTTTTTTTCTATGTGATTGAGGGAGGCAAAAGGCATAACTGCCTATAGCGAGTGCCTCCCCCATAGTTGAAAGAGTGACAGGGCCAAAATCAAGGGACGTTCGAGCCAAAATGCCTGGACACACGGAGTTTGAAGCAATTTAAGTCATAGGAAGAGGGAAAGACTGATTCTGGGAGAGAGTTCCAGAGCTCAGCTGTTGAGTAGAAGAAAGTTTGAGAGTAACGTTTCACTCTTGGGTTGGAGAGTTGCACAGAGTAGGGGTGGGATTGAGTTGCAAGACGGGTACCACGTGCCCTACGTAAAGGAGGTGGTATGCACTGGGATAGCTCTGAGGAACACTGATTATTATAGTAGCGATAGAATAGCGAGAGATGCAACATTGCGGCGGAGAGAGAGAGATTGCAGAGAGTTGGTGAGTGGACGGGAGTTAATGATACGAAAGGCCTTCCTTTCAACTTTGTCTAGGAGAGCGGTGTGAGAGGAACCTCCCCACACATGTGAACAATACTCAATACAAGGGCGCACTATGCCCCTGTACAGAGCAAGAAGCTGTGCAGGGGAAAAGAACCCCCTAAGGCGGTTGAGCACACCCAGCTTCTGGGAGGCTGCCTTAGCAAACCTGGTAATATGGTCCTTCCAAATGAGAGCAGAAGAAAAAGAGACACCAAGAATATTGAGAGAAGATGAAGGGTTGATTTTTGTATTGTTGAAGAATAAGGGATAGTCCGCTGGGAGATCCTGACGGGTAGATAGATGGAGGAATTGGGTTTTGGAAGCATTAAAGTTAACAAGGTTTTCTCTGCCCCAATTGGAAATAGTATTTAGATCAGAATTTAAGAGTTCTATGGCTTCATTAC
Organism: Paralithodes platypus; assembly: GCA_032716605.1. Lineage (NCBI taxonomy): Eukaryota > Metazoa > Arthropoda > Malacostraca > Decapoda > Lithodidae > Paralithodes > Paralithodes platypus. Next base: position 30,511,516 of record CM064489.1, on the reverse strand, counting down.
GTTTGTCGTTGAGGGATTGCTGGCTGGGGCGTTCTGAAAAAACTAATGGAGTAGTGTAAGGTTGAGTCGTCTGCGTATGAATGGATGGGAATTAAGGTACAGTTAAGGAGATCATTTATAAAATTAGAAAGAGAATAGGAGATAGGACAGAGCCCTGAGGAACACCGGAGTTTATAGGGTGAGGAAGTGAACAATGGCCGTCCACAACCGCGGCTATGGAACGGCCGGAAAGGAAATTAGAGACAAAGGCACAGATGGAGGGATAGAAACCGAAGGAGGGTAGTTTAGAAATTAAAGATTTATGCCAGACTCTATCGAAGGCTTTCGATATGTCTAGTGCAATAGAAAAAGTCTCACCGAAGTCCCGGAAGGAGGATGACCAAGAGTTAGTAAGATATGAAAGAAGATCACCAGTAGAGCGACCCTTAAGGAAGCCATACTGGCGATCTGAGAGCAGATTATGAGAAGAGAAATGCTTAAGAAATTTGGAAGCAAGAATAGTTTCAAAAACTTTAGAAAGACAAGAGATAAGAGCAATTGGACGATAGTTGGAGGGTTGAGAGCGGTCACCCTTCTTTGGGACAGGTTGAATGTGAGCAAACTTCCAGCATGAAGGGAAGACGTTAGAGGATAGACAGAGACGAAAGAGTTTGCCTAGGCAGGGAGTCAGCACGGAAGCACAGTTTTTGAGAACAACAGGAGGAACACCGTCCGGACCGTACGCCTTATTAGTGTTAAGCCCAGAGAGGGTAGAAAGTACATCTTTAGAAGAGATTAGGATATTAGGCATAAGTAAGAGAGAGGAGGGCGGAGAGGGAGGAATAGCACCGGAATCATCCAAGGTGGAGTTTCTAGCAAAAGTTTGAGCGAAGAGTTTAGCTTTGTCAGAGGAAGAAGTGATGGTTGTGCCATCAGAGTGGGAAAGGGGAGGGAAAGACGAGGAAGAGAAATTGTTGGAGAGGTTTTTGGCTAGATGCCAGAAAGCTTGGGAAGAGCTAGAGTTGGATAGTTCAGTGCATTTATTATTGATGAAAGAGTGTTTGGCAAGTCGAAGAACAGATTTGGCTTGATTCCGGGCAGAAACATATGAAGAATGAGAGTCTTGAGTTTTAAGGCGTCGGTACCGTTTGAATGCTTCCTCCTTATTGCGGACAGCAGTAGAACAGGCGTGAGTAAACCAAGATTTTTTAGCATTAGTCTGAGAGAAAGAGAATGGAATGTATGCTTCCATGCCCGATAGGATTACCTCGGTAATGCGTTCAGCACTCTCCGAGGGTCCTCGGCCATGGAAGCAGAAATCATTCCATGGGAAATCAAAGAAGTACTGCCGAAGAGCCTCCCAGTCGGCAGCGCCAAAGTGCCACAAGCGCCGCCGGCTAGGAGGATCGGGTGGCTGTACTGGAGAGATAGGACAGGTGACAGAGATAAGTTTATGGTCGGAGGAGCCCAGAGGAGAGAAAAGATCGACAGTATAAGAAGAAGGGTTAGAAGTTAGAAACAAGTCAAGAATGTTGGGCCGATCTCCGATGCGATCCGGGATACGGGTGGGTTGCTGAACTAACTGCTCTAGGTCATTTAGGATAGAAAAGACGTAGGCTTGTTCACCAGGTGGATCAGTAGTGTGAGAGGAGAGCCAATGGCGGTGGTGAACGTTGAAATCTCCTAAGATGGAGATTTCTGAGAAAGGAGAAATGGATAGAATGTGTTCCACTGTAGAGTTTAGATAGTCAAAGAATTTCGGAAAGTTGGTAGAGTTAGGGGAAAGATAGACAGCACAGAAATATTTAGTAAGAGAATGACAGGAAAGTTTGAGCCATAAAGTTGAGAATTCAGAGGAGTCGAAATCGGGAACACGAGAGCAAGTGAGTTTGTTGTGCACATATGCACAACATCCGCCTTTGGCTTTGAAACTAGGATAGAGAAAGTAGGAGGATACAGAGAAGGGGTTGCTGGAAGTTGCTACAGACACCTGAGTTTCGGTGAGGAAGAGAAGATCAGGTTTGTAGGAGGAGAGATGGTGCTCAACAGAGTGAAAGTTAGAGGAAAGTCCGCGAATGTTGCAGAAATTAATAGAAAGAGTAACAGGCCGAGGTCCAGGTAATTGTGTGGGGTCGTCAGGGGATGGTCGGTCGGATGAGGGGGCATTTATGGCCCCCCCCCTGGGGACTCCGAGGCTGGGCTACAATTCATCATTTTTTTTTTTTTAATTTTGGTGTGGAGGAATGAAGTGTGGTGTGCATGTTTAGTGTAGTGAAGTGGATAGGAGGAGGAGGTGTTTGTGAGAGCTAGCTGGATTGCTCTCAGTGTAAATGAGGCACAAAGAAAATCAGTAAGAGAGGCCAAGCAAATGAAACAGGAGTTCCAGCGACTCTTTATCACATGCCTATAACCTCACCTGGGTCTAGCCCTGATCGATTGGTGCCTACAATCTCCCCACATTAAATAACATTAGTATATACATACTTGCATAGGAGATAAGGCACATTCTATAACCGTGATAATTACTGCAGTACACAAACATGTCTAATATATCAGAACACAGTGATGGGTCAGGTCACGATACAGGCTCGGAGGGAGAAAGACCTGTGGAGTGGCTAGTCGATAGCGAGGAGGGTGCTAGAAGATTTTTAGAGGTGCCCCTTACCGCTGCCAGGGTGTTGAAGCTGAATAAGTATGGCTTAAAGTGTGTGGCAGGTCTTCAGGGTCACCAGGGTTTAAGTGGCATGAGGAAAGATCAGCTGAGGACTTTGATATTGGGTTTAGAAGGGAGAGACCTGGGTGGAGAGGCGACTGGGGGCCCCGGTCCCCAGCCCCCCCTCCACTCTACCCCCGTATCAAACGTCAGGGTGCCTGAATTTAGTACATACCCCCAAGTTGATGGTCAATGGCAGCGTGGAATTCAATCACTGAGACCCTCCCCATTAAATGCATCTTCCCCTCCTCAAGGGTTGACTCCAGATTTGTTGTTTCGGCTTGAGATGGCCAAGGTTGAGGCTGCTAGATCTCCGGTTGAGGCCGCCGAAAGACAGGTTAGTGTGCAGGCTGAGGTTGCTAGAGTTCAGGCTGAGGTTGCTAGAGCTCAGGTTGAGGCTACCGAAAGACAGGCTAGTGTGCAGGCTGAGGCTGCTAGAGCTCAGGCTGAGGCTGCAGAGAGAACAGCTATACGAGAGGCTGAACTGCAGGCAGAGTCTACTAGGTATCGGGCTGACAGGGAGCTGGAGAGATCTCAAGTGGAGGTAACAGGGCGAAATATTGGGGGAGGTAACAGACATCGGGACCAATCATTGTCGCACCTGCTTAAACTAGTTCCTGTGTTCGATGAATCATGTGTGACTGAGTTTTTTATGCGATTTGAGAAGAAGTGTCAGGAATACCAGTGGCCTCAGGAAAAGTGGGCAGCATTAGTTTCATCAAGACTCCTAGGAAAGGGGCTAAAAGCGTATGATGCACTACCTTTAGAGTCCTGTGTTGTTTATGATGAGCTAAAGAAGGCTGTGCTACGGGCCTATGAGTTACAACCAGAAACTTACCGCTTGAAGTTTCGGGGTGTTACTAAGGGCAAGGATAGTACCTTCCTAGAACACGCCCGGGACTTGTCTGATGTACTACGACATTGGCTGCGTTCTGAGAGGGCAGCTACTTTTGAGGAGTTGAATGAGCTGGTTCTCTTGGAGCAGTTCTTTAAGTGCACAGGCGGGGACTTAACATTAAACATAAAGGAAAAAAATCCTAGAACTCTCCAGGAGGCAGCAGAAATGGCTGACCTCCGACTGTCATTAATTCGAGGGTGCGAAGCAGCAGCTAGGAGTGAGTCAGGTGCAAAGGATCGTACCCCTCCCCCTCCCAAGAATTTTGATACACATAAATACACAAAACCATGTAGCACTGACAATAAAACTGAACATAAACCAAATACCGTCCCATATAAGAAGTCTAATGGTGCCTCCCACTCCCAAGGGAAACCAAAGAGTAAAGAGTGCTTTGCATGTCACAAGGAGGGTCACTTTGCAAATGCTTGTCCGAACAAGCCACCAAACAAGGTTGTGTCATTGGCCCGCAGCATAGGGGTGTAGCCTATATCTTCTGAGTTTGCCAAGGGTAGTTCGTCAGAGGTTGGGACACAGCCTGTGTTCAAGAGTCCGGAAGGCTCGAACCCTGTCCGCGACGTCTTTGGGGGTCATAGAGGGCATGGTTTTGTGAGGTGGGCTGGCGAAAGGCGAGGAGTTAAGCTATTGCGTGATACTGCGGCTTCTCAGACCTTGTTAAGGAACTTTACTGGTAGACCGATTAACGCTTCTCGGGTGGTGGTAGTTCAGGGGATCAATGCTACGAAGTCCTACCCGCTGGTGCGGATGGAGCTGGAGGTGGATGGTGTGGCGAAGGAGCTGGATGTCGGAATTGTAGAGAACTTGCCTGTTGGGGGCGTCGACCTCCTCCTCGGCAACGACTTTGCGGTGCCTGCTTCTACGGTTTCACCCTTGGTCGTTGCCGAGAAGGCGGCCGACGTTAGTAGGGAGGAACAGGAGTGGGTTGAGAAGTGTAGCGTACAAACCATGGCGTGTGTTGTGACGCGTTCTCAGACATCCGGAGCCTTGCAGCCACCACCTCAGTCTATCAAACCGCGAAGGAAAGGTCACAAGAAAACGGGAAGTGTTGGTCAATTGGAGAGTTTTGAGCCGGCAGTGTTTCTTGGTGACTCATTATTGGCACCTATGTTAGAGTCTGGAGAGGCCCCGGGGCCTGTCACCGCTAGTGCAGGTGCAGGGCAGGAAGAGACTCTGCGACAGCATCGTTATGCGCAGCGTGAGGAAAGGATGGCTCAGCGGGACATTGGAGGTGGAAATAAATTATTTAAGATGAACTTGGATAATCTCGCACCTGCTGATATATGTTCCTTGCAGCTGGAAGATCCTGAAGTCAGGGCATGTGGTAATGGTGCTGTCGAACTGGAGAGCGATGGGGATGCGCAGCCTGGTGATTTTTTCTTGTCCGAGGGGATCTTGTATCGGAGACATCAGGATCCCAAGAAAAAGTGGGATGGCGGGTCAGGATTAGTGGACCAGTTAGTAGTACCGAGGGTGTGCCGTGAGAGCTTATTGAGATTAGCTCATGATGTGCCTTTGGCAGGGCACCTGGGGGCACGTAAGACGGAGGCAGCTCTGAGCAAGCTTTTCTGGTGGCCTGGGTTAAAGGCGAGTGTCGTGTCATGGGTGTCACAGTGTCACACTTGTCAAGTTGTTGGGAAACCCAATCAGGTCATCCCGAGAGCCCCGTTACAACCCATCCCTGTCATTGGGCCGCCCTTCAGCAAAGTAGTTATCGATATGGTTGGCCCATTGCCCCCCACTAGTGCCGGCAATAAATTTTTACTAACTGTAATGGATGTAGCAACACGGTATCCAGATGCTTACCCCATGCGCAACGGGATGGCTAAGACTGTTGTCAAAAACCTACTTGTCTATTTCTCTCGTTATGGCTACCCTCAGGAGATCCAGTCTGATCAGGGATCCAATTTTACTTCTGCTCTGTTTAAGCAGACCATGCAGCAACATGGGATAGTGTCTGTGGTGTCATCTGCCTACCATCCCGAGAGTCAGGGAGTTTTGGAAAGGTGGCACTCGACTCTCAAGAGTATGTTGCGGTGTTATTGCATGGAAAATGGGAAGGACTGGGATCTAGGTCTCCCATACGTTTTATTTGCTGCGAGAGAAGTACCTGGGGAGAGCTTGGGATTTAGCCCGAACGAGTTGGTTTTTGGACACAGGGTCAGGGGGCCCCTCCACATAGTCAAGGAGATCTGGGAGGGAGTCACAAAGCCATGCTCGCTTCTAAAGTATGTAGTTGAAAGCCGTGAGAGAATGCTAAAGAGCTTGGAGGTAGCAGGTCGGAACCTTAAGAGTTCACAAGCTCAGATGAAGGACAGATACGACCAGAAGGTGAAGCTGAGGGAGTTTGAAGTAGATCAGGAGGTACTGATACTACTGCCTCTGGTGGGACACCCCTTGTCTGCCAAGTATTCTGGTCCGTATCGGGTTGTAAGGAAGGTTTCTGATCTTCACTATTTAGTAGCTACTCCTGATCGTAAGAAAAAGAACCAACTTTGCCATGTAAATCTGATGAAAGAGTATGTGAGGCGCCCCTCCGAGCCTCTCACTGTCCCGGTGTTGATCTGCAGCGATCGTGGTGGAGAAGGAGGAAGGGACAGTCAAGCTGCGGGGGAGGATAATTGGGATTGTCATGTTTCCGCGGATCAGTGGGCGGGGAATTCTAGACAAGTGGCTCACGAGTTGATATTGCACCTGCCTGAGCAACAGCGTGTAGCTGTGCAGCACTTGTTTGATTCAAACCCAGCTGTTTTCGCGGAGCATCCTGGCCTCACTACTCAAGCGGTGCACGATGTCGATGTTGGGGACCACCCGCCCTTTAAATCAGTGCCATACCGTGTTCCCCCTATTAAATTACCAGCACTTAGGGAAGAGCTGGATTATATGCTGAACCGTGGGCTGATTTCTGAGGGTGCAGTAAGGTGGACTTCCCCAGTCACACTGCAGCCCAAACCAGATGGCAAGGTGCGGTTTTGTATAGATTTCCGCAGGTTGAATGGTTTAACCCCCACAAATGCCTACCCTCTCCCTCGCGTGGACGACAGTGTGGATAAGATAGGAAAAGCCAAGTTCCTCACTAAGATAGACCTTGTTAAGGGTTATTGACAAGTGCCCTTGTCTGAGCGAGCGCGAGAGGTGTGTGGGTTTGTGGTGGACGGTGCCACATATCGTTGCCATGTTATGCCATACGGGCTGAAAAATGCCCCTGCAACGTTTCAGAAATTAATGAACGACATTGTAGCCGACATTCCCAACTGTACGGTGTACCTAGATGATGTCATAATATACGACGAGGATTTTAACCCCTAACTATCGGCGCGCAACATAAGTCGAGTATAATAAATCTGGACTATCTGGCGGCGCGCGACATAGGTCGTGTGGCAATTTCAGCACGTAATGTTGCTGAGAGAGAGAGACAAGTGGTGGCAGGAGAGTAGCGAGCGTATGACTGCTCCAGACCACCGCGGCGAACCTACTGACACGAATCCCACCTCCTCCCTCCCTCTCTCATTCGCTACATACTGAATTGTATGGGGAAAGTACCGAATTACATGCTTTTTGCACTCGTGTTGTGCGGTTGTTGCAAGAAAACTAGCAGTCATAAAAGGATCGTTATGGTGTCATTGGAAAGCTCTATTTATGCCCTTTCAGGGATAGATACTTGTTTTACGCTCTGGGTCTTATTTAGGCATGAAAATGATCACGTAAACAGCCCTATTTTGGCTACAAACACCCCGCTGGGCGGTACATATAAATAAACCGCTAGCCCGCTAATAAGGTGTTAACAGTCACTGTGCTCACATCGGACAGCTTTTTAATAAACTGAATGAAGCAGGTTTGGTGGTAAACCTGGGTAAGTGCGATTTTGTCAAAGCCACAGTTTTGTACCTGGGGTTCGAGGTGGGGATGGGTCAGGTGTGCCCTCCACAGACAAAGATCAAAGCCATCGATCAGTTTCCCCAGCCTACGACTAAGAAACAAATCATGCGGTTTCTAGGTATGATAGGCTATTATCGTCGCTTCATCAAAGGCTATTCGACTGTACTAGCACCTTTAACTGACTTATTATCTAAGGACAAGAAGTTCCGGTGGTCTCCTGAGTGTGCAGAGGTGTTTTCCTTGGTGAAACACCTGTTATGTACCCACCCCATACTCAGGGCCCCGGACTTCAGCAGACCTTTTCAGCTGGCGACTGATGCCAGTGGCGTAGGGGCTGGGGCTGTCTTGTTACAGACAGATGATGAAGGTATCGAACATCCAGTGAGTTTTTACAGTAAAAAATTCAATAGTGCACAAAGGAATTACTCTGTAATTGAAAAAGAACTCCTGGCGATAGTGCTGGCGCTCAGGCACTTCGATGTATATGTTCCTGCTTTCGGACCAGTCGTAGTGGTTTATATCGATCATCACCCTCTGAAATTCTTGAATCAGTTTCATAACCGGAATATGAGGCTGACCAGGTGGTCACTCATGCTTCAGGAGTATAATCTGGACATACGCCATATTGCCGGTTCTGACAACGTGATAGCGGATTGTCTATCAAGGGTGGATGATGTTGGTTAGACTGCCACAGGATTGAGGGTTGAGTGTGGAGGAAAATAGGCTGTCACTGTAGTTCAGCCGAAAAAAACAAATTAAAAAAGCAAAAACCTTATAAAACTCTTTATTTTTATAACGTGTAGAATTTTGTATAAGATGTTGTAGCAGTATCTAAGTTGAATGTTTTCGCTTATTGTCGCTAAGTTAGTTGAACTTGCTCGGTGGAGCGCAACAGTCTTTATTTTTTTTATATATAGTGCCTTGTGTCGCAACAGTGTGTGGTATTATGAGAAGCTTTCTGTTAGATATGAAGAACTTAGTCAAGGGTCTTATATCTTGGGGGAGGTGTGACGCTTCTGCATAGTAGCCACGTGCGGGCATGCGCGCGGCGTCGGCTGCCCAGCCGTTTATAAACCGGCTGGCGGCAGCCGGCCGGCCGGCTTTTCCTTAGTATATATCCTACGACAATGTAACTAATGTCTGGGATATTCTTATGTTGTTTCACAGCTTGTAGCTGCCCTTATTCTTAACCAACGCATCTTAGTATATTTTATTCTCGATAGTTGATTGTTTCATTATAATATATAAGATGTAAGTCTAGTGAGAGTGGGAGGAGACGAGCGGGAGAGAGAGACCGGCTGGGGGACGTTGCTTCGCGCGGAGAGTCTAGCTTGGGACGAGCCTGATGTGCCACGTGCATTTGATTGCAACGTTAGGCTTAGTTTCGACTCACGCACGGGGTAGACGATTTTGACCCGGCAACTGTGTTGAGTGTTGCCAAGCCTGGGATGTATTCTGCATGCCTAGTGGGGGGTCCAGACAGATTCAAGACTCAGAGCTCACCTCACTGTCGTACCCTTCGGACCCCCTTGATATCTATCCCTCTCAACCCCACTTGGAAACTTTCTCTCTTACTTTGTATACCTTCTTTCCACTACTTCACCAATCTATTTAATTATCCCATCCCCTTGATAGACCTTATATCTATTATTGTATTAACGACGAGCTCTCAGATAACTAGATAGGATTTTGGGCCTTATGCAGAGATGTAATTGTTAATGAGACCTAGGAAGCTTTTTTGTTGTCTCATATTTGGTGGTTTCATGCTTGCTAGTGTGTTCTTGTGTCAGGTTAGCAGGGGCTAGACCGGAGGGGAGGCTTTTTGCGATCCTTTAAGTAAAGTCTGCTGGTGCGAGTCCTGTGGACCCGCACGACTTTACTAGGATACCCGTGGGAGTCTGGGGGCATTTTCTTGTCTGTGTCCCTGTGTGTCTAGTGTTGTGTTGTGTGAGGGCCCTTGCCTAGTCCACTCAGCACTGCGCTAGCACGTCTTGCTTTTGTTTTAGGGTCGCCAGGAGAGAGTCAGATACTTGGGATCTGAGTCTCTCAAGAGAGCACCCTTTCAATTAGAGTAATTTGGCGCACAGACCTGGGAACGCCCCTAGGCTAGAGCAGGTGGCTCAGCCCGGGTATCCGAAGCCTATATCCTTCCGGCTAGACCTCTGCCGCCTGGCAGATTAATAGCTAGGGGTTTATTATTTCTGTATGCTTGTTATTGTGCCACAGTTTACCGTTTTTGTGAGCATTGTGAGTCAGGGTGTGGCTTAGAGACTCTGTCCGAGCAGGCTTGCCTGACTAAGAGTGAGAAGCACACCTGTATGTGGTTATGTTGCGAGTTGCTGCCTTTATTTAATTATACCTATGCCATTATACACTGTATGGCCTATCACTAGTATTTATTCCTGCTTATGAGTTAAGAGTTCTCTAAATCCGTAACGTACTTTCTTTGCTAAGCATCAGATCCTACAGTAGCCGCATGCAGTTTAGAAACCCGCATCTTGTCTACCGGTACGATGTTTTGAGGACTGTTTGCTTTCACCTTCTTTCACGCAGGGGTGATTAGTTGTATTAATTAACGTAACGTTAAATGTACTTTCTTCTAGTTTGTTATTAAATTGTTTCTGCAATTTAATTCCGTCATCTATCTTTTCCTTGAAGCTTTAAGTCAACTTAATTGTGTGATCTTTTATATAACCTGCTTGACTATCAGCAGTCTATAGTGCGTGCATCCTGTAACCGAGTCATAGGATACCTTGTTGTCCAGGCAGGACTCTTGACAGTTTAGGGTGGTTTGTTGCCTGGGTTTATAGATAAGGGTTGGATCTAGCGTTTTCCATTGTTGCTTGTTGCTGCATACCTAGTCTTTTTTTTTTTTTTTTTTTTTGTAAGAGACAATGAACGGAGGAAGGAAAAACACAGATAAAACAAAAAGGTCCATGTGCCTAAAGGCATCCTCCATTCATAAAATGTTTGTAACAACTGGATTTAAACATTTGTAGATTGTAAGTTTGTGGAAAGCAATTCGAGGGAAGTGAATTCCAAAGAGTAGTAGCTCTGGGGATAAATGAATTCTGATAAGCAGAAGTTCTGCATTGTGGAGGAGAAAGTGTAAATTCATGGGCGCTCTCAGCTGCCCTAGTTCTACGGGGAAAGATGTGGAGAGGCGGCACAATTGAAGCAAGTTCCTCGGAACAATTGCTGTGAAAATATCTGTAGAATAATGCAAGGGATGCAACGTTTCTTCGTATGGATAATGTAGGAAGGTCCTGTGTGATTGCAGGGTTATTGATTAATCTAATAGCTTTATTTTGAATTTTGTCCAACTGCCTCAATGCAACTACTCCACTTCCACCCCACAGAGGTGAACAGTAATCCATCTGAGAACGCACATGACTTTTATATATCACGGCCAACTGCTCGTCAGTGAAGAATTCTCGAACTCTGTACTGGAGTCCCAGTTTTTTAGAGGCATTCTTAGCAATGCTTCTAACATAATGTGTCCAGCTCAAGTTAGTAGTTAATGTTACACCGAGAATGTCAATACTAGGGGAAGTGGGAATATTTACATCATTAAAAAATATATGGGAGTCAGTGAGATTCTGTCGGTTAGAAAATTGAATGTACTTGGTTTTCTGTGCATTAAAGGAAACTAGATTCTTTTGTCCCCATCCATTAATTCTAGAAAGGTCCTGGTTCAGAGAAATTGCAGTGTTTATTTTTGAATTTATAAGATCGGGTTGGGTGACAGAATTGGTAAATGTGAAGGAACTGTGGAGTGTTGAGTCATCTGCGTAGGAATGTATTGGATTATGAGTGGTAGATATGAGATCATTGATATGAATGAGGAACAGAATTGGGGCCAAAACTGATCCCTGGGGAACACCAGCATTTATTGAGTGAAATTGAGAATAAAGGCCATCTACCATTACACGTATTTTTCTGTTATGAAGATAAGAAGAAATTAGTGGAACTAATGATGCAAGGCCGTAGTGTGACATCTTCGACAATAAGGATTGATGCCAGACTCTATCAAATGCCTTTGATATATCCAGTGCTATTGTATGTGTTTCACCATGTTGGTCTGTAGCTTGGTTGATTTGATGCGTAAGAAGGCAAAGCATGTCTGCAGTTGATCGACATCGTCTAAAACCATATTGCCTATCACTGATTAATTTATTATTCTCAAGATGCTTAATTATGTGATTATTTAATATAATTTCAAAGACTTTACCAAGAGTGGAAGTTATAGCTATTGGTCTGTAGTTTGATGGATCTGAAGAGGCACCTTTTTTAGGAACTGGATGGATGTTTGCTTCTTTCCAGGGTACTGGGAAGCATGAGGTATGAGTACACAGACGGAAAAAAATTTGCCAATACAGGAGCGAGCACCAAGGAGCAATTCTTAAGTACTATTGGAGGAATTTCATCTGGACCAGGAGCCTTATCTACCGAGAGATTCTGCAAAATAGTTTTGACATGTCTGGTGTGGATCTTAAGTGAGGGAATTTCAGGCGAATTAAAATTAAGTACAGGGACATCTTGATTTATTTCATCTAAGGTTGAGTTGGTGGAGAAAATATCCGCAAGAAGGTTAGCTTTACCTCGTGGGTCACTTACAAGATTGCCAGTCGGAGATTTTAATGGTGGAATGGATGAAGCAGTAGTGAAGTTGGATTTAAATGAGTTAAGAGTAGACCAAAATATTTTGTTATCATTTGGATTATTTAGAAGTTTATTTGCCTGCTTGTGGAGAAAGTTTGATTTAGTTAGGTTTAATACAGTTTTGGCATGATTTCTGATGTTTCTAAAGTAATTAAAGGCTTCATGTGTTTTTGATCTTGTGTATGCATTGTAGGCTATTGCTTTTTGTTCAGTTACTCTAGCACAATTATGGTCAAACCATTTAGGTGAATTAGATCTTTTACTGTACTTCTGATGAGGAATAAAAGTTTCCATTCCAATTTTTACAAAATCTTGTATGTGGCTCAAGGTGGAGTGTGCATCATTAGAAAAGAAAGAGGTCCAGGGAATATCAATAAAGAAACCTTGAAGACCCTCCCAGTCTGCCCTATCGTAATGCCATTTAGCCACCAAAACAGGTTCAGAGTGGGAAGGTGTGGTAGGTGATAGACAGGTCTAATAGTCTAATAGAAAGAGCCCAGTGTTTATATATCCCAGGACGTAACAGTGTGTGAGGTTGTTTTTTACATACAGACATAATCCACCCCCTTGTCTGTTACGATCATTACGAACCTTATTGAAACCTTGAATTTTTATTTCACCATCGTTTATACTAGAGTCCAGCCAGGTTTCTGTAATTGCAATTATTGAAGCTTTGGTCTTATCACCTAATAATTTTATTTCTGACACTTTATGATACATTGATCTGGCGTTGATGTGTATAAAATGGAGCCCTTTGTTGGTGAAAACTCTATATTCATCTTTGAAAGTGTCCTGGCTGGATTCTGAGTTGTTAATACTTGGTTCATTTACATTAACATTCGGTAATAAATGCAAGGCACACTTATTGCATAAAAACTCATGTTCTTTACTGTTGGTTTTCTTAGAGATGCACTTCATGTGAGCTACAGTTTTACACTTTACACAGTTTTGGATCCTCTGTCGTCGTGTTATGAGTGTTTCACAAATATCACAAATGTGTGTGTTATATTGTACAGCTGCAGTACGTCCTACATTTAACACATTCAACTTCGTTTCTACTGTTAACGTAAGTAGGCTACATCGGTTATGTACAGTTTCATTACAACCGTTACATTGTAAAAGTGTACTCCTATTGTTGAATCCAATATTACAGACTATACATGACCTTCTCCCACTATTTTAGTAGGAGGGCCACTTGAGTCTACCGCGACCAACCTGTAATACGACCCTCAACCGTGTGATTCGCCTATATAGTCAACCTGGGCGTTTATTTTGCTCTCAATTCCCCTCGTGTCTCTTTTAGCTGGAGATTATAATTTGTGTCTTTATTTGTTACTCAGTCACGTTGTAGGAATTGGTTTTTACACCATACCCGAAAGAGGATTAATGGAGCTCCGATCTTACTCTCAACCATCTGAACAATTTTACCAGCACACCTAAACTTCGTTAGATGCGGGAAAAGCCTCCCGAAAATATCAAGCCCTGGTGGGGGCTTGAACTCTCAACCCTTGGGTTGCGAGGCAGACACTATACCAGTTAGACCAATAGAGATATCCCACTTGGCCTGGCCGGCTCAAGGTATTTCCGCATCCGAGGTCTGTCTAGGCTAACCTATTTTCACTAACTTTACACTACTTCACCTTCCGGGAAGCGAAGGCTCCGAACAAACAGAGAGGAACAAGCCTGAGCCGAACCGACCGAGAGATGATAGGGAATGGTGAGTCAACTTCACTGGGCAGTGCTACACAGGCACACACACACAAACGGCCCAGTTGGTAACTCGCTGGAGCGGCTGGCAACTCCACAACCAAAGCCCAATTTGCGAGTCTCACTTCACTCCCTGTTCTCTCCTCTCCCCTTCCTTGTCCAGTAGGAATTGTTTTTTACACCATACCCGAAAGAGGATTTATGGAGCTCCAATCTTACTCTCAACCATCTGAACAATTTTACCAGTACACCTAAACTTCGTTAGATGCAGGAATAGCCTCCCGAAAATATCAAGCCCTGGTAGGGGCTTGAACTCTCGACCCTTGGGTTGCGAGGCAGACACCTTACCAGTTAGACCAATAGAGATATCCCACTTAGCCTGGTCGGCTCAAGGTATTTCCGCATCCGAGGTCTGTCTAGGCTAACCTATTTTCACTGACTTTACAAAGTAATAGACACTCGACTCATTTCGATTGTTATTATTAAGGGTGAATATTATTATGTTCATGTTTCACTTTTGTTGCCATTTGATTAACTGAGATTATTAACCACATTTGTCTCTGATTTATTCTCAGTATATATATATATATACCATTATTCTTTATGTGTTATTCTTGTTATTATTTCAGATCAGAAGTCATCCCTGACTACGAATCTATATTCGAGAGTTGGGAATATAAATTATTATGTTGAGACGATCTATGACTCCTCAAGATAGACGTTATCTGAATAATACCATATACATGTTCATCTGTGTTGTCATTGAGTTCTGCATGATCCTGATTGAATACCTATCTTGTGCTAGTAAGACTGTGTTCGGTGTGACCCTGTCGGGCTATAATAATGTTTATAAGTCCATAATTGGATTTTTGTAGAGACTATATCACGAGTTGTAAATATTACAACCCGACATAACAAAAATTAATGGACAGCTCCAAGAGGATGAGGAATGGACACTAGAAGGAAGCAGAATGAAGAAGACAAGATAATATAAATACCTGGGGGTAACAATTACAGAGAAATGGTTTGAAAAGGCAAAAAGCGAAAAGATTGGACAAATGCAACAATGGCATGGGAGATTATGGAGCGCGACAAGATTAAGAGAGAATAGCTATGAAATAGTGCGAGGGCTGTGGAAAGGACTGGGAGTACCTGCGATTATTTATGGCATGGAGGCGGTGGAAACGACAGAGGCATAAACAAGAAAATTAGAAACGATACAGAATAAAATCGGAAGGACGGGATTAGGGGCGAATAAATAAGTAGCACAGGAAGCAATCCGAGGAGAAATGGGGTGGAGTACGTTTGAAGAAAGGATAGGGAAAGCTAAAGGGAAGTACAAAGTGAGGCTAGAGGGGATGGAGGAAAATAGGTGGCCAAAGAAGGTATACAATTGGGCGAGCGAGGGAAGTAAATGGAACAGGGAATGTAAAAGAAGGCTGGAAAGGATAAATATAATACAGGACCATGTGGGAGGGGAATTTAGAAAACGGAATGGGAGGAAGGATTGGGTAATAATTGAAAATAGGAGAGGATGTATCAGAGAGATAGAGAAAGGGATAAAAGAGGAGGGAAGAAGGAAATGGAGGGAAGGGGTAGAAAACAAATCCACGCTGTCGTATTACAGAGAGAAAGAGAAACCAGCTAGAGAACTTTTCTATGATGGGGGATGGGGATCTAAATTGCTGTTTAAGGCAAGGACAGGATCCCTAGAGACAAATGAAAGAACAAGGAGGTGGAACGGGATAGGACCGCACTGTAATTTCCAATGTGAACTAGGAGGAGACCCAATAGTCGAGGACATAGAGCACATAGTAACAGAATGTACAAAGTATGAAGAGGAGAGAAACAATTTGGAGAGATATATGAGCCTAGGAATAGAGTTGGGGAACTAAGGTGGGAGGAAATAAAGCAGATCAGAGACGATAGAGGGGTAGGGGCATTACTGGGGCTAACAAACGATATGGAAAAGCAAGACGTAGAGATGATGAAGAGGACGCTAGAGAGGATATGGAGAAAGATAAATGGGTAGGGGGGGGGGGGGGAAGAGAGAAAGAGGAAAATGGGGGAGGGGGGGAGGACGTGGTAGTTAGGTAAAAAAAACTGTCCCTAGTACCACGGTATAGTAACATAGTGTGTGTTACTATACCGTGCCTAGTACTATCCTTCTACTCTAAACTTTCCTTCTTACTAACGTTTCTGAGCCAGTACCGATAAAAGGTCAGCCCTGTGGATCTGCACGGTCGGCGCCCGGCGGGCGAGCTCAATAGAAGAAGAAGAAGAAGACACTGAACTGAAGTGATCTGATCTGATATGTTACGTACTATTATAGGAATCTAGGATACTGTACAACAATAGGACATTTATGGCGCGAAAGACTGACAGTTCTCCAAATTTTGCACTTTCCCTAATTCCAGTATCTAAACATGTCTGACCTCGAAGATGAAGTAATTGAAGGTTCTGACCATGGCTCAGACGAAGAAGGGGAGGTTATGTCAGCTGCTGAGGTCCTACATAAGCTGGAAGAGGTGAGATGTGCAAATTACGGTGTCGCAGTGTCGGTCAAGAATCGAACCCGTTAGGTCAGTTTATTGGAGGACCCGTTTAAAAAACTTTGGCATTAGGCCTATGATGCGTGGGGGTTTGGGAAAAAGAAGGTAGCCTATGTCAGTATTACAGTACAGTAGGCTACTTGTGTTATGATGATTTCCTAACCCCCTGGTTATGATGCTGCCTACTGTGAGAAGTAGGCTAGAGCCTTCTGCTCACTGCTGGTCTCTCTAGGCCTAAGGCCTAAGCTGAACTGATTGAGAGATATCATTGGATAAATCTACAGTTATACTACCCCTATTTTGTCGTTATTCTGTTGGTACTAGGCCTAATGGGTTAATATTATTAGTAGTAGACTTAGGCTAGTATGGTTTGATGATGCACGGAAATGTATATTTTACTTGAAATAGATATACATTGAAGTAGGCCTAGGCCTATTACAAACCTTCGCGAACCCATAAACAGGGAACGTGAGCTGGGTTTAGACCGTCGACAGGTTAGTTTTCGGTTAGGTTAGGCTAGCCTAGGCCTAATGTTAAAAATACTAAAATGCGACGGTCCTCAGTATTAAACAACACTGTAGCCTAGGCTAGGCCTAGCCTATCAAAGAAAAAACAAAAATTAGGCCTAGGCCTACCTGAAAAACTCGTAGGCCCTATCTGGTTGGTGATAGCCTAGGCTAATTTTTTATCAAAATGCGTTTTTTTTTCAGTTTCCGCGTCTGCTGAACCATCCAAAAACACGCTAAATGGCGTGTTTTGAAGGGGGGAGGTGGTGGGGGGTAGTATAACTGTAGATTTACCCAGGGTGTCAAACGACGCTGTTTTTTTGAGTGATAACGCAAATTAACTTTTTGTATAGGCTAATGATTATTATGTTCCTTCCAACAACCAACTATACTCCTAAAATCGATTAATGAAATTTACAAACACATGTGGCAGTCCGTGGATTCGAATCCAGGATGCTCACACCGAAAATCAACACCTTATGCATCGCACCACGTAGACAGTTAAAGAATGGTGGACACTGCCTACGATTTATTATGCAACTTCGAATCCTGCATATCAATCTAAGCATGTACACACATCCCAACTGCAACTCACGTAGGCTATGCATATGTGAATGGAAAGAGCAATTAATGGGGCCTTAACCACTAGGGAAGTCCTCTCGATAAATTACCCCTGAACCAATATCAATTATTATGTTCCTTCCAACAACCAACTATACTCCTAAAATCGATTAATGAAATTTACAAACACATGTGGCAGTCCGTGGATTCGAATCCAGGATGCTCACACCGAAAATCAACACCTTATGCATCGCACCACGTAGACAGTTAAAGAATGGTGGACACTGCCTACGATTTATTATGCAACTTCGAATCCTGCATATCAATCTAAGCATGTACACACATCCCAACTGCAACTCACGTAGGCTATGCATATGTGAATGGAAAGAGCAATTAATGGGGCCTTAACCACTAGGGAAGTCCTCTCGATAAATTACCCCTGAACCAATATCAATTATTATGTTCCTTCCAACAACCAACTATACTCCTAAAATCGATTAATGAAATTTACAAACACATGTGGCAGTCCGTGGATTCGAATCCAGGATGCTCACACCGAAAATCAACACCTTATGCATCGCACCACGTAGACAGTTAAAGAATGGTGGACACTGCCTACGATTTATTATGCAACTTCGAATCCTGCATATCAATCTAAGCATGTACACACATCCCAACTGCAACTCACGTAGGCTATGCATATGTGAATGGAAAGAGCAATTAATGGGGCCTTAACCACTAGGGAAGTCCTCTCGATAAATTACCCCTGAACCAATATCAATTATTATGTTCCTTCCAACAACCAACTATACTCCTAAAATCGATTAATGAAATTTACAAACACATGTGGCAGTCCGTGGATTCGAATCCAGGATGCTCACACCGAAAATCAACACCTTATGCATCGCACCACGTAGACAGTTAAAGAATGGTGGACACTGCCTACGATTTATTATGCAACTTCGAATCCTGCATATCTAACAGAAACTCCCCCCCAACCCTTTTTTTTTTGAAGAAACAAAAAAAGGTAAATTGACATAATTTTGGTCTCCATATTTTCCATCTTGATTGCTTTTAGATTGCAGGAAATGCTGTTTTAGACACCTAAATTCTCAAAAAATCATGGGGGGGCATGCCCCCGGACCCCCTAGAGCTCGCGCCTTCGCCGCTCCGTCGCGCTATAATGATAACAAAATAATAAAACCATAATGATAACACAATTCATATTTTGTGGATTGACACCCTGGATTTACCTATCATTGGCCTACCCTGATTGGCTGCTTGATCTTGGGCTAACCTAGAACCTCCATATTTGTAGGCTATTATAGAATAGGGTAAAAATTGAAGAGACCCTGGACAGCCTTTTTCATTTTAGGCCTAGCCTACTAAGCTAGTTAATTTTTGTTTGTTTTGTATTTTTCTTTGATAGGCTAGGCCTATAGGCCTACAGTGTTGTATAATACCGTAACCGAGGACCGTCGCATTTTAGTATTTTCAACATTGGCCTAACGGCCTAACCTAACCTAACCTAGTATTATGGTTACCCCCGCTAAATCCATTAAATCCGAGCCAAGAACCTAACCTAACCTATCACAACGACTGTTATAACGTATGATTCGGTGTGAACAGTAGGATAGAACTACCCGGTCTTCCCGCGACGTTCTATACCCAGCTCACGTTCCCTGTTTAAGGGTGCGCGATGGTCTAAACCCAGCTCATGTTCCCTGTAGTGTTTAGAGGTGCGCGACGGTCTAAACCCAGCTCACGTTCCCTGTTTATGGGTGAACAGTTTCTCGTATTTCACTTATAGAGAATTTGCAATGGTAATTACATGTACACCAACAAAGTATCGTCCATGAAACTTCTAGAACACTGATAATTATCGATGGGGCTCGTATCCGGGTTGTCTTCAATTTTATCCTAGAATAGCCTAAGCCCTAAGGATGTTGCAAAAATCATATTAGGCTAGCCTAAAATTTGGATAGCCTATCATTATTCATTAAAGACGTCTTTCGCCGCACTAGGCTATTAGAAACAATTTATTAGGGAAAATAGGGACCTAGCCTAGGGTATAGACTCGCCATATTTATAGCCTAGTCCGCATCATTGCATGGAGGAATTTAGGGAATTTTTTTATTTTAACACCACAAATTTTCAGAGTGTTTTTTTATAAAAGAAATTGTTCATTTGCATCAATATATAGTGTTTGCAATTAATTAGAAATCTCGGGAAAACCTATTTTCCCCATTAGGCCTATTAATCGATGTTGAGACACGCCCCCGCCCCCGATAGTGATTTGGAAAGACATTAGCCTAACCTAACAACCTTACCTAACCTAGTATTATGGGTGGGGGATGCTGCCCCCACACCCCCGCTGGTTGAGTACTAATCCCTTAGAAAAAAAACAAACATTGGCTGTCGATTGTAAGAAGGTGAAAATAAGTCGATGAAGTCTACGGTGTTTACTCTGCAATCTTCAGCTTTGATTATACATTGATAACGGGAAAGTACCGTATTGACAACCTTGTTACGAAAATTAAAATTTGATACCATACTTTTATATTAAGTTTTTCCGAGGGTTTAACACATTTTCATATGATCTTTAGAGCTATCGATAACTGGAAGTACTGTATTGACAACCTTGTTACGAAAAATAAATGTTAGTACTGTACCATACTTTTTTATTAGGTTTTGCCGAGGGTTAAAACAAATTTTCTTATGATATTTATAGCATATAGATTCAATATTTATCTTCAAATATATCAACAAAATTTGTGGTATTAAAATAACATTGAACCAAATTTAGTTATCGACACTTCAAAAAACCTGATTAGGCTACACTGAAAAATAACACCAAAATAGGCTAATAGCCTAAGTCCCGACCTTAAAGATGGCAGCAATGGCGGGAGGCGGACGCAAGTTTTTGAGGCTCCGGCATATGTTCATGGGAAAGGATAAATAATACGGAATATCGAGTGCATACGGAGCTAGTAAGGAGAGGAAGGATTCGTGAAGTGTTTGGAAGATATATTACTGTGCTGGAGGGCCCAAGGGGTGATATATAGTGTAATAAGAGTAGAGTAACGGGACAGCGTTAGTGTTGAGATTGTAAACAAACATGGCGGAGGGAATTTCGGGATTGACGGAGGCGGAAGAAAGGCTACAACGTTTTAGTGGGTTTAAGAGCACAGATAATAAGGAGGTTATTAATGTTGTGAAGGATTTGGAAAAGTGGAAGAGTGATACGGAGAAATGGAAGGGGGATATTGGTGAGAAAGTTAAGGTACTGTGTGTACTGTGTGGTGTGTCAGGTGGGGAAGGGAATAGGCCTAGCGAAGGAAGTGAGTGTAGGCCTATTTCGGAAGTTAATAATAGCCTAGAGATGGTATTGAAAAGGGTAGATGAACTGGGAGCAGAGAATATGGCATTGAAGGAGCAGATGAAGGACGATTCAAGGAAGTAAAGGAGTCAACTGCATGGACGGTGGTAGGTGAACAGAAAGTTAAGGATTTGGAGGATATTATGAAAGAGCAAAAGGAAGAAATGAATATGACCAAAAACAGTTTTGAGAGTGCAGTTGTAGGGGTCATGAAGAACAAGGAGAGTGTCGTGAGCGAGGCCATGGACAGGGATAGGGGTGTAATCATGCATGGAGATATAGAGGCTCATATGAATGATAATGGAGTGAGAAAAGTGAGGGATATGGAGAAAGTGAAGGAGGTCATGAAAGGTGTGGATGTGGATGGGAAGGGCAGGTGGAGGAAGTCAGTAGGATAGGTAGATATAAAAGGGGAGAGATGAGACCTATAAGGGTACAGTTTAAAACCAGGGCAGTGGCAGAGACAGTGACAAATTTTAGTTGGAGGCTAAACACAAATGAAGAACTGAAACATATAAGACTAAAGAATGATTAGAGCATAGAACAAAGAAAAAACTAAAGGCATTACAAAAAAAGGCTGATGAAAATAATGGAAAGTTGGGTGAGGAAGATAAGAGGAATTTTTTCTGGAGAGTGAGGGACGGGAAATTGAAGAAGTGGTTTATACGAATAGAAGGTAGGGGGAGATCAGGGACGGAAGAGAATGTGATAGGAGTTGTGACGGAGGAGGAGAACAGGGTGGAGGTGTCACAGGGAGCGACAGGAGACAAAGTTGCAGACCCAGTAGTGCTAAGGGGGGAGTAGGGTACGGAGAGGAGGAGCGGGATGGTGTAGTTGCTGAAGGAATGGTAAATGGATTAAGGATTATGTTTAGTAATGTGGATGTGTTTACCCAGGACAAGAAAAGAGAACTGATATGTTGGTTGCAAGATGAAGAGGAAAAACCTGATGTCATAGCCTTACAGGAAGTAAGACCAAAAAATGCTAGAATTGAAAGGGAACTGGTGGAGTATAGTTTGGAGGGTTTTGAGTTATACGAGAGGAATGCTATTAGAGCAGAGGTTGGAAGAGGTTGTAAGAAAAGAGCTCAAGATTAATGAGGTGGATATGAGACAGCAGTATTGTGAGTATTTGTGTATTGAAGTAAAATGTGCAAGAGGATCAATTCTAATTGCCTCTATATATAGAAGCCCAAATAATAGTAGGGAAGAGGATGATAACCTACTGAAAGCAATGGAGGAAATAGATAATAGAGAGAACAAATATAAGATATTGATTGGAGATTTCAATTTGCCAAGGATCAACTGGGCAAATTGTACTACTCCAGCGGGACAGTGTAGCCTGGAAAACAAGTTTATAGAGAAAGTGAGAGATTGTTTTTTAACGCAACATATTACAGAGATGACAAGATATAGAGATGGGATGCAGGGGAGTGTACTTGATTTGATTTTTAGCAATGAGGAGGATATAGTGGAACATGTCAATGTGGATAGCCCTATAGGTCGTAGTGACCATGCCTGTATAAGCTTTAGTTGCAATATTAAAACAGAGGGATAATAGAAGCAATAAAAAAATATACATGTATGATAGAGCAGATTATGAACTGCTGAGACGGTGTTTGGACATTGACTGGGGAGAATACTTGAACGGTGAAGACGCTGAAGGAATGTGGAGGAAAATTAGAGTTAAACTGGAGAATGCTGTACCGGTATCCAAAATTGTACCAGTAAGGGAATATAAGGATAAAACAAAATTGAGGAAAAGAACGAACCCAGAATTGCCAATGAAAAGAAAGCTTTGGACATTGATTAGAAGAAAGAAACGATTGTGGGAAAGACTAAAATTGTTAAAAAAGAACAGGGGGTATCGTATAAATACGATAGAATATGACTCTTTTGTGATCTTGTATGTCTCTGTGACGTCACGATCTCTCCTACAGCACGACGTAGGACGAGTAGATCGTATATTATAAGATTGTAAATAAGTTAAGTTATAAAAGGCCTAATATGCTATTAAGCAATATTGCCATGGTCTTATGTAGTATATATGAATTTATCGTATATATTAATATAATTTATCGTATAGAGCAACCTAAATGCGGTACGATAATTTGGGCTCCTGGCGGTTTGCCAAGGCAGCAAGGTGAGCTTTTGAGGTACGCCAGAGCCTTCACGAACACCAACCAGTTAACATCTAATTTTCCGCCCTCAGTTGATCGTGCTTTTGTGCCTCTAATCACAATACACATACAGCAATACACACAACTACACCATCACGACGCTCTCATCGACATCATGACTGACTGATAGATAAGCATATTATTCATGTCCATTCCCATGTAATCATTTATTCTTTCTTTAACTTGACTCGTGTCTTGGGACCGAAGTCTCGTTCCCCATTGTCCACCGCCATATTGGGTAAAACGTTCTCCCTTGCCTCATTGCCACGTGGAACTATTGGTGAGTTAATTCCTGGCTAATATTAACCCTTATAACCTTATAACCTTATACCCTATAATTATATACATTTATTATGTGAGACCTTTGGATATAAATTAGCTTGTTTCAGATTGAATTCAATTTAGATATAGAGTATTCATTTAGATTGATTTTATTTGATTCATTATAGCTTAGTAATATTTAACTTCCATTGATAGTTTACCACAGGGGGTCTAGTATAGAAGCTAAAGAAGTGGATCTGCAACGCAGACAAATAAACAATAAAATAAGGTGGGAGACAAGGAGAGGGAGAGAGAGATTGCTAGAAATGTGAAGGATAATCCAAAAATATTCTGGAAGTATATTCAGGAAAAGTTAACAAGGAGAGTAGGTATCCAAGAACTGATAGGAGACTTGGATGATGGGAATAGAGCAGA
This sequence comes from Paralithodes platypus, assembly GCA_032716605.1. NCBI lineage: Eukaryota > Metazoa > Arthropoda > Malacostraca > Decapoda > Lithodidae > Paralithodes > Paralithodes platypus. Next base: position 30,487,790 of record CM064489.1, on the reverse strand, counting down.
AACTGATAAGGAGAAAGCAGAGGTGCTGGGGAAATACTTTGGGGAGGTACTAACAGTGGAGTCGGTTGATGCAGTGCCTACTATTCCCATCAAACAGGCACCAGCACTAGAACTAATAGTTTTCCCATGCTAGAATAAGGAGGGCTATAGAAAAAATGAACAGAAGTAAGTCCCCGGGACCGGATGGGATACATCCAAGAATCATAAAGGAAGGAGGTGAGATGTTAGTAGAGCCATTACATTTTTTATTTGAGGTATCTTTTAATACAGGACAAATCCCGACGGACTGGAGAGAGGCGAACATAACAGCTATATTTAAGAAGGGAAAGAGAAATGACCCAGGAAATTATAGACCAGTTAGTTTGACAAGTGTTGTGTGTAAACTAATGGAAACGGTAATTAGAGAAGGAATAATGGAGCATATGAAATCAAACCAACTTTTCAGTGGGAGACAGTTCGGATTCTTGCCGGGGAGGTCGACAGTACTACTGCAAATTAAGGTGGTAGATGATTGGATGCAAACTCTGGAGGATGGTGATGTAATAAACCTGGTATATTGCGATTTTATGAAGGCCTTCGATAAGGTCCCACATAAAAGGTTAATAGAGAAAGTTAGAAGCTATAGTATAGGGGAGAAATGTGTGAAATGGATAGAAGCCTTCCTTAAAGATCGGAGACAGAGGGTACTGGTGAATGGAATAGGCTCGGGGTGGAGGGAAATTACAAGTGGGGTACCTCGGGGATCTGTGTTGGGACCACTACTGTTCGTTATATTTATCAACGACTTACCTGAAGTTATAACCAATGGAAGTGAGATATACCTGTATGCGGATGACACTAAGCTGTATAGAAGAGTGAGGAGTAAGGAAGATGTGGGTTTGCTTCAAGGAGATGTGGAGGGCATGAAGGGATGGTCTGAACATTGGTTAATGCCTTTTCATCCAAAAAAATGCAAGTACAGTACATGCAGATTGGGACTAGCAAGATAGACAAGGTAGGATACAGTATGTATGAAGCGATGGAGGAAGTGAATGCAGAAAAGGATATAGGAGTAGTGATAGACAATAAGTTAAATTTCTCAGAACATTTAGCGGAAAAGATAAACAAAGCCAATAGAATTGTAGGGATGATAAGAAGGACATTTGTGTCATTTGACGAAGAAATATTCAGGAATCTCTATACAGCGCTGGTTAGGCCGCACCTGGAATATGCGAACCAGGTGTGGGCTCCATACTGTATATGGTAAAGGATATAGAAGCAGTGGAGAAAGTGCAGAGGAGAGCTAGCAAGCTAGTACCAACGTTGAAGAACGCGGGCTATGAACAGAGGTTGAGGACACTGGGACTTCCGACACTGGCATTTTTTTTTTTTTTTTTTTTTTTTTTTCCTATATGATTGAGGGAGGCAAAAGGCATAACTGCCTATAGCGAGTGCCTCCCCCATAGTTGAAAGAGTGACAGGGCCAAAATCAAGGGACGTTCGAGCCAAAATGCCTGGACACACAGAGTTTGAAGCAATTTAAGTCATAGGAAGAGGGAAAGACTGATTCTGGGAGAGAGTTCCAGAGCTCAGCTGTTGAGTAGAAGAAAGTTTGAGAGTAACGTTTCACTCTTGGGTTGGAGAGTTGCACAGAGTAGGGGTGGGATTGAGTTGCAAGACGGGTACCACGTGCCCTACGTAAAGGAGGTGGTATGCACTGGGATAGCTCTGAGGAACACTGATTATTATAGTAGCAATAGAATAGCGAGAGAGATGCAACATTGCGGCGAGAGAGAGAGATTGCAGAGAGTTGGTGAGTGGACGGGAGTTAATGATACGAAAGGCCTTCCTTTCAACTTTGTCTAGGAGAGCGGTGTGAGAGGAACCTCCCCACACATGTGAACAATACTCAATACAAGGGCGCACTATGCCCCTGTACAGTGCAAGAAGCTGTGCAGGGGAAAGAACCCCCTAAGGCGGTTGAGCACACCCAGCTTCTGGGAGGCTGCCTTAGCAAGACTGGTAATATGGTCCTTCCAAATGAGAGCAGAAGAAAAAGAGACACCAAGAATATTGAGAGAAGATGAAGGGTTGATTTTTGTATTGTTGAAGAATAAGGGATAGTCCGCTGGGAGATCCTGACGGGTAGATAGATGGAGAAATTGGGTTTTGGAAGCATTAAAGTTAACAAGGTTTTCTCTGCCCCAATTGGAAATAGTATTTAGATCAGAATTTAAGAGTTCTATGGCTTCATTACGTTTATCGTTGAGGGATTGCTGGCTGGGGCGTTCTGAAAAACTAATGGAGTAGTGTAAGGTTGAGTCGTCTGCGTATGAATGGATGGGAATTAAGGTACAGTTAAGGAGATCATTTATAAAAATTAGAAAGAGAATAGGAGATAGGACAGAGCCCTGAGTTACACCGGAGTTTATAGGGTGAGGAAGTGAACAATGGCCGTCCACAACCGCGGCTATGGAACGGCCGGAAAGGAAATTAGAGACAAAGGCACAGATGGAGGGATAGAAACCGAAGGAGGGTAGTTTAGAAATTAAAGATTTATGCCAGACTCTATCGAAGGCTTTCGATATGTCTACTGCAATAGAAAAAGTCTCACCGAAGTCCCGAAAGGAGGATGACCAAGAGTTAGTAAGATATGAAAGAAGATCACCAGTAGAGCGACCCTTAAGGAAGCCATACTGGCGATCTGAGAGCAGATTATGAGAAGAGAAATGCTTAAGAAATTTGGAAGTAAGAATAGTTTCAAAAACTTTAGAAAGACAAGAGAAGCAATTGGACGATAGTTGGAGGGTTGAGAGCGGTCACCCTTCTTTGGGACAGGTTGAATGTGAACAAACTTCCAGCATGAAGGGAAGATGTTAGAGGATAGACAGAGACGAAAGAGTTTGCCTAGGCAGGGAGTCAGCACGGAAGCACAGTTTTTGAGAACAATAGGAGGAACACCGTCCGGACCGTACGCCTTATTAGTGTTAAGCCCAGAGAGGGTAGAAAGTACATCTTTAGAAGAGATTAGGATATTAGGCATAAGTAAGAGAGAGGAGGGCGAAGAGGGAGGAATAGCACCGGAATCATCCAAGGTGGAGTTTCTAGCAAAAGTTTGAGCAAAGAGTTTAGCTTTGTCAGAGGAAGAAGTGATGGTTGTGCCATCAGAGTGGGAAAGGGGAGGGAAAGACGAGGAAGAGAAATTGTTGGAGAGGTTTTTGGCTAGATGCCAGAAAGCTTGGGAAGAGCTAGAGTTGGATAGTTCAGTGCATTTATTATTGATGAAAGAGTGTTTGGCAAGTCGAAGAACAGATTTGGCTTGATTCCGGACAGAAACATATGAAGAATGAGAGTCTTGAGTTTTAAGGCGTCAGTACCATTTGAATACTTCCTCCTTATTGCGGACAGCAGTAGAACAGGCGTGAGTAAACCAAGATTTTTTAGCATTAGTCTGAGAGAAAGAGAATGGAATGTATGCTTCCATGCCTGATAGGATTACCTCGGTAATGCGTTCAGCACTCTCCGAGGGTCCTCGGCCACGGAAGCAGAAATCATTCCATGGGAAATCAAAGAAGTACTGCCGGAGAGCCTCCCAGTCGGCAGCGCCAAAGTGCCACAAGCGCCGCCGGCTAGGAGGATCGGGTGGCCGTACTGGAGAGATAAGTTTATGGTCGAAGGAGCCCAAAGGAGAGAAAAGATCGACAGTATAAGAAGAAGGGTTAGAAGTTAGAAACAGGTCAAGAATGTTGGGCCGATCTCCGATGCGATCCGGGATACGGGTGGGTTGCTGAACTAACTGCTCTAGGTCATTTAGGATAGAAAAGACGTAAGCTTGTTCACCAGGTGGATCAGTAGTGTGAGAGGAGAGCCATTGGCGGTGGTGAACGTTGAAATCTCCTAAGATGGAGATTTCTGAGAAAGGAGAAATGGATAGAATGTGTTCCACTGTAGAGTTTAGATAGTCAAAGAATTTGGGAAAGTTGGTAGAGTTAGGGGAAAGATAGACAGCACAGAAATATTTAGTAGGAGAAAGAGAGGGGATATGATAGAGACTTTTAAGATAGTGTCTGGAAAGTATGATGAGGATGTGTGTGAAGGTATCTTCTTTATGCGGGAGGGAACAAGAACGAGAGGACACTCTAAGAAAATTTACAAAGAAAGAAATAGGCTTGAAAAGGCAAAGAACTCATTTTGTGATAGAGTGGTAAATGAGTGGAACGCGCTGCCCCAGTATGTAGTCGATTCCGAATCAATAAGGAAGTTTGAAAGTAATCTTGATAAAGCATGGGAAGACAAGATTTGAAGTTTGATTATAAAGCAAAAATACAGAATAGTAAAAATGTTGCGTCTGCTGCCGCCGCCGCCAACACAGTGAACGACCGCAGTAGTGCAAATACTGGCACTGAGCTGGATACACAGGCCTAGTTTGCCCTTTTCCAGAGGATCTACTGTAAGAAACTGTAAACGGGATGGATGTAGTTACCGGGTGTACGGTCGCCGCGGTTAACTTCGCGTCTATTTTGATGGCAATTTTTTCGGTTATTTGCCCCCTGCTGGCAATATATATGATAATGACAATATGTCATGGAGGGGGTGAGGGGGGGCACAGCCCCCCCTCAACACATTATTGTATCCAATGGCATTCAAAATAGACGGGAACATGATTATGATTGCAAAGGTCCGACGCCTCCCCCGCCGCCGTCATGTTTACATTTGTCGATCGCCGTAGTTAAGTTTGCGTCTATTTTGACGGCGATTTTTTCGGTAATTTGCCCCCTGCTGGCAATATACTGTATATGATGATGACAATATGTCATGGGGGGTGAGGGGGGGCCCTCAACATATTGTATCCAAAGGCAGTCAAAATAGACGGGAACATGATGGCAAAGGTCCGACGCCAGTACACGTAGTGTAAACGATGATGGCGGTACACCCGATCTTAAAATTGTTGCCCCTTAACCCTCCTGGCCCGGGCTAGCTCTCCTAATGACAGTGCGGCGTACCCGGGCGATCTGGCCGAAAAACGTCTAGGCCTAGGCTACCGTATTTTGTTTAATTTTAACTGCTAGAAATTTCCCACGCATCTATAAATGTAGTGCGGTTTCCAATCTGTAGACTGGCGTTGAGTAGAGCTCTCTATGTCAACTGGTTCAGTTGTGATGACGATTTTAGTGGAGAGCATTTTCAGGCAATGTTAGCAATACGACGATCTTTTCACTACTGAAACAACGGCATACAGACATACAATAACAAACGAGTCTTCTCCTTCTTGTTTTCGGAGGTGCGGTGACGCAACGATCGGCTTTGTTTACATGCGTCGGACGCACGGCGTTCAGACCAAGCTGAATAGGCTTTCAAGCTTACTGTCTATTAAAATGACACCCGGGTACCGGCCCATCTGCCGTGGTGTCATATTAAAATGACACCCGGGGAGGAAGGGTTAAACAAAGCAGTGCCAGAAAATTTACAAAGAAAGAAATAGGCTTGAAAAGGCAAAGAACTCATTTTGTGATAGAGTGGTAAATGAGTGGAACGCACTGCCCCAGTATGTAGTCGATTCCGAATCAATAAGGAAGTTTGAAAGTAATCTTGATAAAGAATGGGGAAGACAAGATTTGAAGTTTGATTATTTTATTTTTTATTTTTTGTAAGAGACAATGAACGGAGGAAGGAAAAACACAGATAAAACAAAAAGGTCCATGTGCCTAAAGGCATCCTCCATTCATAAAATGTTTGTAACAACTGGATTTAAACATTTGTAGATTGTAAGTTTGTGGAAAGCAATTCGAGGGAAGTGAATTCCAAAGAGTAGTAGCTCTGGGGATAAATGAATTCTGATAAGCAGAAGTTCTGCATTGTGGAGGAGAAAGTGTAAATTCATGGGCGCTCTCAGCTGCCCTAGTTCTACGGGGAAAGATGTGGAGAGGCGGCACAATTGAAGCAAGTTCCTCGGAACAATTGCTGTGAAAATATCTGTAGAATAATGCAAGGGATGCAACGTTTCTTCGTATGGATAATGTAGGAAGGTCCTGTGTGATTGCAGGGTTATTGATTAATCTAATAGCTTTATTTTGAATTTTGTCCAACTGCCTCAATGCAACCACTCCACTTCCACTCCACAGAGGTGAACAGTAATCCATCTGAGAACGCACATGACTTATATATCACGGCCAACTGCTCGTCAGTGAAGAATTCTCGAACTCTGTACAGGAGTCCCAGTTTTTTAGAGGCATTCTTAGCAATGCTTCTAACATAATGTGTCCAGCTCAAGTTAGTAGTTAATGTTACACCGAGAATGTCAATACTAGGGGAAGTGGGAATATTTACATCATTAAAAATATATGGGAGTCAGTGAGATTCTGTCGGTTAGAAAATTGAATGTATTTGGTTTTCTGTGCATTAAAGGAAACTAGATTATTTTGTCCCCATCCATTAATTCTAGAAAGGTCTTGGTTCAGAGAAATTGCAGTGTTTATTTTTGAATTTATAAGATCGGGTTGGGTGAAAGAATTGGTAAATGTGAAGGAACTGTGGAGTGTTGAGTCATCTGCGTAGGAATGTATTGGATTATGAGTGGTAGATATGAGATCATTGATATGAATGAGGAACAGAATTGGGGCCAAAACTGATCCCTGGGGAACACCAGCATTTATTGAGTGAAATTGAGAATAAGGCCATCTACCATTACACGTATTTTTCTGTTATGAAGATAAGAAAATTAGTGGAACTAATGATGCAAGGCCGTAGTGTGACATCTTCGACAATAAGGATTGATGCCAGACTCTATCAAATGCCTTTGATATATCCAGTGCTATTGTATGTGTTTCACCATGTTGGTCTGTAGCTTGGTTGATTTGATGCGTAAGAAGGCAAAGCATGTCTGCAGTTGATCGACATCGTCTAAAACCATATTGCCTATCACTGATTAATTTATTATTCTCAAGATGCTTAATTATGTGATTATTTAATATAATTTCAAAGACTTTACCAAGAGTGGAAGTTATAGCTATTGGTCTGTAGTTTGATGGATCTGAAGAGGCACCTTTTTTAGGAACTGGATGGATGTTTGCTTCTTTCCAGGGTACTGGGAAGCATGAGGTATGAGTACACAGACGGAAAAATGTTGCCAATACAGGAGCGAGCACCAAGGAGCAATTCTTAAGTACTATTGGAGGAATTTCATCTGGACCAGGAGCCTTATCTACTGAGAGATTCTGCAAAATAGTTTTGACATGTCTGGTGTGGATCTTAAGTGAGGGAATTTCAGGCGAATTAAAATTAAGTACAGGGACATCTTGATTTAAGGTTGAGTTGGTGGAGAAAATATCCGCAAGAAGGTTAGCTTTACCTCGTGGGTCACTTACAAGATTGCCAGTCGGAGATTTTAATGGTGGAATGGATGAAGCAGTAGTGAAGTTGGATTTAAATGAGTTAAGAGTAGACCAAAATATTTTGTTATCATTTGGATTATTTAGAAGTTTATTTGCCTGCTTGTGGAGAAAGTTTGATTTAGTTAGGTTTAATACAGTTTTGGCATGATTTCTGATGTTTCTAAAGTAATTAAAGGCTTCTTGAGTTTTTGATCTTGTGTATGCATTGTAGGCTATTGCTTTTTGTTCAGTTACTCTAGCACAATTATGGTCAAACCATTTAGGTGAATTAGATCTGTTACTGTACTTTTGATGAGGAATAAAAGTTTCCATTCCAATTTTTACAAAATCTTGTATGTGGCTCAAGGTGGAGTGTGCATCATTAGAAAAGAAAGAGGTCCAGGGAATATCAATAAAGAAACCTTGAAGATCCTCCCAGTCTGCCCTATCGTAATGCCATTTAGTCACCAAAACAGGTTCAGAGTGGGAAGGTGTGGTAGGTGATAGACAGGTGGCCTGTATCAGACAGTGATCAGAAGATCCAAGCGGGGACCTCACTGTAACATCATAATTTTCTGAATTGGTTGTTAAAAATAAGTCCCGTAGGTGGGAATTATGATTAGGATTATCTGGTACACGGGTGGGTTGGTTGACTAGCAAAGCAAAAATACAGAATAGTAAAAAAATTGCGTCTGCTGCCGCCGCCGCCAACACCGTGAACGACCGCAGTAGTGCAAGTACTGGCACTGAGCTGGATTCACAGGCCTAGTTTGCCTTTTTCCAGAGGATCTACTGTAAGAAACTGTAAGTGCGTCCAATGAATCTTTCGACTTTACCTCCTTCTTGTTTTGAACGATCCGGTGAGTGCGATTCACCCAATAGCCTAAAAGGCGTGAGCGTTACTCACAAAAACGAAATACCGGCAACCAGTTTTTGCCCCCTTACAGATCTACATATATGAGGATGACAATAAACCAATGGGGGATGAGGGGGGCGTTGCCCCCTCAACCCATCGTGTATCCAATTTATCCCACAATTTCCCTTGCCTACTGTAAAAGCTCGATTCGCCCAATAAATGGCGCCATTTGATGCTGTATCTTCAGATTAATTAATAATGGGTAAGTTAATGCAAATCCTCCACTCAAACCATGAAAAACAACAATAAAAGGGATGGATGTAGTTTACGGGCGTCTGCGGTCGTCATGTTTACATATGGCGATTGCCGCGGTTAACTTTGCGTCTATTTTGACGGCAATTTTTTTTTGTTATTTGCCCCCTGCTGGCAATATATATGATATGACAATATACTTTGCCCCCCCTCAACATATTATTGTATCCGAAGGCAGTCAAAATAGACGGGAACATGCTGGCAAGCGTCCGCCCCGGCTCCGCGTATTGTAAACAAGGCTGGCATTACGTCCGAATTCTACAGTCTACCCTTGGGTTCTACTCATGTGGTGATAGGCTGGTCTATCAGAGTGAGAGCTGAGCGATCTCTGCCATACCCATAGCTTACTCTGACTGTTCCTTTCGCGTATATATTTTCTAGATCTCAAGTGGCGGCGTCTCTTCCGTGGATTGACCTCCCTACTGCCAACCTTAGAGGTTGGCAGACTGGGAGTTAAAGCGTTACATTTTCCCTTTTCCCCTCAACTTTCCCTTCTTAATTGTTAAGGGGCACAGGGCCCTGGGTGGAACTTTGGTATCCCTGGCGTTTCCGCACCCTCCTCAGCCCCTCGCCTGGGAGCGGCTTCGGTCACCTGGGCTTTCTTGGTGGTAAAGCTGGGAGGGTTCTGTTGGGGCGCTTGGTTATGGCCTTGGCCTTGCTTGGGACTTTGGGGCTGCTCGGCCAGACAACCTGGGGAACAACAACAAACCTATCCTAGTATTATGGGTGGGGGCTGCCGCCCCCACACCCCCGCTGTTGACGTCAAATGTCGGATGTCGTCTCCAAGGGGCAGAATGCCTTAGCAACGACAGCTCCCTGAAGATTTAAGTTTATTTAATATTTCCTAGTGTACATTCAATGATTTTATCTTTCTTATTTAGATGTCAAACTTTTAATTATTATTTCTCTCTTCGCCCGGTAACAACTCATTCACAAGACAATGTTTACATTTTTTACTTTTAGATTTTCGGTGTATTTGTCTGTGAAGTGGGTATTTTTTCAATTTGTCGATAACGAAAATCCTCCATGCGGTCTACTGTATATGGGGAAAATATAACCAAAACTTCCACTAATTTTCCCATGGTTTTTCTTTTTTGTTTTAGGTAGTTTTCATCATTATACAGTGGAGCCCCCATTTTCGCTACACCGGTCTTCGCTGATTCAATTCTCGCGCCACACACCAAATATTCCCAATTTCAATTCTCGCGCCAAAAGCCTCAATTCTCGCATCAAAATCCCAGCCAAAACCCGAAAAAATAGGAAAAATAACGAAAAACTCAACATAAAACTAGAAAACAAACAAAAACAATAATTTTGTTTTAACATAACGAAAGAATCTGCCAGGTGCTTGCCGTTTAGAGACGAAATCCGAGTGAATCCGAGATCCGATCGTCAAATGCACAAGATGCCGCCATCTTTGTATGACGTTATCACTAAGCAGACGCTTGCAGTTTAGCTAGTATCTGTGTTGACAAAACAACCGTTTGCAAGCTTTTTTGTGCCTGAACCCCTTATCTCTCGCGTTTATTATAACCTCTAGTACATCTAGTGATAGGGATGGTTGGCCTGGTGGTAGCAATGAAGGAATTTCATGCTCAAAACACAGAGCAAAGACCAGTCCATGTCGGACGAAAGCGATTGAAATGCCTAGCCTAGACGATGTTAGCCTAGGCTAGGCTAGGCTAAATATGACAATGATTTATAATAAAATCTGTGTGGTAAGTAATCTTCTCATAATACTTATTTATACGTCTTTTCCTCATAATATGTATTTATTGGATGTATTTGGGGCGAAATGGGTACTTGAGGGGTGGCTGGACGAATTTAGAACCTAGGCCTAGGCTAGGCCTAAACAAATTTGCATAATAGAAACAATGCCCCAATCTACAGTATTTATGGTTAGGACTGTCATTTAGCCATGTCTACATTATTATTTACAATGCATAAGATTTAGGCCTAGGCTACTTGATGTAGCCTAGACAAAAAACATGTTTTCATAGCCTAACACTGGGAAAAGGTGCGGTAATTGTTTAGATATTGGGCCTTGTTTTGTCTAGTTATTAAAAACTTATTTTATGGTGTATTATATGATACAGTATAGGCTAATGCATAAAATTTAATTTGTGTACAATAAAACATGTTTTCATAGGCAAAAAATAGAAAAAGACGCAAATTTTGGCATGAGCACGGAACCGATTGAATTTTCCCCATAAGAACAGTGCGAGTGAGAGCAGTGGAAATGAATTACTTAAGGAGTGCGTGCGGAGTTACATGGAGGGATAGACAGACTAATGAGGAAGTAAAAAGGAGGTGTGGTGTGGAGGTAGATGTGCTGGAAAGTGTGAAAAGGAACAACTTGAGATGGTTCGGCCATATGGAACGTATGGAAAGCGAGAGAATGACTAAGAGGGTGTACGAGAGTGAGGTGGAGGGACAGAGGGGGAGAGGTAGACTGAATATGAGGTGGAAGGATGGAGTGAGGAAGTACATGAACGAGGGCGGTGCTGGTTGGGGGGAGGGGCGTCAACTGACTGGGGACAGAGGTGCATGGGGGCGGTTCGTTCGTGGCCACCCCTTCGGGGATCACGGCGTCAGGCAATAGATAGATAGATAGAACAGTGCCCCGATCTTGGCTGTTTCAATCCTAGCTCTATTTCTGCGGAACCGATTAGCAGCTAGGATGGGGGCTTCACTGTACAGTAGTTGAAATTAGTTACTGTACAATCTCCGGAAATTTTTATTTCTCCCATTATCCAACAATCTTAAAACACTCAGATGTAAGTAATTTTCAGAGTAAATATACAATATTTTTTGCCTTTGGATACAGGATGGGTTGAGGGGGGCTTTGCCCCCCCTCAAACCCCCCCCCCATGAATGATTGAAATCAGCATCTATTTTAACAGTAGGGGGCTTAATAAGAGTTTCACTGCCGTCAATAGGGAGAAGTTATAGGGAGAGTTTTTTTTTTTTACAGTACTTTATATAGTGCACATAAAATGTATCTCCGGAGGTTGAAACACATTTTAATATGATCTTTGCAACATCCTTATTCTATAATAGCCTTCAAATATTGAGAAATAATTAGTGGTAGTTTCGGTTATACAGTAAGTACCGTATATGGAGAAAAATATGGCGAATCTATTGGTGCCTATTTTCCCTAATAAATTGTTTCTCATAATGCTGTGCAGTAGTGACGTTTAAAATAACCAACGTTTTTTTAATTTGGTTTCCGACGAGAATAAAGAAGCGCGTTTGGGCCGAAAATCTATTGGTGCCTATTTTTTCCTAATAAATTGTTTCTCATAACGCTGCAGTAGTGTCGTTTAAAATAACCAACGTTTTTTTAATGTGGTTTCCGACGAGAATAAAGAAGCGCTTTTGGGCCGAAATCGGAAGTTGGCCGCCTCTTCCGATCGTCGGTGGTTTGTTGACACTACGCTCGACGTTATAGTTAAGTTTGCAGTTATGTTTTTGCCCCTTGCTGGCCATATAGTCTATATGACGATGACAATAAGTCTAGGGGGGGTGAGGGGGGCCCCTGCCTAAATTTTAATTGAACCGCCAATACAGTAGGGTCCCGCATAAAACGTGTTCGCATAAAACGAGTCTCGATTAAAACGACCGACCTAAAATTCGCTTTGTACGAAATATCGTCGCTTTGTATGAAATGTCGTTCGCTTTGTACGAAATATAGTTCGCTTTGTACGAAATATCGTTCGCTTTGTACGAAATATCGTCGCTTTGTATGAAATGTCGTTCGCTTTGTACGAAATATAGTTCGCTTTGTACGAAATATCGTTCGCTTTGTACGAAAATTTTCGCTTACAGTGAACATTGACGATATTGCGCCACCAAAATGCTGTGTTCACATAAAACGAAATCGCATAAAACGCCCTCGTTTATCGACCATAAACTCGTTTTATGTGAGACCCTACTGTATTAGGAAATTAGTTAGATGCACGAACTAGCCTACTACAGTATAACCTGGAGCGCTACATCAACGTTTAACGATAGACGTTACTCCCGCGAATGCAACTTTTCCACTGAGTTATCTTTATATTTCGTCTAATACTATTAATATTAAAGTATCCCCATGTTTCTTTTAGTGTTTTGTACATCAGAAAAGGGTATAGCTCGGTGTCGGATGCGTGGAAACCGAAAACAATTATGTATTAAATCCTCGGTGGTACCTGTCAAATGCGTGTCTCTATAGTAAAATTGTACCTAAAATTGTTTTCAACCATCGTAAATGCATTAGCCTATATGGGCACTAGGCTAGGCCTATAAAAAGCACTAAAACAGACATTCTTGGTAAAATAAAACAGTGTGACAGTCACGAGTTTTAGCATTTATTATTAGCCTAGGCCTTATTATTTTGGTCAAAAGTCTATGCATTTTAGGTCTCGTATGAGTTTGTTCTATTATAATCCTTTTTTTCATCAGTTCCTTCATTGCTTAGTGTGTTTTAACCCTCTCCGACATATGACGCAATTTTGAGCCTATTAGGGATACTTTAACCCCTACACCACGGAAGGGCTCTTGAACGCCCATAAAAAAGCATATAACAGGTACCCGGAAAGGCTCTTGAACGCCCAGTGGTTCAAAGCCTGTGAGCTTCGTGTGCGAGGCGTCGGTCCGACGCATGTAAACAACAGCCGGCTGGACCGACGCCCCGCATCTCCGGCCACAAGAAGGAGAGCGTCGCTTGTTCGTGTGTGCCTGAATGTTGTTGTTAAGTATCGAAAAGTAGTGTAAAGTGGCTGTTTTTGCCATAAAGTTATCTCCAATGAAAACATCATCACAACTCAACCAGTTGACTTAGAGAGCTCTACTTAACGCCATTCTACAGGTAAATAACACATCTACGCTTGGGGATGCGCGGGAATGCGGGAAGCAGTCAGAATAACAAATATACGGACGGCGGGTGCCCAACCCCGAAAAGTGTTGAAATAGGGGAGCTATCCCCCCGCCAAAGGCGGCTTTCTAGGGCCTTTCCTAGCTGATGCTGAGAGGATTGGGTTCTAGTCATGTGGTGATGGGCTGGTCTATTAGAGTGAGAACTGAGCAATCTCTGCCATACCCATAGCTTACTCTGACTGTTCCTTTTACTTATATATTTTCTAGATCTCAAGTGACGGCGTCTCTAACGTGGATTGACCTCCCAATCTACCAAGATTGGAAGCCAAAGCGTCACATTTTTCCCTTGCCCCTCAACTTTCTCTTCATAATTGCTGAGGGACACAGGGCCCTGGGTGGGGCTTTGGATTCCCGGGCATTTCCGCACCCTCCTCAGCTCCCCGCCATGGAGTGGCTTCGGTCACCCAGGCTTTATTGTGGTCGGCGGGGAGGGTTCTGTGGGGGCGCTCGGTTATGGCCTTGGCCTTGCTCAGGGCCTTGGGGCTGTTCGGCCAGGCAGCTTGGGGAACAACAACAACAACAACAACAACAAATATACGGTAGCCTAGCCTAGACGTTTTTTGGCCAAAACACCCGGGTTTCGGGGAATATTTATGTAATGCGTAGCCGGGGCTGGAGGGTTAAAGCCTTTGTTACCATCAGGGGTATTTAGAAACCTTTAGTTTAGTTACTTCAACCTCTGCAGTTGTCTTTGAGTTAGCTGTGGGCAGAAAACTAATTTTGGAGAGGTAATTATAAGAGTGAGAGAACTCTATATCTTATTGCTAATCTGGCAACCTCTGCGTCATATGTGCGTGAAAGGGTTAAGGTGTCTTTCCGGCAAGAATGTTAAGTGCGAGCGTACCGCCATCCTTGTTTACACTATGTGTAGTGGTGTCGGACCTTTGCCATCATGTTCCCGTCTATTTTGACTGCCTTTGGATACAATAATATGTTGAGGGGGGGCTTTGCCCCCCCTCACCCCCCCCCCATGACATATTGTCATCATCATATATATTGCCAGCAGGGGGGCAAATTACCGTCAAAATAGATGCGAACTCAACCACGGCGATCGACAAATGTAAACATGACGGCGGCGGGGGAGGCGTCGGACCTTTGCAATCATGTTCCCGTCTATTTTGAATGCCATTGGATACTATACTATGTTGAGGGGGGGCTTTGCCCTCCCCCTCACCCCCCCATGGCATATTGTCATCATCATATATATTGCCAGCAGGGGGCAAATAACCGAAAAAAATCGCCGTCAAAATAGACGCGAAGTTAACTGCGGCGATCGCCCTATGTAAACATGACGACCGTACGCCCGAACTCTACATCCATCCCGTCTTTCCTTCTGCAAATGCTTTTTTACCCATTATTTAGCAATATTAAAACAAGTCCCCCAAACACCATATTTTGTTATTACCCTAACCTAACCTGGGGGTTGCCGCCCCCATACCCCCGCTGGTCTTAGCATTGATATAGACGATGACAAAATACCGTAAAATGGGGTAACTTCGGACATTTTTCGAGGTTTTTTAACAATTTCTCCTGAGTGTAAACACATTATAGAGATTTAACTAGGTCAAGTGATGTATGGTGATAGTGCGCCGTAATCCAGGAAGCCTCCTAAAATTATCCCCCATAATAAGAGAGCTATCCTTATCGATGTCCGAAGTTTTCTTGAAAAGTTGAAAACTTCGGACATGTATGGATAACTTCGGACATACGGTGATTTCTTATGGAAAATGATTGCCAAGAAAGCTGGGATAACTCCGGACAAATGGAGGAGAACTTCGGTCGTACGTTCGTGGCCTTATTTCATTCATTTTTCTGCTCCTACTATTTTATATGAATATTTTATTATTGCTGCTTATTCCTGTCCGATGTTTTAGTGGAAAATGCACAGTCAATACTTTTAGGCCTGTATTATCAGTATAGGAGGGGGTTATATGCGATTTTTAACATATATTCTGTTTGGATCGGTTCTCGTTAGGCATTGAGCTCACTCTTAGAAAATATTGAGCAGGAAAAATAACCAATGCTGTCTAATCAATAACTCGAAAATTAACTAGGCCTAGTGAAAATATATAGGTATGTATACTATATCACTGCATATACACTTTTATGAATTTGACAATTTTTATAGGTAGGCCTATAACGTATTTGTTGGTGTTTCTTTCGGCAGATACATTTTTTTTTGGACAAGATTATAGGTTTGACTCCTGCAAGGAGATAAAGAAAACCTAATATTTAGTAGTGGCCCCGGAATCATTGACGATATGCCTATTACATAAGGCTACCTCTTCAAATGCCCATAAGCGCAGTTTGAAACTACCGCCGCAGAGCTCAGAGGAACCTTCATCATAAGCACACTCTAAATCACTCATGGATTCGTCTTTATGATTGGGTTCTCACTACGAAAAAACTTAATAAAAAATAAAAATCAATTAAGAATAACTATACATAAAGCTTTCCATTTCTGTGGATGTACTTTTTGTGGATTCTGGACCAGACGCTGAAACGTGCGTCATTCCATCTTCAACTGACATATCAAGTATAATAAAATCCTTAATACATCAACGAATGGGAAGGGGATGGTCGGGAGGGCCCCAATCGTCAATGATTCCGGGGCCACTACTAAATATTATTTTTATTAATCTCACCACCACACCCCCAATGAAATTAATTAAAGTATATATGATCCACCGGGATTCGAACCCGGGTTATCACACACATATTTTTGCCACCTTAACCATTACACCACCAGGACGGTTAAAGGTTTATGCACACGCCTACGACTTATTATCCATTCTCGAATACTGGATATTAATCTAATCATGTTCATATTCCCAACCGCACTATGGTAGCCTACTGTTTAAGTGAGAGGAAAGAATATTCATGGGGCACAGATCATATAGACCGGCCTCTCGAAGAAATATCCCTAAACCTACTAATAATATTATTTTTATTAATCTCACCACCACACCCCCAATGAAATTAATTAAAGTATATGATCCACCGGGATTCGAACCCGGGTTATCACACACATATTTTTGCCACCTTAACCATTACACCACCAGGACGGTTAAAGGTTTATGCACACGCCTACGACTTATTATCCATTCTCGAATACTGGATATTAATCTAATCATGTTCATATTCCCAACCGCACTATGGTAGCCTACTGTTTAAGTGAGAGGAAAAAATATTCATGGGGCACAGATCATATAGACCGGCCTCTCGAAGAAATATCCCTAAACCTACTAATAATATTATTTTTATTAATCTCACCACCACACCCCCAATGAAATTAATTAAAGTATATATGATCCACCGGGATTCGAACCCGGGTTATCACACACATATTTTTGCCACCTTAACCATTACACCACCAGGACGGTTAAAGGTTTATGCACACGCCTACGACTTATTATCCATTCTCGAATACTGGATATTAATCTAATCATGTTCATATTCCCAACCGCACTATGGTAGCCTACTGTTTAAGTGAGAGGAAAGAATATTCATGGGGCACAGATCATATAGACCGGCCTCTCGAAGAAATATCCCTAAACCTACTAATAATATTATTTTTTATTAATCTCACCACCACACCCCCAATGAAATTAATTAAAGTTTATCTCCTTGCAGGAGTCAAACCTATAATTTATTAGTGGCCCCTTCATCATTGACGATATGCCTGATATCTCAAGACTGGAGGGGGACATTCGTAATCATATCATAACCATTGCAAATAATATAGGCAGATAAACAAACAACCACATAGGGTACGAGTACCAATGCAGACGCATTTTTACATACTTTTTTTTGTTTACGAGTTGCTTCCGCTTGCCTATAAGAGATAGGAAATTGAGGGTAAGGGGGATAAATAGCAAAAAGCTTATATTTTCACCAGGCACTAACATTTTTACTTTATATCATATTGTGTAGGAGAGAGAAGATAAATAAGAGATGCATCCCCTTAGGGCAGCAAAATCCTAAGGGGACGCCCCTGGTCCTAAGGAGACGCAGGTATGTTTAAAACACAAAAACACACATAAAATGATATAAGTACTTACCTCATGGGTACCAGAAACAAAGCATGGTACTTTTGGTGGTAAGTTGACAATGCTAAAGCAATAAAACGGACTGACATAGGCCTTATTATATATATTATTAGAGAGACATAAAATATTACTAAACATACTAATTGCTCATTGTAGGCCAATAACAAAACAGTTTAGAGGATGCAGGGAAGGTATATATGTAACATGCATGCTAATACGAGGTTTTAAATCAAGCATCAGTCGCCAACCCGGGCATATTTGGGGAAAATAGCGATAGGAAATGGGTGGAGGGCCTGGAAATATAGTCTATTTTTTCATCACTAGGCTGACAGGGCCCACACAAACATTTAACTGTGTGGCAAGAACATGCTTAATGTGATTTTGAATTGCTGAGGGGGTAAAAGGGGTACGTCTCCTTAGGGCCAGCAAAAAATTCTGGAGGTCCTATAGAGACGCATTTTTCAAACTGTTGCCATACCTCACTGGTAGAAAGCCATTCTCCCCAATATGTATGGTGTAATTAGGGTCGAGTTTCCTTCACCCAGGATAAAATAAAAGGTTATTATGTTTAATAATGTTAACAAAATAAACAAACATTTACAAGGACCTAAGGAGACGCAACGCGGCTGCCCTAAGCAGACGCGTGCGTCTCTATAAATGCGTCTCTATAGGGCACTGAGTTCTACTTAAGGCAGCTTCGTCAATGGTGAAGGAAACTCAACCTTATTTATACCAGACATAGAGGAGAGTATGCTATGTTACCAGTGTGGTGTACGACCTTCTGGCATCAATTTGAAAAAATGCGTCTCCATTGGACTTTGGGTTTTTTGCTGGTCATATGGGGACGCACCCTCACCCCCCTTCAGCCGTGCAAGTAAAAGCCTTTTGATCATGCAGTGTTATACTTCAACTCATGCACTATCAACCTGCAGTAATAGAAACGAGATTCAAATTAGGGAACTGTAAGAAATTTAGCTTTTAAAAAAAAAAAAATCCTTAGGTTTTCGTAAGGAATTTGCGAAAACATGACATTTTTTAAGTTCATCTCATCTCACACAATAACATATGAAAATAATAAGCTGGTACTATGTGAGCATATTAGGTGATAGTTAAAGAATATTTTGGCCCACCATTCATGCATCTATCTACTCATCCTATGCCTGTGCAAGTTTTTTTGTTTCAAGTGCGTCTCCTTTGGGCAATGCGTCTCCATTGGTACTCGTACCCTAGTATTCTCACTTGTAAAAAAATATATTTTTGTATAAACTGTATACAACATATAAAAAGGGGTACAAGCAGGGGCGTGCTTAACCCTCCAACCCCGGCTAGGGTAGATCGTGACTGTACTCTGTGTCCGGGGGTTTTGAGGAATTTTGGTCCATGTTGATTCACCTGTTACTCCTGAAATACATGACACAAAGTTATAAAAAAAAAAAAAAAATTTGCACAAACCTTCATGTGTAGAATGCCGTTGAGTAGAGGTCTCTAGCCCAAGTGATTGCATAATGGCGAGCGCGGGAAGTGGAGTGATTTTTATGCGGGAAAATCTTCCCGCGTTCGGATGCGTCGCCTTGGCCCAGGCCCCGGCTTGGCTAACCTACTGCGCACTTAGCCACTCGTCGCGCCAGAGTTTTTACCTCCCGGAGGCGATTTTATTTATTGATAGTGATGTTATTATAGTTATTTGGAGTCCAATTATATAAAATATGTGTATTAGGCTATCATTGTCAATAATATTTCACATTTTCACTCGATACCGTAGTTTTTATGAGTAATTGAGGCTGGTTATTGTTATATTAGGCAGTGATTATTCGTTATCACAGGTGTTTATTATACTTTGGCCATCTAATATTAGTTCGTGTGTCACTTTCACTTTGGTAAATATGCTTGAGAGAGTGTCACTGATAATGCTCATTTTCACTTGATACGGTACATTTTATTAGTAATTGAGGTAGGTTATTGTTATATTAGGCAGTGATTATTCGTTATCACAGGTGTTTATTATACTTTGGCCATCTAATATTACTTCGTGTGTCACTTTCACTTTGGTAAATATGCTTGAGAGAGTGTCACTGTCACTGATAATGCTCATTTTCACTTGATACGGTACATTTTATTAGTAATTGAGGTAGGTTATTGTTATATTAGGCAGTGATTATTCGTTATCACAGGTGTTTATTATACTTTGGCCATCTAATATTACTTCGTGTGTCACTTTCACTTTGGTAAATATGCTTGAGAGAGTGTCACTGTCACTGATAATGCTCATTTTCACTTGATACGGTACATTTTATTAGTAATTGAGGTAGGTTATTGTTATATTAGGTACTGATTATTCGTTATCACAGGTGTTTATTATACTTTGGCCATCTAATATTATGTCATGTGTCACTTTCACTTAGTTATATGCTTTGTAAACGTTTTATATAGAATTTATTGTGTCTTTTTTCACTTATTTATATATGTTTTCATAATACATGACTTTTTTATCACAATACATTGTTTTATTTCCACTTGTTGCCTATATACATACATATTGTCAGTCTTTGGTACTTTCACTATGATTATTAGTTAGTACTCCTGCTTGGTGTGGTATTCAGCAAAGCACGGTATAGCACATAGTGACACCTGGCACTCCACACACTGCATGGTGGTCTTTTTCTGCTTCCTCGGCCTCACCTGGCTGTTCCAGCAGACATGGCACCGCCTTCTGCTAATGGTGACTCCATCTCGTTCCAGAGGCAGGTAACCGAGCTTGTGCACATTTAGATACTGTGCACACTGCATACGGTCCTGAACGGGGCGCCCAGGTTGTGCCACTGCCCTCTGTGGCGTAGCATACCTGTCCAGGAGCTCCACCAACACCTGTTTTTGGAACCTCCGCAGGCTACTGAACTTCCTGGGTGTGCGCGGATTCCGAAGCCTGTAGATATTGTAGGCATTCAGCATTGACATGTCCACCATGTGCAGAAAGAACTTTTTGTACCATCTGCACGAGGTACGCAGACAGTCGATGAAGCCTATCTGCATGTCGGACTTGTCCACCAGCCTCATATTTATGTTGTAGTCCATTACAGCATCGGGCTTGGTCACCCTGACTTGGGTGCGGCGATCCACCTTGCCAGTCTCAACCATTTCCCCCTTGTGGACGGTGCTCAGGAGGTTGACCTTCCGCTGGTCGTGCCAGTGAATAGCCAGAATGGGTCCCGACTTCTTTTTGAAGACATCGCCTTTCTTGGTTTTAGGAGGGAAAGTTGGCATGCCCTTCCTTTTCGCTCTAACTGTGCCTACAGTCCCCGTCTTGCGCTGATGGAGGTACTTTGAGAGAGTGGGGGACGTGTAGTAGTTGTCCGTGTAGAGGACGTGATTCTTCTGGAAGTACCGGTTCATCATGGCTTGAACCACTGCTCCGCCAAAGCCAATGAGGGGGTCTATTTCCACGTCCCCTTCCTTCCCGCTGTAGACCAGGAAGTCCAGGACATAACCAGTTTGGCAATCGCACAGCACAAAGAACTTTATACCAAAGCGATGTCTCTTTGAGGGGATGTACTGCCTGAAGCTCAGCTTTCCCCGGAACAGCACAAGAGACTCGTCAATACAGACGTTGCAGAAGGGCGTGAAGTATGACGTGAAACGTTCTCGCATCATCTCGTACAACGTCCTAATCTTCCACAGCTTGTCAGAGAGATGCATGTCGGTGTTGGTGACAAGATGGAGCGCTCCGAGGATGTCGAGGTACCGGTCCCGAGAGATGTATTTCCCGAAGGCAGGGGTGGATATCAGATCTTTGGTGATCCAATAGTCAGCCAACCTGTGCTTCTTTACATGAGGCATTAGCATGGTGATTGCCAGGAACACCATGAACTCGGGATGAGTCACTGGGGTCCACCGCTTCATGTGGCCCTTGGTCACCTTGCCAAAAAAGTTCACCTGGATTTGGTGGTGCTTGTTTGTCTCTTCTATGACAAACTCAGTAACCTCCTTATCAAAAAATGCCTCAAAAAGCTCATGTGGTGGAGCATTGGGGCCTGCGGGAAAACTTGGGGTAACTCCTGAACCCTCCTGTACCTCATCAAAAGGGGTAACATCAGGGTCATTCACTTCATCAGCAGCCACATCCTGCCAGTTGAAAATATAAAATGGGTCCTGCTGGCGACGCTTACGAGGAGCTGCAGCTGGGGCAGCACGCCCACGAACTTTGGCGGCGCGCACCCTAGGGCGGCCAGGAGCGCGACGGCGCCCAGGCCCAGCCCGGCGGCCAGGGCGGCCAGGGCGGCCAGGAGCACGACGGCCCTGGGCAAAGCGTCTGGGTTGAGGGTCGTCGATGTCCATAAAGTCATCGTCGTTGTCGTCAGAGCCGTCATCTTGCCCTGACGGTGGACCCAGGTAATCATGGCCAGAGTCATCTGTGAGGTGCCCTTCATCTTCAGACCCCCCCTCATAATCTCGCGGGGAACGAATGATGCGTGGGCGGCGTGTAGGTCGGCGAGGTGGGGAAGGAGTGGCAGGTGAGGCTCTGTCATCTTCATGCAGAGGTTCGGGGCTCCTTGGCCTACGACGATTCGTAGACAGCACTGGTTCAGTGTCTGTAGGTGCAGGTATGGATGCGAGGTCAAAAACATCGTCAGGAACCTCTGTTGTAGGCTGGAGAGGTGGGGTGGACCCTGGGGAAACTTGCGGGGGCGTATGGCTGGGACCGGCAGGGGTGGAAGCCGCGGGAGCCTCGAACAAAGAGCGCCTACTTGTAGCTCCTTTTTTCACATATTTTCTCCCTTTTCCCTTTTCTGTAGTAGTATGTCTCCTCTCGGGGGAAATAGGGGGTAAATAGGCCGAAAGTGGGGGGTCCTCAACCCTAGGCAGTGCTGGTGGTGGTGGGGAAGAATGGCGGGCGCCTGGGGCAACTTGGGTGGCGTGGGTAGATAAGGAAGACAATGGCGGGTCAACCTCACCCTCACGCTCAGCCTCACTGGCACCCTCACGCACTGCTCCCTCACCAAGTTTTAGGGCCTCTTTCCTGGCTGCCGCGGCCGCCTTTTCAAGAACTTGCTTCTTATAAAAGCGTATCTTGAATGGGGATTTAGCTGGCGAAGGGCTAGGTGTCGTGTCACTCAACCTAAACTTGGCAGTCGACCTAGTGCTGTCCCATTCGCTCACTCTCACTGCACTCTCATCACCTTGCACAACTATATCACGTTCAGTACTATCATCACTTTCATCGTCATCGTCAAATCCAACAAATTGCGCGTCTCTTTCATGAATTTCGTCTAGATCGTCTAAATTTTCACTATAGTGAGACTGATAAGACTCGGAGCTATCACTGCCCAAGTCATCAACACTATTTTGTCCTTCACCACGTTCATAACTCCTCAAAGCTATTTCAATACCTCCGGGAGTCAACGCATCTTGTACGTGCCTTTGCGTTAGGGCGCGACGAACATGGGCAGGCGTCAAAGGGAGCAGGGAATCGGACACAGGGGAATCACTTTTTGGGCTAGTATCCATGTTGGCGGCAGGGTAGAGACTGTTTTGGTGGCGTACATGGTGTCTGGTGGCGTCACCTAGCGACCACGGAACGAAATTTTTACGCGCGCCATTCGAAAGCACATACGCAAGCAATGGTACAATGTTGTACCACCCGGGTTCCTCGGGTCAAAACATAATGGTACACACGTGTACCACCCGGGGTTGAAGGGTTAAAAGAAGCCTGCTTGAGGAAAAAATTGGTAACTATGAGAATCTGTTTACATGGACACAGATCTGAAAGTTAAAGGCACCCCACTTAAATTAAGCGGGTAAAAATAAAAATTTATGTTTACATGTGCACATATAAACCCCATTATTCTAATGTGTATATTTATCAAAAGTAGACACAAAAAATAGAATAAATTCTTGTACTATCGCAGATGTACTTTCTAAAATGCTTCTCGTAGTTGCAACTACCGAGAACTCTTATCCAAAATAAATTGCTTCAACAGTGTATACCACGTAAACTCTGTAAAAAGAACAATTGTTGTACTACATTGTACCTCAACAACATTTCCCGTAGTCATTACTACCGAGAAATTTTAATCACTCAAAAAACATAACTCCTATACATTGTATCACAGCTTGTATACTCTGTACATATCCTCCGGCGGGGTCTAGGGTGTCTTATGGTTCACTGACTGCACCTCCCCCCCCCCCCTCTTAACCTAAAAACTAGTGACTTAGAGACCCATCTAGACCCTTTGCCGTAAAGCTACACATGGCATTGATGGTTTGTCTAGTGCTACCGACAGGTACCGAGTCAAAAACGTATGATTTGAAGCCCATAGTTGAGTAGTAGCTATGTCTTCAACTGAAAAGTTTGTGAGAAAACGTAAAGATACTGCCCATTTGCGTAAATCGTGGGCCCTACCCACTACGCCGGGATTACTCTCTTTAATGACTTCTACTAGCAGGGAAGCCAGTTTACGTTTCATTAATCTTTTACCTGTACTCGATACCCATAAAGCACCTTGTTGGTTAAGAGGTGCCACCCTCATATATTTGGTTAAAGCTTGTACAGAACACAAATTATGGTGCACTTTACCCCGTTTCAACGCCGGCACTGTGAACTCTGAGAAAACATGTTCAGTGTGTTCATTCTTTGCGATGAACCCTGGGGAAGGCGCAATATGAATGCAATCATTGAGTCTAACAAACCTTATGCAATTAGGGGTGTTGCTCATCGCCGCCAGCTCAGACACCCCGTTACCAGTTGCCAAAGCCATTAGGAACACAGCCTTTTTTAATAAAAATTCAAAATCTGCCGTATTCTGATAAAGACGGGAATGAAGCAAAGATAACGCTTTGTCAAGAGACCAGGTAGGCATGAGCTGACAGGGAGGTGGGCGGAGTTTGAAGCATGCTCTCATGAAACCTGTTTCTTCCGCCTGTGGTATGGCTAGACCTGTAAGGTCAAAGAATGGCACCCTGATAGCTGTTAAGTGATTTTTTAGAGTCACTACAGATAGACGTCTTTGTTCAAACAAATAGTTTAAATAATTAAAAACTAATGCAACCGAAGGTACTGTCTGTTCCGTTCTAACTATCCAAGAGGTAAAGGACTGCCAATGAGATTGATATTGCCTCCTGGTAGATTGTGTGTACTGATTCATAAATTTATCTGTTACATTTCTACCATACGGCGTTAGCCACTTGGCCTCCTGAATGTCCACAATGCAAAAGTCAGCGAGGTCTTTAGGTTGCCAATCGTGTCTAAGTGGAAATACCCGACCGGGAGCGACACCAGGTTCGTGCACCACGTTATCAATTGCTGGTACCACAACTGCGCCGGCCACAGGGGCGCGATTAACGAGACTACGCCTCGATAATCCCGTAGTTTGTTGACTACGTGGCACATTAGAGAAGCGTCTAGTGGCGGAAACAGATAAATGGAACTCCACTTGTTCCAATCCGTCTCAATGCGTCGGGCCCCCCTGCCGGTGTTAATGTCCGGCGTGTGAGGTAGAGAGGGAGTTTGTGATTCTCCTCTGATGCAAACATAAGAACATAAGAAAATGGGAATCTGCAGAAAGCCGATTGGCCTAAGCAAGGCAGATCCCTGTCCCACACAACCCCAATTACAAAGCCCAATTATAGGCTCAACACTCTAATACCCTGAGGATCATCTTACCAAAACGGTTAGAGATTAACGCAGGATTATGGGGGTCTGCAGAGCGCTGATTGGCCCAACCCTGCTGATCCCCCTTCACACCCAACCCTTCTCGTCCATATGCTTATCCAATTTTATCTTAAAGCTCCCTATCATTTTTAATCCCACTATAGCACTTGGTAGTCCATTCCACCCATCTACAACTCTGTTACCAAACCAATATTTGCCTATATCTTTTCTGAAACGAAATTTATCTAATGTGAAACCATTGGTACGAGTTCTATCGCTATCACTGAGCTTTAGTACATTTGTCATGTCCCCTTTGTTAATCCCACTAACCCACTTGAATACCTCTATCATATCCCCTCTAACTCTGCGTCTCTCTAACGAATGTAAGCCTAATTTCTTCAACCTTTCTTTATACGGAAGATTTCTAATATTATGGATAATTTTTGTCATTCTACGCTGTACTCTCTCCAATGAATCTATGTCCATTCTGTAATAAGGACACCAAAATTGAACAGCATAATCCATATGGGGTCTCACTAATGACAAGTAAAGTTTTAAGATAACATCAGCAGTTCTGTTACTCACACTCCTAGAGATGAACCCGAGAATCCTGTTTGCCTTGTTTCGAACGCTTATACACTGTTGTCTAGGCTTCAAATCATTGCTAACAAACACACCTAGATCTTTCTCACAATTCAAGTTTTCTAATTCCACATTAGCTAGTTTATATTTAACATTTGTATGCATCTTCCCTATCTTTAATACCTTGCATTTGTCAATGTTAAACTTCATCTGCCAATTTACTGACCATTCGTGTAAGGTATCTAGATCCCTTTGGAGGCACTCTATATCTCTATCTGAATCAATTGTTCTCCCCATTTTGGTATCGTCTGCAAATTTACTTATCCTACTAGTTATACCTAAATCAAGGTCATTTATGTATATAACAAACAACAGAGGACCCAATACAGATCCCTGGGGGACACCACTTTTGACTGCTCCCCATTCTGACTTCGTACCATTTATGCGGACTCTCTGCTTCCTACCAATTAGCCATGACTTAATCCATCCCAACAATGCCCCACCTATTCCATGCGCCTCAACCTTTCTCATCAATCTCTCATGGGGGACTCTGTCGAAAGCTTTACTGAAATCTAAATATATTATATCATATGACTTGTCATTATCTACTGCTTCATATACCTCTGAGAACAAACTAAGCAAATTAGTAAGGCAAGAACGTCCCTGAGTGAATCCATGCTGAGAAGAATTTATTAAATTAAATGTATCTAAGTGGTTTCTAATTTTGCTAGCAATAATTGACTCTAGTAGCTTTCCTATGATTGATGTAAGACTAATGGGACGGTAATTGGATGCTATTGATTCGTCTTTTTTTTGAAGATCGGAACTACGTTTGCAAGCTTCCAAGCTTCTGGAACTATACCTGTCTCCAATGACTTGTTAAATAAAAATGTTAATGGATAACTTAACTCATCCCTACTGTACATTCTTTTAATACTCTAGCATATACCTCATCAGGACCAGGCGATTTATGAGGTTTCAGTCTGTCAATTTCCTTAAGCACATAATTTCTACTTATAGTAACCGTACTTAACCTATTTTCTATACTATCGCTATATACCTTACGGACTTCTGGAAACTTTGCCAAATTTTCATTAGTGAAAACGGAAAGAAATTGACTATTTAATGTACTGCACATTTCTAAATAATTTTCTGTCATTTCTCCTATCGAAGTTTTAAGGGGACCAATTACATCTCTAACCTTGGATTTATATAGTTGGTAAAAAGCTTTAGGATTATTTTTTGAGTCATTGGCAACCTTAATTTCATAATTTCTTTTTTCTTTCCTAATATCCTTTTTTACCTGTCTTGATAGATTCTGATAGTAAGCAAGTAGGTGAATTTCGCCTTTCCTAATTTGTCTATATATTCCTCTCTTTTGTCCTAGAAGATCTAATAGTCTATTATTCATCCATTTGGGTTGGTTCTGTGTTGATGTAAATTTATTTTGTGCATTGAATACTGACTTGATAAAATTATCGTATGTATCTACCAAGGTTGACGTCTCTTCCTGACCTAAGATGACAGGTGCCTGAGAAGGGGTACACTCATTTGGACACCTGGATCGACTTAATTTTTTGACAATAGGGTCAGCTAATAGGGCTCTTCTTAACCCACCATAATTGGCTTTTCTAAAGTCAGGTATTAATGTTGTATTTTCTCTGGTATTACCTTTCCATTGTATATTAAAATACACAGAATTGTGGTCACTATTTCCTAGGTGGTCCCCTATCTCTACATTATTTACCATATGTTCATTGTTACTGAAAACTAAATCGAGAATATTATTACCTCTAGTCGGCGTATCTATGAATTGAAATAAAAACTATCTTGTACTACCTCTATAAACTCCTCAGAATCAGAGTCTCCTATTTGATGCTGCCAATCTATATTCGGAAAATTAAAATCCCCCATAATGCACACATTGCTAAACCTTGATGCCATTTTAATTTCCTCCCATAATGACGTTCCGTCATTTCTACTCATATTTGGCGGTCTATACATAACTCCAATAACTATGGTCTCACTACCTTCGTTAACCTCTACCCAAACACTTTCATTATCGTTATTTAGTCTAATACCTGATTTAATACAGCTTTTTAATGTACTCCTGACAAACACTGCTATACCGCCACCCCTCTTACTTGTTCGGTCATATTTAAACAAACTATATCCTGGTATATCAAATTCTGCTAAAAAATGCCTGGTTTCTGTATTAATCCACGTTTCAGTTAGCGCTACTATGTCTATATTTTCTTTACTAACAAGGGCTCTAAGTTCGTTCATTTTGTTACATAGACTCCTACAGTTTGTATAATATACTCTCAATTTACTTCTTTTCTTTATACCTAATTTACCTTTATTTCTAACAACATTTCCATCTTCCGTTGCACCATCACTACTATCATTTACAATATAGTCATCATTTTTAGCATGAGACTGAATATCCTTATCGTGCCCACAAACAGATCCACTTGTGGACGGTAAGGCTCTGCAATCATTTGGTCGAAAATTTTCTGCTTGAGTGCCCACTCTACTGTTGTGCTCTGTCTCCGAGACGTTTGCTACGCCTGGGAGATATGATGCATGAAGATGAATGTTCAGCTCGTCTGCTAGAACAAAAATCATCTCTGACACGTCTAGCAACTTCCGAGACCTCGTTGACCCTTGTTTCTGAATGCAGTGAACTGCATTGAGATTGTCCATCCTGAAGGCCACCGACTTTTCCCGTAAAGTAGAGCCGTGAACCTGAAGGAAATACAAGGGGACTAGTAACTCTTTTACATTTATGTGGGAGGTTTCTGAATGGGACCAAAGCCCTTGACCCTGATGCCCGAGGTTTGACTGAAAGCCCCAACCTATCGTCCCTGACGCATCCGTGTCCACCCATACCGTCGGCGGAGGAGACGTCCATGACATGACTGAGTGCAGCGTTTCCCTATTCGCCCAGACCGCTAGTAAGCTGTGTATTAATGTTGGGATAGGCCATAATTTTCCCGCCGGTAATAGGGGGAAATATTTGTTGCCTTCCAAGATTAAACGTTTGACTTTCAACCGGCCCAACTCCACAGTTAGTTGAACCCAGTTGAGAGAACCGACTAGAGATTCCCAGAGTCTCTGTGTCGTAGTAAGACTGTGGAGAAACATAAAAAAAAAAATGCGAAATCTGTTGCGATTGTCCACACTCTGACTCAGAGTGAGAGATGCTGTGTCCCAGACCAGTCCTATCCACTGAATTACTCGTGTTGGAACAAGGTTCGACTTTACCAAGTTGACCTTGAATCCTAGAGATTTGACATGGTTGTTGTTGTTGTTGTTGTTCCCTAAGCTGCCTGGCCGAACAGCCCCGAGTCCCTGAGGAAGGCCATGGCCACGATCGTGCTTTTCCACAGAGCTCTCATTGAGTGTAGATTGTGTTGTTGGCATAAGTGGTTGTGTGAAATGCAGTCTTCTATGATGTGTTTAATGGTATGGGGTGCTGTGTTACATCCCGGGCAGGCGTCGACAACGGAGTCATCCAGTCTCTTCTGATAGCTCAGGAGAGCTGGATGGTGTCCGCATCTCAGCCTGGCCAGGTGGACTCTGTCCTCGCGAGGAAGGGAGGATTCGGGAGGTCGTGCATGCAGCTGTGTGTTTGTGAGTGAGTGGATGGATCGGTGAGAGATATGAGTATGGATGTGCTTCTGGAAGTTGGTTCGGGGTGGGCAGGGAGGGAGAGAGGACAATAATTGTGTGTGATACCGTGTGCTGGGTGTTGTTTTGATATTTCTTGGTGTCTGTGGGTGTGTTGCCATGTAGTTTAGTGGGTGGTCTTGGTTCGTGGAGGCTGCTGCCAGGAATTGAGTGCCTCTCATGTCCAGATGGTCTTTGGCTTTGAGGATTTTGGTTTCTTGATGTAGGTGATCTGTGGGTGCAGTAGCTGTGCAGCCTGTAATGATCTTCAGGGCTTTGTTTTGAATAGTCTGTAAGGTCTTATGATGTGTTTCAGCTAGGTTAGAAGCCCAGGCTGGGCTTGCGTATTCCATCACTGATCTTATGTATTGTTTATATACTGTGGTGGTAGTTTCTTTGTTGTGTCCAAATTTTGTGTGAGCAAGTGACCTGAGGGCGTTAAGTCTGGGTGTCAGTTTCTTTTTAATGTTTGTGGTGTGCTGTTTGAATGTCATATGAGTATCATATGTTACTCCTAGGATTTTGGGTGTGTGTGTATGTGTTAGGGGTGTGTTGTTTATGGTGAGTTGAGGGATGTATTCGTGTTCTCCTGTCCAACTTGTGAGCAGGGTTGCGGTGGATTTGGCTGGGGCTAGATTAAGTCTGTTTGTAGTGCACCAGCCATGTAGTGTGTTGAGATAGGGTTGAAGGAGATCTGTTGCTCTTTTTGGGTCATGGTGTGTGCATGTGAGTGTTATGTCATATGCATAGGAGGCTAAGTTTATTTGGGGCGTATTGGGTGTAGTTATATCGTGCATGTACAGATTGAAGAGTGCGGGCGATAGGACGGATCCTTGTGGGACTCCATTTGGAAAGTTTCTGATTTTAGATGACTGACCGGCAAAAGATACGTGTGCACATCTGCCTGCTAGGAAGTTGGCCAGCCACCTTTTTGTGTTATTGTGCATGTTTGTGTTGTAGATTTTGTTTGTTAGGTTGTGGCGGGGGATGGCATCGAAGGCTTTACTAATGTTGAGTGTGGCTAATAGTGATCTGTGTGGTGGTCTAGCTGAGTTGATGCCGTCGAAAGCTCTTTGTGTAAGGTCTGTGAGAAGAGTGTTTGTGGAGTGCAGTGGCCTAAAGCCATGTTGTGTTGGAGCTAGGGGTAGGTCAGGTGTAATTAGTTGTAATACTAGGCGTTCCATGACTTTGGAGGGGGAGCAAAGGAGTGTGATGGGGCGGTGCGAGGAGGGTAGCATGGGGTCTTTGTTGGGTTTGGGGAATGTGATGATGATACCATGCTTCCAAATGTCTGGTATTGTGTTGTGTGAATAGCTGTAGTTTGATAGGTTAGTGAGTGCTTGTATGCCTTGTGGTCCCAGGTGTCTGAGGTGTATGTTGCTTATGTTGTCTAGCCCACAGGCGGGTGAGTGCTTGAGATTGTTGATGATATGCTTTGTCTGGTGATTGGTGAAGGGTGTATAGTCAGGGTCTGTGGGGAATTGTCTCTTACGTCGGATGACACGTCGGTCGTCTTTGTGAAGTTTTAGGTGGCTGACATGTGAGAAGTGATTGATGAGAGTGTTTGCTTGTTGTTTACATGAAGGAGTAGAGTCTGTTGTTGTGATTGCAGCATGTGATTGTGTTGTGTTGCTGTTGGAAAGTGTGATGCTGTTTAGTGTTTTGTAGAGTTTTTTGGGGTTTGTTTGTGATCAAGTGTTTGTAGGAAGTTATTCCAATTTAGTTTTTGTTGTTCTTGTATTTTTTTTGTTAGTTTGGGTGTTGAGTGCTTGAATTTGTTGTGTGATGTCTTGTGTGTGGGGTGCTGGGGAGTGTTTCAGTATGTCGCGTTGTCTGATGAGGTTTTGAATTTCTGGTGTGAAATTGGGGTTGTGTCTTTTTCTGTTACCTCTTGGAATGTGTTTCTTGTCAGCGTTTTGGATAGTTTTATTGAGTATGTGTACAGCATTGTTGATGTTAGTGATGGGTGTACTGTTTAGAGTTGTGAAGTGTTGTTCTGTCTCATTTGTGAATGCTTCCCAGTTAGCTCTTTTATAATTGGTGTATGTGTGTTTGTGGCTAGCTGGGGTGAGTCTGGTTTTGGTGGTGATAATGATCGGGAGGTGGTCAGAGCCTAAGGTTCTGACCACCCTCCAGGATGTTGTGGGGGCGAGTTCTGGGGAGCAAAAGGTGATGTCTGGAGATGATGGGTTTGACATGGTTTAAAGTAATGTTGACATGAGTGTTGCATAAATCCTCTGTCTCCGCCACCACCAGCCAGTCGTCCAGATACCACATAATCCTGATCCCCTGCTCTAAAATGGGCATCAGGGCTTGCCGGACTAATTTTGTGAATATGCGTGGCGCTAGGTTTAATCCAAACGGCATCCTTTGAAAGACATAATTCTGATGCATTATTCTTAAAGCCAGAAATTTCTTAAATCTTTTGTTTACCGGGACGTGCCAATAAGCATCTGTCAGGTCTAATGAGCACATCCACCCTCCTGGCGGAAGTGTTAGCCTGATATGATTCACTGTCAGCATCCTGAATGACACGTTGTGAATGTGGAGATTCAAATAAGACAGGTCTATGACCGGTCTCATCTGAATACTGTCCCTTTTTTGTACGAGAAATAGTTTGGATGTAAACACCGGGTAAGTCAGAGGGACTGGGACAATGACACTCTTGGTAATCATCTCCTGAACTAGTGACTCCACCTCTAAAGAAACATGATTGGCCTCTGCCGGCTGACGTAAGCGAGGTCGCCGGAGCCACTGCCAAGTGATGCCTTTGCGTACCACTGTCCTTGCCCATGTTCTTATTGGCCATGCTTGATGACACGCCCGGAATGACCCAGTTAGCAGACTGGGGTTCACCGGCTGTACTACCCTCTGATCCAACACGCCTTTTACTTGCCCCGGGAGGGAGAGTGACATTAGTTTTTTGCTGGTGGTGGTGTAACCTTGGACGACTGGCCGGGTTTGGCTGGAGGTGGGCCCTGACCTGGTCGTTGGTGAAACCTGTGTCCTTTACCTGAGAATTTACCCTGTTTATACCTGAACTGAGCCTGGCCCTGGGTGGAAGGGGACTTTGGCTGGTGAAAAGGCTTAGACCCACTAGCTTGAGGTTTCGAAACTGGTTTAGCCTTAGGGAAAGTGAAAGGAGGCTTCTTAGTTTGAGAGGGACTCTGTTTGAATGTTTTTGCCATATTGAAAACAGTCTTCCAAACTGCTGATGAAATCAAGGAAGGAGTTAGAACTGAAGACAGAACTACTTGGCTTGCAATATGGTCATGAAGTTTCTTCACCAAGAACACTCGCAGATCCTGCCTTGCTCGAACTGCCTCTAATAAGGCTGTCCGAATATCTCCCCATGATTGAATGGAATTTTGGAGAAGCAAGCGCTGGGAAAGCTCAATGGCTTTCCTGACTTCCGAAGCTTCGATCGCCTGAGAAGAGCGTAACATAGACTTCGTCACTTGTTGGGTAACAATGTACAGTATTGAGAAAATATTCTAAAAGCCTTTCCTCTTAACCTAAACTCGCGGTCTAGATGAGCTGGGGAAGGCGTGCTGAAAGGATCTTTTAATTCGCACAAACTGATTTTGGGAGCAGCCAAGAAATCAAATAAAGCAGAGGGGACTCCTCCGGCACTAAAAACCGAAAGAGAGAACCAAGTATGGTTTTCTTGAGGGATTTGATGTGAGGATTTTGTTGTGAAAGTAGTGGCAAAATTTTGAGCCTCCGTTTCCCATTCCACCCGAGGTCTCATACCCAACTGCCCCACCTTCAAGACTGGATTAGAGGCTGAGTCTGTAAGAGGAGCCATGTCCAATTCCGGCGTCATAGCAGAAAGTGCCTTGACGTCGTTAAAGCCATCATTCTTAGTCCAATCTGAAAACAGCTTTGAAGCTGAGGCAGGGGGTAGTGCTGGTGTTGATGAATACACAAAAAAGTCATGGTTATAATATTTGGGAATGGCCTTAACCCTCCCGCCCCGGCTACGCATTACATAAATATTCCCCGAAATCCGGTGTTTTGGCCGAAAAACGTCTAGGCTAGGCTACCGTATCATTGTTATGCTGACTGCTTGATTCCTGCGATCCCCTGTAATGGCGTTAAGTAGAGCTCTCTAAGTCAAGTGCTTGATTTGTGATGATGATTTCATTGGAGATAACTTTATGGCCAAAACAGCCACTTTACACTACTTTTCGATACTTAACAACAACATACAGGCACACACGAACAAGCGACGCTCTCCTTCTTGTGGCCGGAGATGCGGGGCGTCGGTCCAGCCGGCTGTTGTTTACATGCGTCGGACCGACGCCTCGCACACGAAGCTCACAGGCTTTCAAGCAATGGTACAATGTTGTACCACCCGGGTTCCTGGGGGCAAAACATAATGGTACACACGTGTACCACCCGGGGTTGAAGGGTTAATATGAACATCCAAAACATTACCTTGACTATCCAACGCTCTTAGTTTTCCAGACTTATTGCCTTGGATTACCCACTCACGTGGTACAGGGAGCTTCCCCGAAATAGTAGCTTGTGC
This sequence comes from Paralithodes platypus, assembly GCA_032716605.1. Classification (NCBI taxonomy): domain Eukaryota; kingdom Metazoa; phylum Arthropoda; class Malacostraca; order Decapoda; family Lithodidae; genus Paralithodes; species Paralithodes platypus. The sequence goes on along the minus strand of CM064489.1, from coordinate 30,453,874 downwards.
TGCCTCTGGCTTAGTTGGTAACAGTACCACCCATGACTCATCAGGCCCGTATAAAAGAGGCATTGCTCCTTTTTTGACTGGTGCCTTATCTAAAGGGGGAGGAGTTATGTCTGAGATGACTCGCACATTGGAAGTAGTGAGAGCCGCTGTGCCTGGCACATTGGTAATTGGATCTGACACAAGAGGAGGGGTAGGTAATTCAGCTAAAGCAATGGACGTAGCCAGAGGTCGCACATCCGTCGACTTCGCGGGAGCTCCCGTTCCAACTGTAGGCGTTTCCGTCGTAGGGCCAAAAAACTTATGAAGTGCATTTAACAGTAAACCATCAATATCTTCTGTAGTTATATACCTAGCAGATGACGAACTCCTTTGAGATTCGACATCACCCTGAGAGTCGTCTAAATGGCGACTTGACTCCTCAACTTCCATCTCTGAGACCAGAGAACGCTGCTCTTCATCCCTTGAATCTGGCCTATCATGGTAAGATCCTGCCGAAGCTGGGACCTCCACATTCTGCCACGTTAAATCTGGTATAAAAGATGGCAAATCAGCGTCCTGATGGACGTCAACCACTACCTGAGTCACAAAAGAATGTGCTCTCTCCTGCCAGGGCTGTGAGTATCTCCACACACCGTGGCTGTGGCTGGTACTCGCTTGCGAGCTTGGTATGCTCTCCACTTGGGAACCCTCACCCGAGCACCCTAGTGGTTTATAGTTCCTATAAGTTTCATCCAACTCCGAGGCTGAAACTCGTGACCTGGTAGAAAAAGCATGAGTATCCGGTGTTGAAATGTCCACCGGGGCATCCCCCACCACATTCTCTGACTCCACCCCCGACCCGTCAGATTGGCGTTAGACTTGGCGGGAGTAGAGGCAGAAAGTGGGGTACGAGGATCCGGCGGAAGCCGTGAGTCCGTCCGTGCCGGAGGATCCCTTTTGGATGACCTATGACTCTTACTTGACTTTGGCTTAGTACTAGTATTGTCTTTAGTTTTCCTACTCTCTTCCTTTTTCCTCTTCTTTGAAGCTGAAGTAGAGTGCCCTGAAGCCTTCACCTGCTTCCACATGGGTGACCTTGATTTGGCCCTCGTCTCTGTTGCGGGGGGTGACGGTGAGCGAGGCCTCTTGGATATGCCGGGGGGGGTGGGGGGGGGGGGTGTAGTCACCTGTCCCCGTCCAGTCTCTGAGGACTTTTGCGTACGCATCTTACACTTAGTAGGGGTATGTTTGATAATTCAAAGCTCCCACAGCTCAAGGTTATCACATTGCAGTGCTTTATGCGCTACATTGGTTGAATAAGCAGCTAGAAGTTGCTTCACTTCTTGTAAAGCAACCGCCGCAGTATTGTCTTTCTGTATTAATACTTTAACACTTAAAAGTTGACAAATCGTGCAATTTTTTGTCACCCATAGTCCCCTTGACCTATCTAGGCATTTAACACATTTAATGCAAAGCTTGTGTGCAAAAATAGGAATACCCGAACATAAAGGAGTTGAACATAATGCAATGAGGGGTTCTAGAGCAGACATGACAGAGACTGGTGGAAATCTCCCCCCCCCCCCCCCCCCCCCCCCCCCGGATCATTACCTGGTCTTCTGGCGCTACACCGGTACTCCGCCCTGGAAAGATAAAATTTCCAGGAATTAATGCTCATAAGGTTACCCCAAAATGTTTCACAAACATGTGTTAAAAACTGCCGGTCAACGAATCGTAGCCCTCAACCACTACTTTTCGTTTTCCTTTAGTTTCATATAAAGATTTCAGCAGATCTTTACCTGTCCAAAAGATTTAAGCATATCTTTGATTCTTCATAAAGATGTAGCATATCTTTATTAATGATAGTCTTTCAAGCATCACTTTATACTTGCAACACCAGCAAGATTCAGGCATCTCTTTATCCTATATAAAAAGTTTAAGCCTATCTTATTCTATAATCCGACTTCTCACACAGGTAACCGTTGAACCCTTGAGAAGTCCTCATAGATCGCCGTCTTGAAGGCCTTGTTACCCTATTGTATCAAGCAATTATTTGGAAACCATAGCGAATTGCAAATCCGTCAAATATAACCAACCGAAGGTACAACCGCCAGGTTTTTATATTAATGTTAAACCAATTGCACCTGCCCCAGACCTCTTTGGAAAGGCCGCCGGAAGGGGAAAGACCAACAAAAAACAGCATTGTTTCAGTGGCTTTGTAAAGCCGAGAAACCCATATCCAACAGGTGACAGCATGACCACCTAGATAAATGTGTGGAGCCCACCTCACCGGGAATAAAAAGGGAAACCTGATCACAGGCTCAACCACAGAAAACGCAGTTCTGATGAGCCCTCAAGCTTCCAACCTCGCCGGGGTAACAACCTTTTTTAAACAACTTGACTTAAATAACGCTTTACAAAACGGCTTTCTCGGCGCAGCGAGAAAGAAACCGCCGGAAAAGGCAACCCACACCAATCAGAACGCAGTCTGATAAACCCAAACAGAAACGCAGTCTGAAAGCTCCTGGATCAGCCAATCACAACCAATCCAGGACACACATGACACAGGAATACATTTGTATAAATAATAAACAATGAAAACACTTGCACATGTGAAAATATCTACGCGCAGCTGGCTAGGCCTGGTGAAGACGGAATAAACACTTAATGACGTCGAAAAAACAATCGAAAAGCACTTATCCTCACCAAAACTGGAACAGCAGCCTCATCAACATCGTAGAAAAAAGCCCAGGGAAGGGCATCACCGACTCGGAACCCAGAAAGTTCTCCACCACGTGAAGAAAAATAACACCAGGAACGTCAGTACAACACAAATAGGCTACTCTATCTGAAAGATAGCCAGAAGATCGCATAGTTAAAGCCTCCTAACAAACTAGGACTAAGATGGCTAATCACAAAAAACGTTTTACAGCGTCCCCTACACGGACACGAGGGACCGCCCGAAATAGGCGCCCCAACAAAAACGCACCCAAAAAACACTTGTCCTGCGAGAAAACCACCCATGACACCCCAGCTAGCTAATCCTAACCTTACTCAATATATCCCAGAGTAACTATATGAGAAAAAACTCACTAGGGACGCAAAGAATGCGGAATACGGCGGAGCACAGGGGGCACACGTCCAGGTGGGATGAGCGCAGAGCAAGGAAGATGGAATGACGCGCGTTTCAGCGTCTGGTCCAGAATCCACAAAAAGTACATTCACGGAAATGGAAAGCTTTATGTATAGTTATTCTTAATTTATTTTTATTTTTTATTTTTTACGAAGCTTTTTCGTAGTGAGAACCCAATCATAAAGACGAATCCATGAGTGATTTAGCGTGTGCTTATGATGAAGGTTCCTCTGAGCTCTGCGGCGGTAGTTTCAAACTGCGCTTATGGGCGTTTGAAGAGGTAGCCTTATGTAATAGGCATATCATCAATGATGAAGGGGCCACTAATAAATATATGCCTCTCCTAATTTATATATACAGTATTATATATCCAGAATTATCCGAAATAATAATAATAATAATCGTCTGGTTACTTATATAGCGCCCGTTCTCCTCCTTCGAGGATTCGGTTAGCATATTATCATATTTTTATGGGTTTTTGGACTCAGAGAATGATTATTTGATCTTTTACCACCATGTTAACCCCTCCACTCCGGAAGGGCTCTTGAACGCCCATAACAAACTCGGCCCGCGCAACCCGGAAGGGCTCTTGAACGCCCATTGCTTGCGTGCGTGCTTTCGAATGCCGCGCGTACATTTTTGGTATCGTGGGACGGTAGGTGGCGCCACCAGGCGTAAACGACGCCACAGCAACAGTATCTACCCCGACGCCATCATGGACAGTATGCCAAATAGTGATTCCGCTGTGTCCGATACCGTGCTTGCTACGACGCCCTTGCTAGTTCGTCGCGCCTTACCCCGACGCCTAAATGTGTTATCTCCCGGAGGTATTGAGACGACATTGAGACTATATGAGCGTGCTGATGCCAAGTATATTGTTGATGATATAGTCAGTGACGACTCCAGTAATTATAAGTCGAGTGATTATGGCCATGAGAGTGACAAAGAAGAGCAATTCCTGGGATTTGTGAGAGAACATGACAGTGATGAGAGTGATGAAGGTGATGTACCAGTTGTTGAGGAAGCTGGTTTACCTAAAGACAGTGAACTTGAGAGAGTGAGTGAGTGGGATAGTTCAAGGTCACTCACCAAATTTCGCATAAGTGACACGACGCCAAGCCCTTCCCCAGGTAAATCGCCTTTCAAGCTACACTTATATAAGCAGAAAATACTTGAGAAGGCGGCCGCGGCAGCTAGGGAACAAGCAAAAATACTTGGTAAGGATGAGGCTGTGAGTGAGGGTGAGCGTGGTGACCCTTCTCGCCCGCCAATGTCTCCCTTATCTACCCACGCCACCCAAGATGACCCGGATGCCCCGCATTCTTCCCCACCACCCCCACCATTGCCAAGGGTTGAGGACCCCCCACTTTCGGCCTATTTGCCTCCTAGGTCCCCCGACAGGAGACATACTGCTGCCGAAAAGGGGAAAGGCAGGAAATATACCAAAAAAATTAAGAAAAGTAAGAGAGTTTTGTTCGCGGCTCCCGCGGCGTCCACCCCTGCCGGCCCCAGCCATACGCCCCCGCAACTTTCCCCACGGTCCTCCCCACCTCTCCCGCCTTCAACATGTCTTCCTGAAGAAGTCTTTGAGCTCGCATCACCAATACCTGGGCCTAGTGACAGTGAAGCATTGCTTTCTGTCACTCGTCGCAGGCCAAGGAGCCCAGGACCTCGGGGGGGACACAGCCTCACCTGCCACTCCTTCCCCACCCGCACGCCGCCCACGCATCACTCGTTCCCCGCCAGATTATGTGGGGGCCACTGATGATGAAGGGCACCTCTCTGAAGACTCTGGCCATGATTACATAGGTCCACCGTCAGGGCAAGATGACCACTCTGACGATGACTATATGGACATCGACAGCCCTAGACCCATTCGCTTGGCCCGGCGTCGTGCTGCCCATCGTGCTGGCCGACGCCCTGACCGACGCCCTCGCCGCCCTAGGGCACGGGCCTCCCGAGTTGGCCGTGGGCGTGCTGGGCCACCAGCTGGAGCTCCTCGTCAGCGTAGACAAGATCCATTCTACGTTTTTCAGTGGCAAGACGTAGTTGATGGGGATGGATACAACCCTGATGTGTCAGCTTTTGATGAGGTACTGGAGGGTTCAGGCATTACCCCCAATTTTCCTGCAGGCCCCAATGCTCCACCACACGAACTATTTGAGGCCTTCTTTGATGAGGAGGTGGTAGGCTATGTTGTCAAAGAGACAAATAAGCAGCACCAATACCAGGTCCACTTTTTGGGCAAGGTGACCAAGGGCCACATGAGGCAGTGGACCCCAGTGACTCATAAAGAGTTCATGGTGTTCCTGGCACTCACCATGCTAATGCCTCATGTCAAGAAGCATAGGTTGCCTGACTATTGGATCACCAATGATCTGATATCCACCCCTGCCTTCGGGAAATATATGTCTCGCGACCGGTACCTTGATATCCTCGCAGCGCTCCATCTTGTCACCAACCTTGACGTCCACCTCCCAGACAAGCTGTGGAAGATTAGGACGTTGTACGAGATGATGCGAGAACGCTTCACCTCCTACTTCAAGCCCTTCCGCAAGGTCGTCATTGACGAGTCTCTTGTGCTGTTCCGGGGAAAACTCAGCTTCCGGCAGTACATCCCCTCAAAAAGACATCGCTTTGGCATAAAATTCTTTGTGCTGTGCGACTGCCAAACTGGCTATGTCCTGGACTTCCTGGTCTACAGCGGGAAGGAAGGGGACTTGCTTGTGGACCCCCTCATTGGCTTTGGCGGAGCAGTGGTGCAAGCCATGATGGACCGCTACTTTCATAAGAATCACGTCCTCTACACGGACAATTATTACACGTCCCCCACTCTCTCACAGTACCTGCATGAGCGCAAGACGGGGACTGTAGGCACAGTACGAGGGAAAAGGAAGGGCATGCCACCTTTCCCTCCAAAGACCAAAAAAGGTGATGTGTTCAAGAAGAAGTCGGGGCCCATTCTGGCTATCCACTGGCACGACCAGCGGAAGGTCAACCTCCTGAGCACCATCCACAAGGGGGAAATGGTGGAGACTGGCAAGGTGGATCGCCGCACCCAGGCCAGGGTGACCAAGCCCGATGCTGTCCTGGACTACAACATCAACATGAGGCTGGTGGACAAGTCCGACATGCAGATAGGCTTCATTGACTGCCTGCGTACCTCGTGCAGATGGTACAAAAAGTTCTTTCTGCATATGGTGGACATGTCAGTTCTGAATGCCTACAATATATACAAGCTTCGGAATGTGAACACACCCATGAAGTTCAATAGCCTGCGGAGGTTCCAAAAGCAGGTGTTGACGGAGCTCCTGGAGAAGTATGCTACGCCACAGAGGGCAGTGGCACATCCTGGACCCGCCGTTATTGACCGCTTGCAGTGTGCTCAATACTTGATTAGGCACAGGCTTGGTTCCCTGCCTCAGAATGAATCAGGAAGAACGCAGCAGAAGCGGTGCCATGTCTGCTACAACAGCAGGGTGAGGCCGAGGTCAGGTAAAAAGTCAACCATGGAGTGTGTGGAGTGCAAGGTGGCACTCTGTGCTTTAGAGTGCTTCTTTGATTACCACTCCAAGCTGGAGTTCTAATAATCATTTTTTAAAGAGACAATGAACGGAGGAAGGAAAAACACAGATAAAACAAAAAGGTCCATGTGCCTAAAGGCATCCTCCATTCATAAAATGTTTGTAACAACTGGATTTAAACATTTGTAGATTGTAAGTTTGTGGAAAGCAATTCGAGGGAAGTGAATTCCAAAGAGTAGTAGCTCTGGGGATAAATGAATTCTGATAAGCAGAAGTTCTGCATTGTGGAGGAGAAAGTGTAAATTCATGGGCGCTCTCAGCTGCCCTAGTTCTACGGGGAAAGATGTGGAGAGGCGGCACAATTAAACAATATGTCTAAGTGAAAGAACCAACCAAATGTAATAATTACAAGTGTCAAATACGATACCGTACGGTACTGTACGCTTGCGTAGCCTAGCCTCTAACCTAGTAAGTGAAAGTGACAAAATGAATAACAAGTAATAATAACTCAATAATAACAGTGAGAGTGACAATAATTCATAACAAGAAGAGTAATAAAAGTGAAAGTGACACAAAGTGCCGGGGAGGCCGACGGTACTACAGCTAATTAAGGTGGTAGATGATTGGATGCAAATTCTAGAAGATGGTGATGTAATAGACGTGGTATATTGCGATTTTATGAAGGCCTTCGATAAGGTCCCACATAAAAGGTTAATAGAGAAAGTTAGAAGCTATAATATAGGGGAGAAATGTGTGAAATGGATAGAAGCCTTCCTGAAAGATCGGAGACAGAGGGTACTGGTGAATGGAATAGGCTCGGGGTGGAGGGAAATTACAAATGGGGTACCTCAGGGATCTGTGTTGGGACCACTGCTGTTCGTTATATTTATCAACGACTTGCCTGAAGTTATAACTAATGGAAGTGAGGTATACCTGTATGCGGATGACACTAAACTGTATAGAAGAGTGAGGAGTAAGGAAGATATGTGTTTGCTTTAAGGAGATGTGGAGGGCATGAAGGGATGGTCTGAGCATTGGTTAATGCCTTTTCATCCAAAAAAATGCAAGTACATGCGGATTGGGACCAGCAAGATAGACAAGGTAGGATACAGTATGTATGAAGCGATGGAGGAAGTGAGTGCAGAAAAGGATATAGGAGTAGTGATAGACAATAAGTTAAATTTCTCAGAACATTTAGCGGAAAAGATAAACAAAGCCAATATAATTGTAGGGCTGATAAGGAGGACATTTGTGTCACTTGACGAAGAAATCTTCAGGAATCTCTATACAGCGCTGGTTAGGCCGCACCTGGAATATGCGAACCAGGTGTGGGCTCCATATATGGTAAAGGATATAGAAGCAGTGGAGAAAGTGCAGAGGAGAGCTAGCAAGCTGGTACCAACGTTGAAGAACGCGGGCTATGAGCAGAGGTTGAGGACACTGGCATATAGGAGAAAGAGAGGGGATATGATAGAGACTTTTAAGATAGTGTCAGGAAAGTACGATGAGGATGTGTGTGAAGGTATCTTCTTGATGCGGGAGGGAACAAGAACGAGAGGACACTCTAAGAAAATTTACAAAGAAAGAAATAGGCTTGAGAAGGCAAAGAACTCATTTTGTGATAGAGTGGTAAATGAGTGGAACGCACTGCCCCAGTATGTAGTCGATTCCGAATCAATAAGGGAGTTTGAAAGTAATCTTGATAAAGCATGGGGAAGACAAGATTTGAAGTTTGATTATAAAACAAAAATACAGAATAGTAAAAATGTTGCGTCTGCTACCGCCGCCGCCAACACCGTGAACGACCGCAGCAGTGCAAGTACTGGTACTGAGCTGGATACACAGGCCTAATTTGCCTTTTTCCAGAGGATCTACTGTAAGAAACTGTAAGAAACAATACTATTACAATAAAAGTGAAAGTGACACAATAATACAGTATTACAATAACAGTGAAAGCGCCGAAAATATGTTATATAAAGTTTCATATAACTCAAATAATGGTTGAACAAGTAATAAATGACACAATAATATCACATTATCTCCATAAAAACATAATATCGTGTATTGGAACAAAAGCCACGGGAGCGACGAGTGACTTAGTGCGTGCTAGCCAGGGCCGCGGCGAAGCGTTCGGACACAGGCGAAAATACGCGGGAAATTACCTCCATTCCCATCATCATATATTGGCAACCACTTGTAGCGATGTCAACTCAACGCCATTCTACAGACGAAGGTTGGTTCTACACTATGCAATTTAGTTGTTGTTGTTTTTCCCCAAGCTGCCTGGCCGAACAGCCCCAAGGCCCCGAGCAAGGCCAAGGCCATAACCGAGCGCCCCCACTGAACCCTCCCTGCCGACCACAATAAAGCCTGGGTGACCGAAGCCACTCCATGGCGGGGGGCTGAGGAGGGTGCGGAAACGCCCGAGAAACCAAAGCCCCACCCAGGGCCCTGTGCCCCTCAGCAATTATGAAGAGAAAGTTGAGGGGCAAAGGAAAGATGTGACGCTTTGGCTTCCAATCTTGGTAGATTAGGAGGTCAATCCACGCAAGAGACGCCGTCACTTGAGATCTAGAAAATATATAAGTAAAAGGAACAGTCAGAGTAAGCTATGGGTATGGCAGAGATCGCTCAGTTCTCACTCTGATAGACCAGCCCATCACCACATGACTAGAACCCAATCCTCTCAGCATCAGCTAGGAAAGGCCCTAGAAAGCCGCCTTTGGCGGGGGGATAGCTCCCCTATTTCAACCCTTTTCGGGGTTGGGCACCCGCCCGTGCAATTTAGTTGACTGCTCTAGGTGGTCTCAATCAGTAGATATCGAATTATGAAGATAGCCATTTTTCAGGAATACCCCCGGACACGACGATCGCCTCATATGAAGGCCCCCGGATCCGGAGGGTTAAGCTAGGCTAGGGCCTATAAGCTTTCTAGAATAATGATTACGGCAAGGATTTAGTATTTGGGCGTACTGCCCGCCTTCTTTACACTACGCGGATGCTCGCAATCATGTTCCCGTCTATTTTGACTTATTGTCATCTTTATATCTATTGCCAGCAGGGGGCAAATAAAAAAAAATAGATGGGAACTTAACCGCGAGAGATCGACCTATGGTAACATGATGACCGTATGCCTGGATACTGCATCCTTCCCATGATTATTTCTGGAAATTAGTATTTACCCGTAACCAATTAGGCCTATCCAACAATCTAAAAACACGGCCCCCGACAGGCTAGTGGGAAAGGCTATGAAGAATAGGGAAATTGTGATGTAAAAACGATAATAAGCATTTCAAAGTAAAACTTTGCTCGGGTTTGTAAAGTTTGGAGACCCCTAAAACCTGAGTTTTTGGAAACCCAAGCCAAGTTTTGTCAAAAGTTGGGGCAAAGATGTAGTATTCGGGCGTATTTGGAGGAATACGTGAACGATAGTCCTGCAAGGCATCCCTTTTAGCTTTAGCTTTAGCTTGGGGACCCGCTGTGGTCTGCACACTGGCAGTATGATATGCGGGGAGTTAAGGGGCTAATGGGATTATGGGAAGGATGAGGAGAAGGAGAACAATGTTTGGTGATCCTATCTTTAAAACTATCAAGACTGGGACTGTTAACTATATGAGATGGAAGGTGATTCCACTCTTGGATGCTGCGGGGGAAAATGAGTACCCAAATATGTCGGTGCTTGCCTGGTATGTGTGGTATTTTCGGTTGTGGCTGCCTCTTGTGGATCGTATGTTTGTAGGGTGTAAATATGTGTTTGTCTATGTCTACTAGATTGTTTGTGATTTTGTATAGCATTTGTTGTCTGTGTATTTGTCTTCTGGTTGCAAGTGTGTCTAATTTAATGTCTTGTTTGAGCAAAGTGACCAATGTAGTGTGTCTGTAATCGCGTCTGATCCATCTTGCCGCCTTATTTTGTATGGCTTCTAATTTATTAATGTTGTTGTGAGTGTGTGGATCCCAGACGGTGTCGCATATTCAATGTGTGGTCGAACTAGTGTTTTAAAATATAAAATTTTGGTCTGTGTTGCACCTCCTTAGGTTCCTGCGCAGGAACCCCAGGGCTTTGTTGGCTTTTGCCCTGACGCTAATCAAATGTGTGCTCCACCTCATGTCTGCTGAGAGGTGGACTCCCAAATACTTATGTGAATGGACTGTATCAAGGTTGGTATTATGGAGTTTATAGGCAAAGGGACAGGTTTCTTGGAGCGGGTAAAACATATGTGGTGGCATTTGTCTGGTCTAAAGGTCATCTGCCACTTGGCTCCCCAGTCTTCAAGGGCTGTCAAGTCGTCTTGAAGTCGAAGGCAATCGCCCCTATCAACTATTGGTCGGAATACTAAGCTATCGTCTGCAAAAAGTCTAGTAATAGTAGTTAAAGATGATGGAACGTCATTGATGTATGATAGAAAGAGAAGGGGGCCAAGGACGGTGCCTTGGGGTACCCCCGACGTTACAGGAACAGAAGATGAGTGGGAGACATCGATAACAACACGTTCTCGATTGGTTAGGAATGTCTTAATCCAGTGAATAAGTGGTCCTCGGATTCCATAGTAATCCAGTTTAGCTAACAGTCTACTGGGGGGGACTTTGTCGAAGGCTTTGGCGAAGTCTAGGAGTACAAAGTACAAAGGAGTACAAAGGAAATCAAGCAAAAACAGTTCTAGTGACCCTTCTAGGTTGCTTGTCCTCCAAAACACTGAGGATCAAGTGTCCAAACAGTGGTTTAGAGTGGGTAAGGGAACATTGGAAAGGGAATTACTGCCCTGGAACTAATGTCCGTGGCAGGATTAGGAAGTTAGTAGGGGACAGATGGGTTAGTAACTGAGGGGGGGATAAAATAAAGTTATTCATTTACAAACGCAGTCAGTCGCGGGTTTGATGCGAGATATTTGTCTAGGCAGAGTTTAAATTAATCAACGGTGTTGCAGTCTATAACGTTTCGGGGAAGCCCATTCCACAAGTTGACAACTCGATTGAAGAAGAAATTCTTAGATTCGTGTGATTTAAAAGATTTACCAATAATTTTGCAACCGTTTCCCCGCGTGTAATTAGATTGGTCGATAGTGAAGTACTTACTACAGTCCATATTGTCGATGCCTTTGATGATTTTGAACACTTGAATTAAGTCACCTCTTAATCTGCGCTGGGTTAAAGGAAATAGATTTAATTCTCTAAGACGCTCTTCGTATGGTTTGTTCTTTAGGCTAGGTATCATTTTGGTAACTCTACGTTGAACTCGTTCTAGATTGTTTATATCTTTTTGGTAATAAGGGCACCAGGATTGAACGCAGTATTCCAGAAGAGGGCGGACTAAGGAATTGTAAAGGGTTAGGATAACTTCTTTGGATTTATGCTCAAATGACCTGCCTATAAAGCCAATTATTTTGTTTGCCTTCTTAACAACTTCTGAACATTGTTGACTCGGTTTTAGGTTACTCGATATTGTTACTCCCAGATCGGTTTCTCTGTTTACATTCTTAAGCTGAGTGCCATTCATCGAATAGTTTGCTTTCTCATTTAGGTATACCGGGTATGGCGTCAACTTGTTTGATTTTAGGGTAATTAACTGGGATATGTCATGAGTCGTTGTTGTTGTTGTTCCCCAAGCTGCCTGGCCGAACAGCCCCAAGGCCCCGAGCAAGGCCAAGGCAATAACACAGCGCACCCACAGAACCCTCCCTGCCGACCACAATAAAGCCTGGAGTGACCGAAGCCACTCCATGGCGGGGAGCTGAGGAGGGAGCGGAAACACCCGGGAAACCAAAGCCCCACCCAGGGCCCTGTGTCCCTTAGCAATTATGAAGAGAAAGTTGAGGGGCAAAGGAAAAATGTGATGCTTTGGCTTCCAATCTTGGTAGATTGGGAGGTCAATCCACGGAAGAGACGCCGTCACTTGAGATCTAAAAAATATATAAGTACAGTAAAAGGAACAGTCAGAGTGAGCTATGGGTATGGCAGAGATCGCTCAGTTCTCACTCTGATAGACCAGCTCATCACCATGTCATGAGTCATTACAAGTACAGTGTAATTGCGTCTCGCACGAGCGTTTGGGCTGAAAGCCGTGCTGTGAGTCAGTCAGTATATTTTGGTTGTTAACCCTTCCTGCCCGGGCTGCTTTTCTAAATGACGGAGCTCGTATCAGTGGCAATGGCGGGAGGCGGACGCAAGTTTTTGAGGCTCCGGCATATGTTCATGGGAAAGGATAAATAACACGGAATATCGAGTGCATACGGAGCTAGCAAGGAGAGGAAGGACTCGTGTTTGGAAGATATATTGCTGTGGTGGAGGGGTGATATATAGTGTAATAAGAAGTAGAGTAACGGGACAGCGGTAGTGTTGTGAGTTGTTGAGATTGTAAACAAACATGGCGGAGGGAATTTCGGGATTGACGGAAGCGGAAGAAAGGCTACAACGTTTTAGTGGGTTTAAGAGCACAGATAATAAGTTAGAGGAGGTTATTAATGTTGTGAAGGATTTGGAAAAGTGGAAGAGTGATACGGAGAAATGGAAGGGGGATATTGTTGAGAAAGTTAAGGTACTGTGTGTACTGTGTGGTGTGTCGGGTGGGGAAGGGAATAGGCCTAGCGAAGGAAGTGAGTGTAGGCCTATTTCGGAAGTTAATGATAGCCTAGAGATGGTATTGAAAAGGGTAGATGAACTGGGAGCAGAGAATATGGCATTGAAGGAGCAGCTGAAGGAATACGAAGGACGATTCAAGGAAGTAAAGGAGTCAACTGCATGGACGGTGGTAGGTGAACAGAAAGTTAAGGATTTGGAGGATATTATGAAAGAGCAAAAGGAAGAAATAAATATGACCAAAAAAAGTTTTGAGAGTGCAGTTGTAGGGGTCATGAAGAACAAGGAGAGTGTCGTGAGGGAGGCCATGGACAGGGATAGGGGTGTAATCATGCATGGAGATATAGAGGCTCATATGAATGATAATGGAGTGAGAAAAGTGAGGGATATGGAGAAAGTGAAGGAGGTCATGAAAGGTGTGGATGTGGACGGATGTGGATGGGAAGGGCAGGTGGAAGAAGTCAGTAGGATAGGTAGATATAAAAGAGGAGAGATGAGACCTATAAGGGTACAGTTTAAAACCAGGGCAGTGGCAGAGACAGTGACAAATTTTAGTTGGAGGCTAAACACAAATGAAGAACTGATACATATAAGACTAAAGAATGATTTGAGCATAGAACAAAGAAAACAAATAAAGGAATTACAAGAAAAGGCTGATGAAAATAATGGAAAGTTGGGTGAGGAGGATAAGAGGAATTTTTTCTGGAGAGTGAGGGACGGGAAATTGAAGAAGTGGTTTATACGAATAGAAGGGAGGGAAGAGAATGTGATAGGAGTTGTGACGGAGGAGGAGAACAGGGTGGAGGTGTCACAGGGAGGGACAGGAGACAAAGTTGCAGACCCAGTAGTGCTAAGGGGGGAGTAGGGTACGGACAGGAGGAGCGGGATTGTGTAGTTGCTGAAGGAATGGTAGATGGATTAAGGATTATGTTTAGTAATGTGGATGTGTTTACCCAGGACAAGAAAAGAGAACTGATATGTAGGTTGCAGGATGAAGAGGAAAAACATGATGGCATAGCCTTACAGGAAGTAAGACCAAAAAATGCTAGAATTGAAAGGGAACTGGTGGAGTATAGTTTGGAGGGTTTTGAGTTATATGAGAGGAATGCTATTAGAGCAGAGGTTGGAAGAGGACTGTTTATTTATGTAAGAAAAGAGCTCAAGGTTAATAAGGTGGATATGAGACAGCAGTATTGTGAGTATTTGTGTATTGAAGTAAAATGTGCAAGAGGATCAATTCTAATTACCTCTATATATAGAAGCCCAAATAATAGTAGGGAAGAGGATGATAACCTACTGAAAGCAATGGAGGAAATAGATAATAGAGAACAAATATAAGATTTTGATTGGAGATTTCAATTTGCCAAGGATCAACTGGGCAAATTGTACTATTCCAGCGGGACAGTGTAACCTGGAAAACAAGTTTATAGAGAAAGTGAGAGATTGTTTTTTAACGCAACATATTACAGAGATGACAAGATATAGAGATGGGACGCAGGGGAGTATACTTGATTTGATTTTTAGCATTGAAGAGGATATAGTGGAACATGTCAATGTGGCTTCAAATCTCTATTGCTACCGCGGCTTGAATACTGTAGCGTATTAACATCCCCATGAAAGGTACAGCATGGTGGACAGAAGAGGTAAGAATAGCTGTGGAAGAAAAGAAGAAAGCATATAGAGAGTGGTTGGGTAGTAGAGGGAATGAAGATTCCGAGAGACAGAAACGAGCGAGGTACGTGGAGAGTAAGAGGGTGGTGAAGAGAGTAGTGAAGGAAAGTAAGAGAAGAGTAGATGAGGAATTTGGAAGGAATCTGAGTGTAAAATGGAGGGAGAAGAAGAACTGTTCTGGAAAGAAGTCAAGAAAGTTAGGGAAGGTAGCAAGGGAAACAGTAAGGGTGTGAAAGATAAGAATGGGAGAATGCTAGCCGAGAAGCAAGAGAGAGTCGAAAGATGGAGGGAGTACTTCAGTGAGTTGCTAAATGAAAGGAATGAAGAGCCAGCAAACATCGCTGGATATGGTATGGGAGGGAGAAGAAGAGAAGTAGTGGAGGAGGTGGGGATCAGGAGGTCAGAAGTGTGGGAAGCCATGAAAAGAGTGAAGTTGGGGAAAGCACCAGGAACAGATGGAGTGTGTGGGGAAATGTTGAGGTATGGTGGTGAGATAGTGATAGAATGGGTATGGAAAATGTGCAAACTAGCATGGGAGAAGGGGAGTGCACCCGATGACTGGAAGACTGGCATAATAGTCCCCCTATATAAGGGCAAAGGGGAAAGAGGAGTATGTGGTAACCACCGAGGATATGTCTTCTAAGCGTAGTAGGGAAGGTATACAGTAGGGTAGTGATTGAGAGAGTGAGAGTGAGAACGGAGAAATGGATAGGCGACGAGCAGGGAGGTTTTAGGAAGGGAAGAGGATGTGTAGATCAGATTTTACCCTGAATTGTGTTGTGGAGAAGTATCTGGAGAAGAAACAAAAGGTGTATGTTGCCTTTATGGACTTGGAGAAGGCCTATGACAGAGTGGATAGAGAAGGTTTGTGGAAAGTACTTAGAATATACGGAGTAGAGGGCAAGTTGCTGAAAGCAGTGAAGAGCATGTATGAGGGTGCAAAGGCGGCAGTACGTGTGGAGAGTGAGCAGAGCGAGTTCTTTGACCTGAATGTTGGTTTGAAACAGGGGTGTGTGATGTCCCCGTGGTTGTTTACTGTATATATGGATGGAGTTATGAAAGAAATACTATCAAGAGCATGGATGTTGGTGTATCGCTGAAAAGGGAGGGAATTGAGTGGAAGCTACCTATACTGCTGTTTGCGGATGATACAGTTCTGATGAGTGATAATGAATGGGAGTTGCAGGGTCTGGTAAATGAGTTTGGAACAGTGTGCGAAAAACGGAATTTGAAGGTAAATACGGGGAAGAGCAAGGTTATGGTCTTCGAAAGGGGTGAAGTCACAGAGTGAGGTGAAGCTGAACGGTCAGGCTATGGAGATCGTCAACTCTTTTAAGTATCTGGGCAGTGTGTTGAGTAAAGATGGGACTATGGATGAAGAGGTGCGGGAGAGGGTACAACAGGGGAAGAGGGTTGTAGGAACGCTAAAAGCAGTAACAAGAAATAGGGTGGTCAGTATGGAAGTGAAGAAGTCCTTGCATGACAGTGTGGTAATCCCGACACTGACTTACGGAAGCGAAGCATGGACGTTGGTTGAGAGACTCAGACCAAGAGTGAGAGCAGTGGAAATGAATTACTTAAGGAGTGCGTGCGGAGTTACATGGAGGGATAGACAGACTAATGAGGAAGTAAGAAGGAGGTGTGGTGTGGAGGTAGATGTGCTGGAAAGTGTGAAAGGAACAACTTGAGATGGTTCGGCCATATGGAACGTATGGAAAGCGAGAGAATGACTAAGAGGGTGTACGAGAGCGAGGTGGAGGGACAGAGGGGGAGAGGTAGACCGAATATGAGGTGGAAGGATGGAGTGAGGAAGTACATGAACGAAGGCGGTGCTGGTTGGGGGGAGGGGCGTCGACTGACTGGGGACAGAGGTGCATGGGGGCGGTTCGTTCGTGGCCACCCCTTCGGGGATCACGGCGTCAGGCAATAGATAGATAGATAGATTAACATCCCCATACAAAGCAGGTGAAATAAATGACGTAGAGAGTGTACAAAGAAATTTCACTTCGCATATAAGTTCGATAAAACATCTACACTATTGGGAGCGTTTAAGAGCACTGAATCTGTACTCACTGGAACGTAGAAGAGAACGTTACCTAATAATATACACGTGGAAAATCGCAGAGGGTTTAGTACCAAACCTACATACTCCGATAGTCATGAAATTCAGTGATAGGAGAGGCTGGGAATGCGAAATCCCCCGGATGAATAACAGGGGTGCTATGGGCTCTCTGCGAGAGGGCTGGTTATCACACAGAGGCCCACGTCTCTTCAACAAACTCCCACGGCGAGTAAGAGACATGAGGGACATCTCGTTAGACAACTTCAAGAGAGCCCTAGATGTCGAACTGCAAAAAGTGCCAGACGAGCCCATCCTCGCAAGGGAGCGAGCTGTCGCTTCAAACAGTCTACTGCACCAAATCACCACCCATAACGAGGGGCGTCGCGCTCCTTGGTGCCGCTAGAGGAGCGGCGAACACATCCAAAGGGCGGTGAGCGTGTGGTGTGGGAGTTCCATAACGTGACGTTGAGTCGTGTACCGGGCTATGGGTTCGGTATAGCGGTCAGCGGTGGTAGGGACAACCCGCACTTCACCAATGGCGACCCATCCATCGCTATCTCTGATGTTCTCAAGGTCGGATAGCCCTATAGGTCGTAGTGACCATGCCTGTATAAGCTTTAGTTGCAATATTAAAACAGAGAGGGATAATAGAAGCAATAACAAAATATACATGTATGATAGAGCAGATTATGAGCTGCTGAGACGGTGTTTGGACATTGACTGGGGGGAATACTTGAACGGTGAAGACGCTGAAGGAATGTGGAGGAAAATTAGAGTTAAACTGGAGAATGCTGTATCCAAAAGTGTACCAGTAAGGGAATATAAGGATAAAACAAAATTGAGGAAAAGAACGAACCCAGAATTGCCAATGAAAAGAAAGCTTTGGACATTGATTAGAAGAAAGAAACGATTGTGGGAAAGACTAAAATTGTTTAAAAAGAACAGGGGGTCTAGTATAGAAGCTAAAGAAGTGGATCTGGAATGCAGACAAATAAACAATAAAATAAGGTGGCAGACAAGGAGAGGGAGAGAGAGATTGCTAAAAATGTGAAGGATAATCCAAAAATATTCTGGAAGTATATTCAGGAAAAGTTAACAAGAAGAGTAGGTATCCCAGAACTGATAGGAGACTTGGATGATGGGAATAGAGCAGAAACTGATAAGGAGAAAGCAGAGGTGCTGGAGAAATACTTTGGGGAGGTACTAACAGTGGAGTCGGTTGATGCAGTGCCTACTATTCCCATCAAACAGGCACCAGCACTAGAACTAATAGAGTTTTCCCATGCTAGAATAAGGGGGGCTATAGAAAAAATGAACAGAAGTAAGTCCCCGGGACCGGATGGGATACATCCAAGAATCATAAAGGAAGGAGGTGAGATGTTAGTAGATCCATTACGTTTTTTATTTGAGGTATCTTTTAATACAGGACAAATCCCGACGGACTGGAGAGAGGCGAACATAACAGCTATATTTAAGAAGGGAAAGAGAAATGACCCAGGAAATTATAGACCAGTCAGTTTGACAAGTGTTGTGTGTAAACTAATGGAAACGGTAATTAGAGAAGGAATAATGGAGCATATGAAATCAAACCAACTTTTCAGTGGGAGACAGTTCGGATTCTTGCCGGGGAGGTCGACGGTACTACAGCTAATTAAGGTGGTAGATGATTGGATGCAAACTCTGGAGGATGGTGATGTAATAGACCTGGTATATTGCGATTTTATGAAGGCCTTCGATAAGGTCCCACATAATAGGTAAATAGAGAAAGTTAGAAGCTATAGTATAGGGGAGAAATGTGTGAAATGGATAGAAGCCTTCCTGAAAGATCGGAGACAGAGGGTACTGGTGAATGGAATAGGCTCGGGGTGGAGGGAAATTACAAGTGGGGTACCTCAGGGATCTGTGTTGGGACCACTACTGTTCGTTATATTTATCAACGACTTTCCTGAAGTTATAACTAACGGAAGTGAGGTATGCCTGTATGCAGATGACACTAAGCCGTATAGAAGAGTGAGGAGTAAGGAAGATGTGGGTTTGCTTCAAGGAGATGTGGAGGGCATGAAGGGATGGTCTGAACATTGGTTAATGCCTTTTCATCCAAAAAAATGCAAGTACATGCGGATTGGGACTAGCAAGATAGACAAGGTAGGCTACTGTATGTATGAAGCGATGGAGGAAGTGAATGCAGAAAAGGATAGGCCTATAGGAGTAGTGATAGACAATAAGTTAAATTTCTCAGAACATTTAGCGGAAAAGATAATAGAATTGTAGGGCTGATAAGGACATTTGTGTCACTTGACGAAGAAATCTTCAGGAATCTCTATACAGCGCTGGTTAGGCCGCACCTGGAATATGCGAACCAGGTGTGGGCTCCATATATGGTAAAGGATATAGAAGCAGTGGAGAAAGTGCAGAGGAGAGCTAGCAAGCTAGTACCAACGTTGAAGAACGCGGGCTATGAACAGAGGTTGAGGACACTGGGACTTCCGACACTGGCATATAGGAGAAAGAGAGGGGATATGATAGAGACTTTTAAGATAGTGTCAGGAAAGTATGATGAGGATGTGTGTGAAGGTATCTTCTTGATGCGGGAGGGAACAAGAACGAGAGGACACTCTAAAATTTACAAAGAAAGAAATAGGCTTGAAAAGGCAAAGAACTCATTTTGTGATAGAGTGGTAAATGAGTGGAATGCGCTGCCCCAGTATGTAGTCGATTCCGAATCAATAAGGAAGTTTGAAAGTAATCTTGATAAAGCATGGGGAAGACAAGATTTGAAGTTTGATTATAAAGCAAAAATACAGAATAGTAAAAAATTTGCGTCTGCTGCCGCCGCCGCCAACACAGTTAACGACCGCAGTAGTGCAAGTACTGGCACTGAGCTGGATACACAGGCCTAGTTTGCCTTTTTCCAGAGGATCTACCGAAACTGTAAGGATCCGGGCGATCTGGCTAAAAAACGATGTATGTAAACAAAGGCCTATCTCCGTTAATACAATAGCTACAACATTCATACATACAGTATGTCAAAATGTAGCCCTTACCTTGATCTGTAGACTGGCGTTAAGTAGAGCTCACTATCTCAACTGGTTCAGGTGTGATGGCGATTTTAGTGGAGGTAACTTTTGGCGCGTACAGTATTTACCTAGACGCGTCCGAACGTTCTGCCGCGGCCCCGGCTACGACGCACTACTGGACTCGTCACACCATCCGATATTATTCCGGGAAGCGATTTGAGTGTTTTTATTAGTTTATTTGGCCATTATAATCATTATTATGTAATTTTCACTCAATAAAGTTACAGTACTTATAATGATATTTTTGTGTCTCACTTGTACTTATATTTGTTACATATTTTTAGAGTGTCACATTCACTGGACTATGATAATCGATAGTGTCATTTTCACTAGTATTTATTGTTAGTAAGATATAATATAGAGTTTAGTGTCACTTTCACTTGTTCATATTGTTATTATTAAAGCACTTATTATTACTTTTATTTGTGTCACAGTCACTTTTACCCATTATTACCCTACATTTTAGTGTCACTTTCACTGTCATTTTCACTGGCACTTATTATTACTGTTATGGTGATGGGCTGGTCTATCAGAATGAGAGTTGAGCATTCTCTGCCATACCCATAGCTTACTATGACTGTTCCTTTTACTTATATATTTTCTAGATATCCAGTGACGGCGTCTTTTCCGTGGATTGACCTCCCTACTGCCAACCCTGGCAGATTGGAAGCCAAAGCGTCACATTTTTCCTTTGCCCCTCAACTTTCCCTTCATAATTGCTGAGGGGCACAGGGCCTTGGGTGGGGCTTTGGTTTCCCGGAGGTTTCCGCACCCTCCTCAGCTCCCCGCCTTTGAGTGGCTTCGGTCACCTGGGCTTTATTAGTGGTAAGCAGGGAGGGTTCTGTGGGGGTGCTCGGTTATGGCCTTGGCCTTGCTCTGGACCTTGGGGCTGCTTGGCCAGACAGCCTGGGGTACAGCAAAAAAAAAAAAAAAATAATATTTGTGTCTCTTCACTTTTACCCATTATTAGCCTACATTTTAGTGTTATTGTCACTGGCACTTATCATTACTGTTATTTGTGTCTCTATCACTTTTACTAATTATTTTATATTCTTATAGCCTACATGATTAGTGTCACTTTCACTGTCTTTGTAACTGGCACTTCAATATTGTTCTAGGGTGTGAAAATCGTTGAAGCAACATCCAGCACACAGTGCCACTTCACAGTCGAGGCATTCCCATGTGGTTTTCTTGACTTTATGGGGTCTGCGGGTTGTGTGGCTACAGACATGGCACCTTTTCTGGCTCTTGACATTACCACTTGGTACTTTGGGAGCAAGGGAGTTGAGCTGGTGCTTCCTGAAGAAGTCAGCACACGCCATCCAGTCCACCCTGCCTGGTCCTTGTAAAGGTCTCCCGGGTACAGAATGTTTTTGCAGGAGCTCTAGTATCACCTGCTTGTCGAACTTCCGCAATGACTTGTACTTTTAAATCCTGGAGTCCTCAGTCGGTAGATGTTGTACGCGTTGAGGGCAGACTATAGGTTTGAGTCCCGAAGGGATGAAGGAAAACCTAATATTTAGTAGTGGCCCCGGAATCATTGACGATGCGCCTTATGTAGGTAATGGCCAATCTTTGAACACCAAGCTTGCTGTTCAAACTTCCTACCCAAGGAGAACTCAAAATACGATTGCCTTACATCGTGAGCGAAACGCTCTTAATAACCACTCACAGACTCGTCCTTATGGGTCCACTACTAGAAGAAACTAGTAAAATAAATAAATAAAAATAAAAATTTAAACTCGACCTAGCTTGCGCTTCCCAGGCGTCTGCTGTTGGGTACTGCTCGCCATCTTGTTCACCCCGAGCGCTCTTCCTTAATCTGACATATCGAGACTCTCAAAATGTAGCAGATGAATGGGAAGGGGATGGCAGGGAGGGCAAAAATCGTCAATGATTCCGGGGCCACTACTAAATATTATGTTTTCCTTCATCCCTTCGGGACTCAAACCTATAATTTATTAGTGGCCCCTTCATCATTGACGATGCGCCTGAATTCCCAAGACTGGAGGTGGGACATTCATCATAAACATCACATATCACTTAATAAACCGGTTACAGTCCAATGAACATGTACTAATCAGGTCAGTTTAATATCAAATAAAATATAAAAGAAGGTTACTGGCGGCGTTTCTTAACCCTCCAGCCCCGGCTATGTATTATATATATATTCCTCGAAAACCGGGTGTTTTGGCCGAAAAACGTCTAGGCTAGGCTACCGTATATTCGTTAATCAGACTGCTTCCCGCATTCCCGCGCATCCCCAAGCGTAGCTGTGTTATTTACCTGTAGAATGGCATTAAGTAGAGCTCTCTAAGTCAACTGGTTGAGCTGTGATGATGATTTCATTGGAGATAACTTTATGGCCAAAACAGCCACTTTACACCACTTTTCGATACTTAACAACAACATACAGGCACACACGAACAAGCGACGCTCTCCTTCTTGTGGCCGGAGATGCGGAGCGTCGGTCCAGCCGGCTGTTGTTTACATGCGTCGGACCGACGCCTCGCACACCAAGCTCACAGGCTTTGACGTCATGGGTGTTTAAGAGCCCTTCCGGGTAGCTCGTGTATGCTTTTTTATGGGCGTTCAAGAGCCCTTCCGGGAACAGAGGGTTAAAGGAAGCCTGTGGTGTTAACGCCTTTAAGATTCATAGAACCTTTGGTGTAACACAGGAATAAACTATCCATTCAGTTTATATATTCCAGGGGAAATGAAACATTCATTATCACCTAAATTTATTAATATGTAGGCCTTCATATTCATGGCCTTAGGTAATGTTACCAAAAAATATTTATACTCTAGATCTAATCCCTGAGAATATTGAGTATATTGGAAACCTTATGACTGTGTGCAGCACAAACTTCTTGAACCACCTGCAGGATGTTCGCAGGCAGTTGATGAAGCCCATCTGCATGTCGGACATGTTTAAGTGGCGCATGTTGAGGTTATAGTCCAGGACAGCAGCCGGTTTTATGACGGGGTTTTTGGTATTCCGGTCCACTTTCCCGGTGGCGACCATCTCAGCCTTGTGGCATGTGGTGAGGAGGTTTACCTTCCACTGGTCATGCCAGTGGATAGAGAGGATGGGGCCACTCTTCTTGTGGAACACATCCGTCTTCTTCGTCTTGGTCGGGTACACTGGCATGCCCTTCCTCTTGGCCTTGACTGTGCCGACAGTTCCGGTCTTGCGGTCATGGAGGTACTGTACTTGGTGAGGATGGGCGACGTATAATAATTGTCTGTGTACAGGATGTGGTTCTTGTGGAAGTGTTTCTCCATCATCTTTTGCACAACAGCGCCGCCAAATCCAATGTCGGGGTCAGTTATGATCTTGCCACCACTGCCGCTGTAGACCACAAAGTCAAGAACATATCCCGTCTTGCAGTCGCAGAGGACGAAGAGCTTGATGCCGAAACGGTGTCTCTTCGACGGGATGTATTGCCGGAAATGCTGCCTCCCCCGGAACAGGACCAGAGACTCATCGAGGCACATCTTCTGGAAGGGGATCAGGTAGGTGGTAAAGCGATGGCGTATCATGTCATACAGCTTCCTGATTTTCCAAAGCCGATCTTGAAGGTGGACATGCATGTTATTAGTCAGGTGCAGATAGCAAAGTATCTGTCCCTAGACATAAATTTCCCGAAGGCTGGGGTTGTAATCAGATCGGCAGTGATCCAGTAGTCTGCCAGTGCATGCTTTCTGATGTGTGTCATCAGCATAGTCAGTGCCAGAAAAACATACATTTCTGGCACAGTGACAGCTCGCCATGCCACCATCTTGGCACTGGTCTTCCTGCCAAGAAAGTTGGATCATATTTCGTGGTGGTTGTTCGTTCCTCGACGAGGTATTCCATGACCTCGTCGTCATAGAACACACAAAAAAGTTCACTAGGGGTTGCATCTGGGCCACAAGGATATGCTGGGACACCCCTGAGCCAATCTGCTCCTCGTCAAAAGCAGGACAATCTGGCTCAAAATCTGCCCCATCAGTCCAGACAAACACCTCTGATTGTAGAGCACGGGCGTCGGCATCGGCAGGCTGAGCCGCATGACCGCCACGGCCTCGCCCTCGAACTCGCCGTGTCGGTATCTCCTCTTCTTCCACTTCCTCCTCCTCCTCCTCCTCCTCCTCCTCCTCCTCCTCCTCCTCCTCCTCCTCCTCCTCCTCCTCCTCCTCAGGTGATGTCAGGTCATCTGGGGCAATGTTAGGGGCATCGACATCTTTTACGGGGGATAATTCTGGCGAAGAAGTGACCTGGCGTCGGGGGTGGAACAATGGGATGCTCAGCCTCCGGAGTTGGACTCCTTTTGCGGCGACCTGAGGGCTTCTCCCCCTACAAATAAAGCTCGCCGATGTGATGAGGCCTGTGGTACACTGCGGGAGGACAATGCTGCACCACTAGGACCACTTCCAGAGGCCCTTTGCTCATCCTGAGGGAGAGATGAAGTTGAGGGCTGTGGGTGACCCCTGCGGCATCCCGGGTCAAGGCGTCGAGACAAAGGAATGCGGGCAGGGTCGGCGTCATTGTCACTATCACTTTTGCTTTCCCTTGCTTCCTCTGCCGCCTTGCGTGCTTTTTTGGCTGCACTTTTCACCAATGTCTTTTTGTAAAAATATTTGCCCACTTTCAAGGGTGTACAAGCAGGCAAGGGGGAAGGTTGATGAGTAGGCCTAGGCTGACCACGGTGCAATGGCGGCGGGGTAGGCCTAGGTTCAAGCACACTTGGAATTTCCACCGCACCTTCATTGAACACTTCTACATCAGGGTCCTCACTACTACCTGACACATGATACAAATCTACTGCATCGTCACCATGACCTCTTTCTTTTCTAATGATGCACACTCCACCTTGAGCCACATACAAGATTTTGTAAAAATTGGAATGGAAACTTTTATTCCTCATCAAAAGTACAGTAAAAGATCTAATTCACCTAAATGGTTTGACCATAATTGTGCTAGAGTAACTGAACAAAAAGCAATAGCCTACAATGCATACACAAGATCAAAAACACATGAAGCCTTTAATTACTTTAGAAACATCAGAAATCATGCCAAAACTGTATTAAACCTAACTAAATCAAACTTTCTCCATAAGCAGGCAAATAAACTTCTAAATAATCCAAATGATAACAAAATATTTTGGTCTACTGTTAACTCATTCAAATCCAACTTCACTACTGCTTCATCCATTCCACCATTAAAATCTCCGACTGGCAATCTTGTAAGTGACCCACGAGGTAAAGCTAACCTTCTTGCAGATATTTTCTCCACCAACTCAACCTTAGATGAAATAAATCAAGATGTCCCTGTACTTAATTTTAATTCACCTGAAATTCCCTCACTTAAGATCCACACCAGACATGTCAAAACTATTTTGCAGAATCTCTCAGTAGATAAGGCTCCTGGTCCAGATGAAATTCCTCCAATAGTACGTAAGAATTGCTCCTTGGTGCTCGCTCCTGTATTGGCAAAATTTTTCCGTCTGTGTACTCATACCTCATGCTTCCCAGTACCCTGGAAAGAAGCAAACATCCATCCAGTTCCTAAAAAAGGTGCCTCTTCAGATCCATCAAACTACAGACCAATAGCTATAACTTCCACTCTTGGCAAAGTTTTTGAAATTATATTAAATAATCACATAATTAAGCATCTGGAGAATAATAAATTAATCAGTGATAGGCAATATGGTTTTAGACGATGTCGATCAACTGCAGACATTCTTTGCCTTCTTACTCATCAAATCAACCAAGCTACAGACCAACATGGTGAAACACATACAATAGCACTGGATATATCAAAGGCATTTGATAGAGTCTGGCATCAATCCTTATTGTCGAAGATGTCACACTACGGCCTTGCATCATTAGTTCCACTAATTTCTTCTAATCTTCATAACAGAAAAATACGTGTAATGGTAGATGGCCTTTTTTCTCAATTTCACTCAATAAATGCTGGTGTTCCCCAGGGATCAGTTTTGGCCCCAACTCTGTTCCTCATTCATATCAATGATCTCATATCTACCACTCATAATCCAATACATTCCTACGCAGATGACTCAACACTCCACAGTTCCTTCACATTTACCAATTCTTTCACCCAACCCGATCTTATAAATTCAAAAATAAACACTGCAATTTCTCTGAACCAGGACCTTTCTAGAATTAATGAATGGGGACAAGAGAATCTAGTTTCCTTTAATGCACAGAAAACCAAGTGCATTCAATTTTCTAACCGACAGAATCTCACTGACTCCCATATATTTTTTAATGATGTAAATATTCCCACTTCCCCTAGTATTGACATTCTCGGTGTAACATTAACTACTAACTTGAGCTGGACACATTATGTTAGAAGCATTGCTAAGAATGCCTCTAAAAATCTGGGACTCCTGTACAGAGTTCGAGAATTCTTCACTGACGAGCAGTTGGCCGTAATATATAAAAGTCATGTGCGCTCGACACTGACTTACGGAAGCGAAGCATGGACGTTGGTTGAGAGACTCAGACCAAGAGTGAGAGCAGTGGAAA
Source organism: Paralithodes platypus (assembly GCA_032716605.1). Taxonomy (NCBI): domain Eukaryota; kingdom Metazoa; phylum Arthropoda; class Malacostraca; order Decapoda; family Lithodidae; genus Paralithodes; species Paralithodes platypus. The sequence goes on along the minus strand of CM064489.1, from coordinate 30,427,321 downwards.
TGAATTACTTAAGGAGTGCGTGCGGAGTTACATGGAGGGATAGACAGACTAATGAGGAAGTAAGAAGGAGGTGTGGTGTGGAGGTAGATGTGCTGGAAAGTGTGAAAAGGAACAACTTGAGATGGTTCGGCCATATGGAACGTATGGAAAGCGAGAGAATGACTAAGAGGGTGTACGAGAGCGAGGTGGAGGGACAGAGGGGGAGAGGTAGACCGAATATGAGGTGGAAGGATGGAGTGAGGAACTACATGAACGAAGGCGGTGCTGGTTGGGGGGAGGGGCGTCGACTGACTGGGGACAGAGGTGCATGGGGGCGGTTCGTTCGTGGCCACCCCTTCGGGGATCACGGCGTCAGGCAATAGATAGATAGATAGATGTGCGCTCTCAGATGGATTACTGTTCACCTCTGTGGGGTGGAAGTGGTGTGGTTGCATTGAGGCAGTTGGACAAAATTCAAAATAAAGCTATTAGATTAATCAATAACCCTGCAATCACACAGGACCTTCCTACATTAGCCATACGAAGAAACGTTGCATCCCTTGCATTATTCTACAGATATTTTCACAGCAATTGTTCCGAGGAACTTGCTTCAATTGTGCCGCCTCTCCACATCTTTCCCCGTAGAACTAGGGCAGCTGAGAGCGCCCATGAATTTACACTTTCTCCTCCACAATGCAGAACTTCTGCTTATCAGAATTCATTTATCCCCAGAGCTACTACTCTTTGGAATTCACTTCCCTCGAATTGCTTTCCACAAACTTACAATCAACAAATGTTTAAATCCAGTTGTTACAAACATTTTATGAATGGAGGATGCCTTTAGGCACATGGACCTTTTTGTTTTATCTGTGTTTTTCCTTCCTCCGTTCATTGTCTCTTGAAAAAAAAAAAAAAAAAAAAAAAAAGAAAAAAAAAAAAAAAAATGAAAGCCCTCAAAATCCTCAATTTCACTTATATCTTAATAATAATAATAATAATCATCATTTTACTTATTTAACCCTCCAGCCCCGGCTATGTATTATATATATATTCCCCGAAACCCGGGGGGTTTGGCCGAAAAACTTCTACGCCTAGGCTACCGCATCTTTGTTATTTGGCTTGCTTCCGCATTCCCGCGCATCCCCAAGCGTAGATGTGTTTCGTACCTGTAGAATGGAGTTAAGTAGAGCTCTCTAAGTCAACTGGTTCAGTTGTGATGATGATTTCATTGGAGATAACTTTATGGCAAAAACAGCCACTTTACACTACTTTTCGATACTTAACAATAACATACAGGCACACACGAACAAGCGACGCACTCCTTTTTGTGGCGGAGATGCGGGGCGTCGGTCCAGCCGGCTGTTGTTTACATGCGTCGGACGGACGCCTCGCACACCAAGCTCACGGGCTTTCAAGCACTGGGGGCCTCAGAGCCCTTCCGGGTTGCACGGACCGAGTTTTTTATGGGTGTTTAAGAGCTCTTCCGGGTCTGATGGGTTAAAAGAGCGCTCAATCTTCAAAATGAATTCGCAAGCGCTCGAACACAAAACACAATTTCAATAAAACTACATTAACATATTTACACAGTTATCAATACAATAATTATAACCACTAAACTCTATAATCATCTGTCACTACACCATTCCCCAGGTCGTAACTCTTTTGAAACATAAAGGTCTTTAAATGCTTCTTGAAGGACTCAACAGATATAGACTGCTTAATACAGTCCGGCAACCGATTATACAACCTTGGAGCCGTGTGGGAAAAAGCACGAGATACAAAAGCCGACTGATAAGCAATGGTAGGCTCATCCAATCTCAAAAGATCATCCCCTCTGCGCAGAGACATACAAGGTCGATCCCGTTGGGGGAGCAAAAGTTCAGCCAGGTATTTAGGCTCACCAAACTTAACCCCTTTGAAAACCATAAGACAAAGCTTGAACTCAATTCTGGCCTTGATCGGGAGCCAATGCAACTCAATCAAACTTGATGTAGTAGGCATTCTAGGTGGGAGGCCAAAAACCAGTCGAGCAGCACGATTTATTACTGACTGCAGTTTTTGTAGCAAATATTTGGGTAGGTCAAACCATATAGAGTTACAATAGTCTATGCGAGACATGATTTGAGAGTGAATCGGTGTCAAAAGACACTATTTGTCCAGCGATTTTCGGACGGTATATAAGTTACGAATCTGGTAGTTGCAAGTTTTGACTACAGTATTTGATTAATTTTCTTTTTAAAACTAAGTTTTGAGTCAAAGAACACACCAAGATTCTTGACACATACAGCAGGAGAGAGTTCTGCTTCACCAATGTTAAGTGATCCAAAGTCGTTGACACCAGTCCTCCTGTTTCCATGGATAACAATTACCGTAAAACCGGGTCGCTTCGGACTTGGGTCGTAACTTCGGACATCGGCGATAATAAGTAATTAGCCATTGTCATTATATAATGGAAACGCTTTTTATTGTTTTTTTTGTGGGGTCCGTTTAGAGAAATGGCAAAGGAAGAGCATGTAAAAACCCTAGGGAACTGACATGAGTACTGTATATGTACACGAAAATAATATTATATACATGACGAAAAAATTTACATTTTTCGCTACCCTGCCAAACTTCTATCACCCTGAAGAAATTTGTTTGTATGAATGATGTTGTGACTGATATAATTTTGTAGTAAAATTGCCAGAGACAACATCCACCAAAGGAAATTTGTTACACTTGTATAACGCTCTAGCTAGAACACTATCATTTAACCTATTGTGTTTTCCACACAAAAAAAATGGTAACTTCGGACATGGAAAAAACAAATCGTTTGTTATTATTTTTGCCCTATGAAAATAATTCATAATACTTGTTCATCATTAAAATGGTGGTTAAAGATCAATTAATCATTCTCCGAGTCCAAAAACCCATACAAATATGATAATATGCTAACCGATTTATGTATTTAGGATAATTCTGGATATATAATATATATAAATTAGGAGAGACATACAGTATATCTTGTCCAAAAAAATTATTATCTGCCGTAAGAAACACCAACACATACGTTATACCTATAAAAATGCTCAAATTCATAAAAATGTATATGCAGTGATAGAGTATACATACCTATATATTTTCACTAGGCCTAGTTAATTTTCGAGTTATTGATTTGCAGAGCTGGGCACTTTAGCCAACACTTCCGCAAATAGCCAATTCCGCCATGGCGAAAGTGTCATTTTGTTGGCGCATTAGCGTTGGCGCCAAAATGGCTGCCTATTTGCGGGTTTGAAGCTCTGGAAAGTACCTCCATGTTGCAAACCTCGAGTCCGCAAAATTAAAATTCCAGCCGCCAGCCAGCCCTGGGCCGCTCCCAGCTCCCGCCAAAAAAAGTCACGTGACCAAGCCAACTACCTGTGTTCTGGAATCTAGGCCTATACATCGGCTCTTCACGTTAGTAGCAAGCGTCGAGGTAACACCTACTGTACAACACACAGCAGGGCGGGTGCCCAATCCCGAAAGGGGTTGAAATAGGGGAGCTATCCCCCCGCCAAAGGCGGCTTTCTAGGGCCGTTCCTAGCTGATGCTGAGAGGATTGATTTCTAGTCATGTGGTGATAGGCTGGTCTATCAGAGTGAGAGCTGAGCGATCTCTGCCATACCCATAGCTTACTCTGACTGTTCCTTTTACTTATATATTTTCTAGATCTCAGCTAACGGCGTCTCTTCCGTGGATTGACCTCCCAATCTCCCAACCTAGAGGTTGGCAGATTGGAAGCCAAAGCGTCACATATTTCCTTTGACCCTCAACTTTCTCTTCATAATTGCTGAGGGGAACAGGGCCCTGGGTGGGGCTTTGGTTTCCCGGGCGTTTCCGCACCCTCCTTAGCTCCCCGCCATGGAGTGGCTTCGGTCACCCAGGCTTTATTGTGGTAGGCAGGGAGGGATCTGTGGGGGCGCTCGGTTATGGCCTTGGGGCTGTTCGGCCAGGCAGCCTGGGGAACAGCAACAACAACAACACACAGCAGTCCAAGAGTTCCAACCTGCTAGCACTTCAACTTTGTTTATATTTTCGGCCTATTGAAGTGAACATGGAGTCTACCATCATGCCTACCGCAGCTGCCAACAGCATGGGGAGCAGTTCACCACCATCATCCGACAGTGATGCTGCAGAGCATGCAGAAATCGAGGACCTAAGCCACCCCTGGCCCCACCTAGAAACCTTCTATGGGCCTGTAATTACCAAGAAGATGTCTTTGGAGAAGGGCAGAATAATCTACAGGGGCATCATCGCTTAGAAAAACTGCAAGCTAAATTGGCTTTTAATACGTACAGCGCGTACACCCTTAAGAGCCATTACCAGCACGTGAGTAAAGTCAAAGTGGTTAATTTTACCTAGCATAACTTTATAAGCTAGCCTAATTTAAGATTATAAAGTTAGGCTATCGTTAATTTGATTGATAGCCTGTTAATGTTTTAACCTAAACTAATGTTATTAGGTTACCCTAATCCCATCAAAATGCCTCAAAGCATGTAGGCCTAGGCTAAGTCTAACTTCTATATAGGCTAGGTTATATAGCCTAGGCCTAGGTCTATAATCACTAATCCCATCAAAATGCCTCAAAGCATGTAGGCTAAATATTGCATGTTCTAACTTCTATATATAGCCTAGGCCTAGCCTATAGGCTAATTACTAATATAAGTAATTTTATTAGGCTAGGCCTAGGCTACCCTAATCCCATCAAAATGCCTCAAAGCATGTAGGCTAAATAATATTGCATGTTCTAACTTCTATATATATAGGCTAGCCTAGGCCTAGGTCTAGGCTATAATCAGTCATATAACTAATTCCATCAAAATGCCTCAAAGCATGTAGGCTAAATATTGCATGTTCTAACTTCTATATATATATAGCCTAGGTATAGGCTATAATCACTAATTCCATCAAAATGCCTCAAAGCATGTAGGCTAAATATTGCATGTTCTAACTTCTATATATAATATATAGCCTAGGCCTAGGTCTAGGCTATAATCAGTCACTAATTCCATCAAAATTCCTCAAAGCATGTAGGCCTAGGCTAAATATTGCATGTTCTAACTTCTATGTATAGGCCTAGGCCTATAATCACACTCATTTTATTAGTGTCAAGTAGAAAGTGTTAATTTTGAAAGTATCATATAGCCCTAGACTAAATTTAGCCTACAATAAAATTTTATTAAATTTTGATCTGAAGCTAGGCCTTTATTCTGAGCATTAAAATTAATAGGCCTAGGCTACTTTCTTTTAAATTACATAATCTATCTAAAGTAGACCTATCTAGGCGTATATAGCCTATTGCCATTCCCAAAGGGGGGACCACGAATGAATCGCCTCCTTGCACCTCTGTGATCCGGCGTACCTCCTCCTGAATGATGCGGAATTGCGAATACTGATTATTACTGAAGCACTCTCCCCATAAACAAGTTGCCCCAACGTTTTACTGCCCATGTGGACAAACTAAGTGGCCTATGCTATATATATTAACCCTTTCACTGCGGGTGACGTTTTGGAATGTTTTGGCAATTTACAGCAATTTTCAGGCTTCAGAAGCCTGTATGTATATCCTTGAGGTCCATGGAAGTTGGGCAACATTATATTTAACCCTTTCGTTGCGGGTGACGTTCTGGAACGTCCTGGCAAGTTACAGCAATTTCCAGGCTTTAAAAGCCTGTAAAAACCGTAAAAATCGAGTGTCAGTGGGCGGGAGCGTGAGGGGCCCACCTCCGACCCTCAGAGCACCGAGCGGCTCACTGAGGTACACTGTGTCTCGCGCGGGTCTCTCTCTGTGTCTCACAGCAGTGTAGCCATGCGAGCGTGTGCTACCAAATAGCGGGTTTCCCGCATTTCACTGGCACCACTGCAGGTGAACCAGACCACGTACGGGGCCCGTTCTGGTGTCATTTTGAAGCTATTTTCGTCTAGTTTTTGGCAGAATACACTTCATTTAATGCAGATGCTTGATTTATCATTCAGGAGTGCCTGAATATGCCCTAAATAGCCCAAACATAGCCGCAGCCAATGGGTTAAATTAAGTAAGTACAGTATATATATTTATTGACATTAGAGATTGAATTTATTGATTTACCCTTGATTCTGTAGTTTAAATTTAAAATTAATAAAAAACGGTTTGCGTTTGCATATTTGCATTTGAGGACTAGAAATTTCACAAGGTTTGCACATTTGTGTTTGCTGAAGTTTTGTTCTGGGTTTGCTGATTTGTGTTTGCTGACTTGACTTTTTGTTTGTGGTGCCCAGCTCTGTCAATGATTTGACAGCATTGGTTATTTTTCCTGCTCTATATTTTCTAAGAGTGAGTTCAATGCCTAACGAGAACAGATCCAATAGCGGGTGCCCAACCCCGAAAGGGGTTGAAATAGGGGAGCTATCTCCCCGCCAAAGGCGGCTTTCTAGGGCCTTTCCTAGCTGATGCTGAGAGGATTGGGTTCTAGTCATGTGGTGATGGGCTGGTCTATCAGAGTGAGAACTGAGCGATCTCTGCCATACCCATAGCTTACTCTGACTGTTCCTTTTACTTATATATTTTCTAGATCTCAAGTGACGGCGTCTCTTACGTGGATTGACCTCCCAATCTACCAAGATTGAAAGCCAAAGCGTCACATTTTTCCTTTGCCCCTCAACTTTCTCTTCATAATTGCTGAGGGGCACAGGGCCCTGGGTAGGGCTTTGGTTTCCCGGGCATTTCCGCACCCTCCTCAGCTCCCCGCCATGGAGTGGCTTCGGTCACCCAGGCTTTATTGTGGTCGGCAGGGAGGGTTCTGTGGAGGCGCTCGGTTATGGCCTTGGCCTTGCTCGGGGACTTGGGGCTGTTCGGCCAGGCAGCTTGGGGAACAACAACAACAACAACAACAACAGATCCAAAAAGAATATTTGTTAAACATCCTATATAACCCCCTCCTATACTAATTATACAGGCCTAAAAGTATTGACTGTGCATTTTCCAGTAAGACATTGGACAGGAATAAGCAGCAATAATAAAATATTCATATAAAATAGTAGGAGCCGAAAAATGAATGAAATAAAACCACGAACGTACGTCCGAAGTTCCCCTCCGCTTGTCCGAAGCTATCCCAGCTTTCATGGCAATCATTTTCCATAAGAAATCACTGTACAGTCAGGACCCCCAATTCGCGAGAATAGGGGTGACAGGAGGTATCGCGTATTGCGAATTCGCGTATTGTGGAACTAACTTTAAATGGGAATAATTAGATTGGGTGACATCTCTCAATTATGGCCTATTTTCGACATTTTTGGCCCTATTTTCGACATTTTTGGCTCTACAGTACAGTCTATATCTTATATATAAGAACAACAATGAATACAAATATGAAACCTTACCTTAAAATTAGTAGCAGATAGGCTAGGACTAGGACCGTAGGACTTCACGATTTTCTCCAACTTCTCCCTCCCTGACCAACTCGTACGAACAGTTTACTCTGACAAGCCCATAGCACGGCCTATTGCACAGTTTTCTTCTCCTTTTTTCTTGCGATCCAACACTTCCACCTTCATTTTGTGTGTTATCTTCTTATATTGGCGTGGCATGGCGAAAAAAGTGGCAGGCACTACAAACGTTTGGTCACTCCGCACAACTATGAGCGGGACTGTGGGAGGGAGGGAGGGAGGGTAAGCGGGAGGGAAGGCAGGCGTATGCCCTTCTTCTTCTTCTTCTATTTTCGGAGCCACGCCTGGACCTCGCGAAACGTAGACCGTGCTCGCGTATCAAGCGGGAATAGCGGATTTGGCCCCTTCTTAGCTCTCGATTCGTGTATTGTGGTACCACCTCGCGTAATTAATGTTTTTGGTTATTTTCGAGGGGTAACTCGTGTATTAGGGTTTTCGCGCATTGTGGAATCGCGTATTGGGCGACCTGACTGTATGTCCGAAGTCAGCCACTTTTCAAGATGACTTCGGACACCATTTAGGATAAGGATAGCTCTCTTATTATGGGGGATAATTTTAGGAGGCTTCCTGGATTACCGCGCACTATCACCATACATCACTTGACCTAGTTATATCTCTATAATGTGTTTACAGTCAGGAGATATCGTTAAAAAAACTCGAAAAATGTCCGAAGTTACACGGTTTTACGGTAGTTCAGTTTTCCCATCGTTCAGTTTCAGCTTTCTGCGAACCATCCAGATCTTTATATCATACATCAAAATGTTCATTCTGTCCTTTATATCTCCTACATCATTTATCTTAACATAGACTTGAGTGTCATCAGCATAACAATGATATGATAATCCATGGGCACGAAGAAGAGATGCCAGACTGCTTGTGTACACAGCAAATAGAATAGGGCCCAGCACAGAACCCTGAGGCACCCCACACAGTAGAGAAACTGGATCAGACATAGCATCACCCACCATCACTGATTGATTCAAGTGCCCTGTCACTAATTCCGGACTGCTGTAGGTTGTCTAGCAACAACCGATGATCGACCGTGTCAAAAGCAGCAGAGAGATCCAACAAGACCAATAGAGATGAGTTACCAGCACAGCACTCCATCACCAGATCGTTATGAACCCTACAAAGAGCGGTCTCGGTAGAGTGTACGGTTTTGACAACCCGTAAGGGAAGGAAGTAAAAACTAATATTTATTGGTGGCTCCTGGAGTCAATGACGTAAGAGCCTATGTTAATATGGCCTCGTTCCGGGCTCCTCTGAGCCCGGGTTAACCTAGATCACGGCGGTCGAGAACCAAGATCATCATAGGGGGTACCCCTTAATCATTCCTACGGTACATCATTGGGATGGAGCCACTGAAAAGTGGGAAATAAAAAGAAAATAATTAGCACAGTTTGAACACCGCGCCTACGCGCGCTCTGCTCTTCCTCTGTTTCCCATACACAGCTGGCTATCTTTCCCTCTCAGGGACTTTCTCTAATGTAATATCAAGTTGAGCATGTGTATGGGAAGGGGATGGTGGGAGGGCACTTTTCGTCATTGACTCCAGGAGCCACCAATAAATATTAGTTTTTCCTTCCTTCCCTTACGGGTTGCCAAAACCGTAATTTATTGGTGGCTCCTTACGTCAATGACGTAAGAGCCTAGAATATCACGACCGGTGGATGGACCTTCATATGCTCATCAAGCTAAAAACAAGAATCTATTAGGAAGACCAACCAAACGAAAACTGTGACAGGTGTTTAAATATAAAAGTATAGCAGTAAGAAAAAGATGTATAAGGCAGGTACCATTAAAGAAGCCTTATCTCAGAAAAATAGAACTACTAAGGTGTGAATACTGGTAATTGTATATCACAAAAATAAAATTAACAATAAAGTTACACATTGCAATAATGTATAGGTATTGCTATGTAACAGATCTAGTGCAGTAATAGCACTCCTCCTATCCATTCGGATTGTGTGTCCTGCCAACTTGTCATGGAACTTAACACGCCCCCTCCTTTTTCCTTTAAGGTGGATGGTAGGACACAACTTCTATTACCTTCCAACACTGGTAATAAAAGCCTTGAACAAATATATCCATCTACTTATTGGCCTCAGTGGACATGTTCCAACCCCAACGCTATGCTTGGTAATTTGTGTCTTATCCAGATGTACTGACAAGCATATGGCTAGGGAGGCCTTGTTAGAGGACCAAAGACCCGTCTGAATTATATCCTCTACTGGAAAACCAATGGGGAAAACTCATGGTGGTGGCCCATTTGTGCATATCATGAGTTTTTTGCAATCAACTGAGGCTCAGCTTCCTTAATTATATCTGCAATAAAGGTTGCTAACACTTTCTTTCCTGACCTTATTGTACCTTCTGGAGGAAACCACAAATGTGCCATATTCCTAGGAATAACAGACTTAGAGTAGGTATATAGTGTCTTAACAGGGCATAGAGTATGGAGTATCTTTGCTCTTTTCAAGGCAGGAATAAAGAAAGGTGTAAGGATATGTTCCTGGTGCTAATTTTTGTGATGAATCCGCCTTGCCAAGGCTGTCCATTCGGAGATCCTATGGACAGTAGCCAGGGTCATCAGAGACACACACTTTTTGAAGTTTCTTGTCTGTATTTGGTCTCACAGGATAAGACCTAGACTCCGACAAGGTTAGGACCCTCATGATTTACCATTGAGGAAGCAAATGGCGATTTGGGGCTCTGAGCTTAAAGCAAGCCTGCATAAAACCATGTTAGTCTTTCTGGGGCAAAGATAAACCAGTAAGAGACAAGAAGGGTTTCTTTCTGCTGATACGTGGTTTATAAGTGTGTTAACTGTTAGTTTTTAAAAACCAATTAAGAAATTTAGGTGCTACAGCAACAAAGCAACCGATGGAGACTGCTGGGTTGACTCTACACTCCAAGTTGTAAATTGTTTACAGTGTGAACTATACTGTCTTAAGTTGATGCTGTGTATTGATTAGTGAGCGCATCCGTGATTTCCTTGTCGTAGGATGGTAGCCACTTGGATTTGAGAATGTCCACCTAGTAAAATTGAGCGAGGTCTACAGGTTTCCAATTTCTTTCAAGTAAAAATAGGACAGGGGGGGGGGGGGGGTTGCAGAGGTTTTTGTATCACTGAGTAAGTTGAGTGTGCCATACCTGAGTAGGCCACATGGGGGTAACCCGGCCCATTTGACCCTGGAAAAACCTGAGGTGATGAATGATTCTCACATCATAATTCTATGTCCACCTGTTCCAGTTCACTGTGAGGGCATCTGGGCCCCTTTCTCGTGTTATGTCATTTCGAGATATGGATTAAAATGGAATTTTTTTTGGGGCTAGAAAGCATGTATTTTCCCGAGAGATTCTGGGGAAACCTGGCCCGGGTGGGGACTTGTTTCCTCAAGCAAAATACAGTGGTCATGTTGTCCATCCGGCATGCCATTGACCTGGAGGCCAATGACATTGCATGAACTCTGGGAAAATATAGGGACTGTTAACTCTTGGGTATTGATGTGACCCTGACTTAATGTTGTCCCTTTCCAGTGATTCTGATGGCCTCCCGTTGACTGATAGTCCCTTCCTATCAGACTCGAGGTGTCTGTGTCCACCCATAAAGTGGGAGGTGGATCTGACCCATGTGTCACTGATTCTTTTACCTGAGGTTTTACCACAAACGACAGAGGGTGTAGAATTCTCTTTGGAATGAAGAGGGGAATTGTGAGGTGTTAGAGGGAAGGCTTTGTTGCCTGGCCAGATTAGTTCCTTCAACCTGAGGAAGCCTAGGGGCCCTGTAATTTTGAACCCAATTTAATGGGTCTATCGGGGATTCCCAAAGTTTCCTGGTAATAGTCTTGGTATGCAATACTTTTAACAATTTTATTTGAAGACGTTTGGCATTGGTTGGACTTTGTTTTATAGTCTGAAGTTGTGTATCCCAGATTAATGCTACTCATTCTGCTGATTGTGTAGGAGTGAGATTTTGATTTCTCTAATTTTACTCTGAAAACCAACTTTGTCACATGTTGTATGACTATCAAGGTTTGTTCTTGGTAATGATATGGGGAAGAACAACAGCATCATCCAATCTTGAAGGTAAAACAGTATTTTTACACCGTCTTTGAGTAGAGGGAGGAGGGATTGTTTCACTATCTTGGTGAAAAATTCTGGGAGCTATGATCAAGCTGAAAGGAGTTCTGGTGAACATCGCCGCTTTGATTCTGAATGGTATAGCTAGGAACTTTTGGTACCTCTTGCTATTGTGATGTGCCAGTAGGAGTCTTCTATAGCTAGAGTAATTATTCAGACCTTGGTTGTAGAATTAGCTTTAATTTGGAAATAGTTAACATCCTGAACTTCATATTGTGAATTAATTTGTTGAAGAGGAACCTGTCTATTGTAGGCTTTAGTTGTAGACTGTCCCTTTTTGGGGAGAGGAACATGTGTGATAGAAAAGCTGGCATGCCTTCTGGCACCTAAGTCACGGCATTGTCTGTCAACATTTGGTTCATCAATGTTTTTTAACTCTAGAGATAGTTGACCATTGTTAGGCTGAGTTCTGAGGAGGGGTTAGCTTGTTTGCCAGAAACTGCCCAAACATATCCCTCTGAGGGCTTAGCAACAGAGCATGAACCTTATTCCAGGTCGTTTGGGGAAACAATCTGCATGTGAATCGAGGTGAGGAGAGAGTCGGAGTAGCAATATCCTTGGGCATATTCTTGGACAATTGGGTGAGTGGATACTGTCTAGCTCTAGTTGCCTCAAAAATTGCAATCTTGATATTCCAGTGGTCATCCGAGAATTACCACGTGAAGCTCTTCTGATAAAATGAAGTGCAGATTTGATCAGGGGTAGAATCTGCTACTTGCCTCATGGCTTGTGCAAGTTATTGTTGTGTGATAAAATTTGACAGTAACCTATGGGTTCTTTGTCGTAGTTTGAAGTCTTTGTCAGTCCGTGCAGGGTAGGTGTATTAATCATGGGTTCAACTAGTTGGTTTACAAACTATTGTTGGAGATCTGAGATATTTCCAGAACTCCTGGGGAATAGAGTCGGAGTTGTATATATGCATAGTGGTAAATTTTTGATGACGTCCAGCAATCGGTCTTGTGCATCTTTGTATGTAGATGTTTAAGCTCGTTCGTTTTAATAATCCGCTCATTTGGTATTGGCACCAAGTCTGAATGGTCTGTGTCAGCATTAGTAGGTGCTATCCTGGTAATTGTTTCCAGTATCGAGATTCACCAATTAGTAGAGGAGGAGGTTTCTTGAACATTTCATGAGCAGGTTGTTTAGGCTGGACAGGTAAATGAGACTGGAACTGTGTCTGGTATGGCATATTGTAACATGGGTGGAGCCAGAGACCTACTTTGAGATCTCGGATAGCTTTATCTAAAGACGTAAATTTCTGTTCAATTTTTGTCTGTCAACTCATGTATAGATTTAAGAAAAAACTTGAAGTTCACCCACCAAGCCACCAGGCGGGCTCTGAGTAGGGACTATATCAGGAAACTCTTCTTCACTTTGTTCTAATGGAGAACCATGGTACTCATTCTACTCCAACCCTCCTCGGTATGGTTACTGGTTTCCAATTCATACCACCCTACCATAGCATTGCTTATGACCAAAGGTTCTGGGGTATCCTTAGGAAGTACTTTTTTCCGTATTGCTCCAACCGTACTGTAACCAAAATGTCTGGAGCTGCCAGAGAGGGATCTAAACGAACAGGTAAGTCCGTAGAAGGCTGAACAGGTGATTAGTGTAGGGGTTTATGTACTTCAGCTTCAATATTCACCTGAATCAGTTAAGGGTGCCTTAATGTGGGTGAGGTGGCTGACCACATTAGATAATGTCAAAAATATGGGGTATGTGGTGTAGAATGCAGGATTTTGGAATCATGACTGCGAGTCGAGTCGGGGAAGTTTGGTACTTAGCAGGTCGCCATTTAGTTTGAGATTTGCTCGCTTTCTTCTGTTTATTTACTGGAAGAATTTGAGTTGTGGGACCTATGTCTTTTCCTGCTAGATCCAGACATTTTCTTGTCAGGAGATGGAGAGGACCTAGGGGTTCTAGAAAAATATATTTCTAAAAAGGCTTACATAATACCTGGGTATTTTGTTTACGGTACCTGAAATGTAAGACTTTTACCGAACCCCACACAGATAATAACACTTGTTTGCATGTGACCGAGGGCATAAATGGTTTTTTGGGTCATGGTTATTAACAAAAATATGATTAATGACTTAGTCACTTAGCTGGTGAGCCGGAAACGTTTAGTGTTTTGTAAAAAAAGAACTCGCCTTAAAATATAAGGTGTTAGGCTCCTCCAGTGGTTATTCGTTCTAATTGTTGAAGAGAATCTTCTCTGGTAATGCAGCAGCTCGCCTGTGAATAATACAGAGGAGTTAATGTTGCATGGTGGAAATAATACCGGGATTATTAGATCTGCTTAGATTTGGCAAAATAGAATATAGTCATGCATCGTTTATTTTAAATAAACTGCGGTTGCCTTTTATGTAAGGAATAGTCTAGTGAATTATTACCCGGTGATGCTGGATATAATTATTTGGTATTTTGTTGTTGTCAGGTATAGCCTATTTATTGGTGGCTCCTTACGTCAATGATGTAAGAGCCTATGATAATATGGCCTCGTTATGGGCTCGTCAGAGCCGGGGTTAACCTCGATTACGGCGGTCGAGAACCAAGATCATCCTAGGGGGTACCCCTTAATCATTCCTATGGTACGTCATTGAGACGGAGCCACTGAAAGGTAGGAAATAAAAAAGAAAAGAATTAACACAGTTTGAACACCGCACCTCAGCCCATTCCGATCTTCCTCTGCTTCCCATGAGCCTGACTCATACCTCCTCCTGCCTAGGAGCGACCTCTCTCGACCAGCGACCAACAGGAAACAACACAAATCCCTTGCTCCCTTTTTCAGTTTCCATAGCCCCTCCCAAACACATCAGCTCTTAGTCCATAGTTGTTGTTGTTGTTGTTGTTGTTCCCCAAGCTGCCTGGCCGAACAGCCCCAAGGCCCTGAGCAAGGCCAAGGCCACAACCGAGCGCCCCCACAGAACCCTCCCCGCCGACCACAATAAAGCCTGGGTGACCGAAGCCACTCCATGGCGGGGAGCTGAGGAGGGTGCGGAAACGCCCGGGAAACCAAAGCCCCACCCAGGGCCCTGTGTCCCTCAGCAATTATGAAGGGAAAGTTGAGGGGCAAGGAAAGAATGTGACGCTTTGGCTTCCAATCTTGGTAGATTGGGAGGTCAATCCACGTTAGAGACGCCGTCACTTGAGATCTAGAAAATATATAAGTAAAAGGAACAGTCAGAGTAAGCTATGGGTATGGCAGAGATTGCTCAGTTCTCACTCTAATAGACCAGCCCATCACCACATGACTAGAACCCAATCCTCTCGGCATCAGCTAGGAAAGGCCCTAGAAAGCCGCCTTTGGCGGGGGGATAGCTCCCCTATTTCAACCCTTTTCGGGGTTGGGCACCCGCCAAGTCCATAGTGATTCTAATTGCATAGTGAGTTGTTTATGCGTTTAGGAATGTATTTTTCGTAATTGTATTTCACTTGTAACCTGAATAAGCAAGGACTTAGTTTTTCAGGCTGGTCGCCGTTCGTATATTCAGGACCACTTTGCTTCAACTAAATGTGTTATCTTACGAGCCTTGGCTCTTTAGCTGCAGTGTCCCTTTTTTCTTCTTTTTTCTGTGAAAGTGTGTATTAACATTGTAACTAATATTTATTTCCTTGAGTGTTGAGTGCTATATTAGTGTCAAATTCATAGAATTTTATCCCTTTGCTTGTACTCCCCATGCCAGGGGTTACTTTCATAACCAATCACTGCTAAGTTACTCATTAATTTATCACATATTGTAGAAAATAGATGGTTCTTCCCATATCAACTGCAATACTTTCAGTACCTACCATCAAAACCTTCTATGAGATGGTGGAATTCTTAATGCCTCACATTATTCAATCAAGAGTGCTTTTTCATATAGTGTTTGTCTTCAAGACAGATATATGCATTATTTTCAGTGTTAAAAACACCAAGTATTTATAGCTGATAACATAATTTTGTGATGTCAAATACATATACAATTTTTTATAGTAGCCTATTTCACTACTTTTAGGCACTCGTATTTATTTTTCCAAAGGGTACCAATTAGGCCTACAACAAGTAGCCAGAGGGCCTTGGAGTCGGACGGATCCTAAATTGAGTGGTCAATCCTGTAAGTCCTTCACTAAACTGGCTCGGGTTGTCCCTCTCACAGGGAATAGGTCCGCTTGGGGGCATTCTGTGTATGGCCACCCTCGTAAGGGGAGTAAGGCGTCCGGCAATAGATAGATAGATAGATAGAACAAGTAGCCAGAGTACTCGAAATAATACCTTGATTGAATTTATCTCACTGATCTACAAAGATATAATAATTTAAAAAAAGCATATTTATATCTCACTGACTTAGAAAGATATAAACAAATTACAAAACATGTTTATATCTCACTGACTTACAAAGATATGAGAACTTTAAAAACATGTACAAGTTACATAACGGATCGCCAATTAACACTCGTGGCCGAGTAGGCCTAACCTTAAGAGTACAAAGTCCGCCGGACCCTTTTCGAAAATTCTCAAGCCCCCGGGTACCCTAGACCTTATCTAGCCCCAGGTACCTATACTACCGGTAAAAACAGTCCCGGTCACCACTAGGCTACGACCGGTCACTATGGAAACTTAAAAAACTAAGGACAATCCCGAGTACTAATAGGCCTTAGCCGGGTACGCGGGAGGCTGTCACAACAATGACGATCCCGGAGTCCAGGACAAGCCCACTGGCAACAGTCCCAGACTCCAATAAACCATTTACCGGATACTCTAGGCCTTACCTACATAGCCCCGAGTACTAATAGGCCATAGCCGAGTACTCTGGAGGCTGTCACGACGATGACAAACCCCGGTACCAAGACAAGCCCGCCGGAAACCAGGCTATGCGTTTTCATACTCAACCTTGAATGTTTACACAGATCAGTTGGAACAACAGTGACCTTGTCATGTAAGGTTTCTCTTGTTATTTGCTCTGTTTAGGATTATCGCCGGGTACTCTAGGCTTGGTCTTATGATAATAAGGATGTCTTAACATATTAGAGACATATTACGATACCAGGCATCATGACATAGTTCATAGTTTCACTATGACAAGCCCGGGTACCGAAAAAATTGAGACCACCATATGGGGGCTGTGTTACCCAAAGCCTTGTCATACTATGACAAGAACAAGTCCGAGTAACATATTATTTTACCGGGTACCCTAAGCTTTGTCACACTTTAATAAAGACAAACCAGGGTTCCAATAATGGAATCAAATGGAAATTATTGCCGGGTACCCTAGGCTTGGTCACATTATAATAAGGAAGTCATACCATATTAGAGACAGGCCCGGCTACCAGTAATTAACATAACTATCAGACTTACGATAGAAACGAGAGCTTACATAAGTACTTCTCTCTAATTAGCTTATTTAAAGTAAACAATACAAGGCTAGATCCTAATTTTGCCCAAGTTAAGTAGGCCTAGGCCTAATAAGTCCTCTTTACATCTCTCTATGCAACATTGACTCCTTGGTATTGATTCACAGGCTCAGGTAATGCGCTGCATTACCAGAGAAGAATCTGGACATCAATCAAATCGTTCCCTCCCGGCCAAGTGATACCCTCAGCAAGAGATGAACAGTATTCCAGATTTCAAGGCCAGGGTAGACCTAACCATTTCACCTGTTACTCCCTTCACTCGGCTAACAAAACCGTAATCTTTAAGGTGAGTTCACTGGGCAAAACTCTAGAAGTTTCAGGTTCACCTACTAAGTAGATTCTCACTAACTACATAATTGTAATTAATTTCCAGGAAACAAGTACAAGTTTTCTTTCCCTTTCTAAAAAGGCTATACCTGACTAAAAAATTACCAACATTATACCCAGTGACACTGAGTAATAATTCACTAGACTATTTCTTACATAAAAGGCAACTGCAGTTTATTTAAAATAAACGATGCATGACTAGATCCTATTTTTGCCAAATCTAAGCAGATCTAATAATTCCGGTATTATTTCCACCATGCAACATTAACTCCTTGGTATTTCACAGGCGAGCTGCTGCATTACCGGAGAAGAGGTTCATCAACAATTAGAACGACCCCTTTCGGCCAAGTAATAACCACTGGAGGAGCCCAACACCTTACATTTTAACCCTCTCACCACGGAAGGGCTCTTGAACGCCCATAAAAAAGCATGTAACAGGTACCCGGAAGGCCTCTTGAACGCCCAGTGGTTGAAAGCCTGTGAGCTTCGTGTGCGAGGCGTCGGTCCGACGCATGTAAACAACAGCCGGCTGGACCGACGCCCCGCATCTCCGGCCACAAGAAGGAGAGCGTCGCTTGTTCGTGTGTGCCTGTATGTTGTTGTTAAGTATCGAAAAGTGGTGTAAAGTGGCTGTTTTGGCCATAAAGTTATCTCCAATGAAATCATCATCACAGCTCAACCAGTTGACTTAGAGAGCTCTACTTAATGCCATTCTACAGGTAAATAACACAGCTACGCTTGGGGATGCGCAGGAATACGGGAAGCAGTCTGATTAACGAATATACGGTAGCCTAGCCTAGACGTTTTTCGGCCAAAACACCCGGATTTCGAGGAATATATATATAATACATAGCCGGGGCTGGAGGGTTAAGGTGAGTTCATTTTTACAAAACACTAAACATTTCCGGCTCACCGGCTAAGTGACTATGTCACTAAGTGACTAAGTCACTAATCATCTATCTATCTATCTATTGCCTGACGCCGTGATCCCCGAAGGGGTGGCCACGAACGAACCGCCCCCATGCACCTCTGTCCCCAGTCAGTCGACGCCCCTCTCCCCAACCAGCACCGCCCTCGTTCATGTACTTCCTCACTCCATCCTTCCACCTCATATTCGGTCTACCTCTCCCTCTCTGTCCCTCCACCTCACTCTCGTACACCCTCTTAGTCATTCTCTCGCTTTCCATACGTTCCATATGGCCGAACCATCTCAAGTTGTTCCTTTTCACACTTTCCAGCACATCTACCTCCACACCACACCTCCTTCTTACTTCCTCATTAGTCTGTCTATCCCTCCATGTAACTCCGCACGCACTCCTTAAGTAATTCATTTCCACTGCTCTCACTCTTGGTCTGAGTCTCTCAACCAACGTCCATGCTTCGCTTCTAATCATAATTTTGTTAATAACCATGACCCAAAAAAACATTTATGCCCTCGGTCACATGCAAACAAGTGTTATTATCTGTGTGGGGTTCGGTAAAAGTCTTACATTTCAGGTACCTTAACCCCTCCAACCCGGAAGGGCTCTTGAACGCCCATAACAACCTCGGCCCGCGCAACCCGGAAGGGCTCTTGAACGCCCATTGCTTGCGTGCGTGCTTTCGAATGCCGCGCGTACATTTTCGGTATCGTGGGACGATAGGTGGCGCCACCAGGCGTAAACTACGCCACAGCAACAGTATCTACCCCGACGCCATCATGGACAGTACGCCAAATAGTGATTCCGCTGTGTCCGATACCGTGCTTCCTACGACGCCCTTGCTAGTTCGTCGCGCCTTACCCCGACGCCATCGCCTAAATGTGTTATCTCCCGGAGGTATTGAGACGACATTGAGACTTTATGAGCGAGCTGATGCCAAGCATAATGTTGATGATGAAGTCAGTGACGACTCCAGTAATTATAAGTCGAGTGATTATGGCCATGAGAGTGACAAAGAAGAGCAATTCCTGGGATTTGCGAGAGAACATGACAGTGATGAGAGTGATGAAGGTGATGTACCAGTTGTTGAGGAAGCTGGTTTACCTAAAGACAGTGAACTTGAGAGAGTGAGTGAGTGGGAGAGTTCAAGGTCACTCACCAAATTTCGCATAAGTGACACGACGCCAAGCCCTTCCCCAGGTAAATCGCCTTTCAAGCTACATTTGTATAAGCAGAAAATACTTGAGAAGGCGGCCGCGGCAGCTAGGGAACAAGCAAAACTACTTGGTGAGGATGAGGCTGTGAGTGAGGGTCAGCGTGGTGACCCTTCTCGTCCGCCATTGTCTCCCTTATCTACCCACGCCACCCAAGATGACCCGGATGCCCCGCATTCTTCCCCACCACCCCCACCATTGCCAAGGGTTGAGGACCCCCCACTTTCGGCCTATTTGCCTCCTAGGTCCCCCGACAGGAGACATACTGCTGCCGAAAAGGGGAAAGGTAGGAAATATACCAAAAAATTAAGAAAAGTAAGAGAGTTTTGTTCGAGGCTCCCGCGGTGTCCACCCCGGCCGGCCCCAGCCATACGTCCCCGCAACTTTCCCCACGGTCCTCCCCACCTCTCCCGCCTTCAACATGTCTTCCTGAAGAAGTCTTTGAGCTCGCATCACCAATACCTGGGCCTAGTGACAGTGAAACATTGCTTTCTGTCACTCGTCGCAGGCCAAGGAGCCCAGGACCTCGGGGGGACACAGCCTCACCTGCCACTCCTTCCCCACCTCGCCCACCCGCACACCGCCCACGCATCACTGGTTCCCCGCCAGATTATGTGGGGGCCACTGATGATCAAGGGCACCTCTCTGAAGACTCTGGCCATGATTACATAGGTCCACCGTCAGGGCAAGATGACCACTCTGACGATGACTATATGGACATCGACGACCCTCGACCCATCCGCTTGGCCCGGCGTCGTGCTGCCCGTCGTGCTGCCCACCGCCCTGACCGCCGCCCTCGCCGCCCTAGGGCGCGCGCCTCCCGAGTTGGCCGTGGGCGTGCTGGGCCACCAGCTGGAGCTCCTTGTCAGCGTAGACAAGACCCATTCTACGTTTTTCAGTGGCAAGACGTAGTTGATGAGGATGGATACAACCCTGATGTGCCAGCTTTTGATGAGGTACTGGAGGGTTCAGGCATTACCCCAATTTTCCTGCAGGCCCCAATGCTCCACCACACGAACTATTTGAGGCCTTCTTTGATGAGGAGGTGGTAGGCTATGTTGTCAAAGAGACAAATAAGCAGCACCAATTCCAGGTCCACTTTTTGGGAAAGGTGACCAAGGGCCACATGAGGCAGTGGACCCCAGTGACTCATAAAGAGTTCATGGTGTTCCTGGCACTCACCATGCTAATGCCTCATGTCAAGAAGCATAGGTTGCCTGACTATTGGATCACCAATGATCTGATATCCACCCCTGCCTTCGGGAAATATATGTCTCGCGACCGGTACCTTGATATCCTCGCAGCGCTCCATCTTGTCACCAACCTTGACGTCCACCTCCCAGACAAGCTGTGGAAGATTAGGACGTTGTACGAGATGATGCGAGAACGCTTCACCTCCTACTTCAAGCCCTTCCGCAAGGTCGTCATTGACGAGTCTCTTGTGCTGTTCCGGGGAAAACTCAGCTTCCGGCAGTACATCCCCTCAAAAAGACATCGCTTTGGCATAAAATTGTTTGTGCTGTGCGACTGCCAAACTGGCTATGTCCTGGACTTCCTGGTCTACAGCGGGAAGGAAGGGGACTTGCTTGTGGACCCCCTCATTGGCTTTGGCGGAGCAGTGGTGCAAGCCATGATGGACCGCTACTTTCACAAGAATCACGTACTCTACACGGACAATTATTACACGTCCCCCACTCTCTCACAGTACCTGCATGAGCGCAAGACGGGGACTGTAGGCACAGTACGAGGGAAAAGGAAGGGCATGCCACCTTTCCCTCCAAAGACCAAAAAAGGTGATGTGTTCAAGAAGAAGTCGGGGCCCATTCTGGCTATCCACTGGCACGACCAGCGGAAGGTCAACCTCCTGACCACCATCCACAAGGGGGAAATGGTGGAGACTGGCAAGGTGGATCGCCGCACCCAGGCCAGGGTGACCAAGCCCGATGCTGTCCTGGACTACAACATCAACATGAGGCTGGTGGACAAGTCCGACATGCAGATAGGCTTCATTGACTGCCTGCGTACCTCGTGCAGATGGTACAAAAAGTTCTTTCTGCATATGGTGGACATGTCAGTTCTGAATGCCTACAACATATACAAGCTTCGGAATGTGAACACACCCATGAAGTTCAATAGCCTGCGGAGGTTCCAAAAGCAGGTGTTGACGGAGCTCCTGGAGAAGTATGCTACGCCACAGAGGGCAGTGGCACATCCTGGGCCCGCCGTTATTGACCGCTTACAGTGTGCTCAATACTTGATTAGGCACAGGCTTGGTTCCCTGCCTCAGAATGAATCAGGAAGAACACAGCAGAAGCGGTGCCATGTCTGCTACAACAGCAGGGTGAGGCCGAGGTCAGGTCAAAAGTCAACCATGGAGTGTGTGGAGTGCAAGGTGGCACTCTGTGCTTTAGAGTGCTTCTTTGATTACCACTCCAAGCTGGAGTTCTAATAATCATACTGAAATTGCCAAATAAAATGACAATATGTACACTATAATTATATCTAGGCAAAAAGTGGAAGAAAACCAATTTATTGTAATACAAAAGTCATGTATTATGAGAACATTGATACAAATACAATTACACCATAATAATATGTGAAAGTGACACATATGTATATACCAAGTGACATTCATATGATTAGAACCTATAGAAATATATAAATCAGTGAAAAAAGACAATAAATTGTATATACTGTAAAACGTTTACAAATCATATAACTAAGTGAAAGTGACACAAGACCTAATATTTGATGGCCAAAGTATAATAAATACCTGTGATAACGAATAATCAGTGCCTAATACAACAATAACCTACCTCAATTACTAATAAAATGTACGGTATCGAGTGAAAATGAGCATTATCAGTGACAGTGACACTCTCTAAAGCATATTTGTCAAAGTGAAAGTGACACAAGACCTAATATTTGATGGCCAAAGTATAATAAACACCTGTGATAACGAATAATCAGTGCCTAATACAACAATAACCTACCTCAATTACTAATAAAATGTACGGTATCGAGTGAAAATGAGCATTATCAGTGACAGTGACACTCTCTAAAGCATATTTGTCAATGTGAAAGTGACACAAGACCTAATATTTGATGGCCAAAGTATAATAAACACCTGTGATAACGAATAATCAGTGCCTAATACAACAATAACCTACCTCAATTACTAATAAAATGTACGGTATCGAGTGAAAATGAGCATTATCAGTGACAGTGACACTCTCTAAAGCATATTTGTCAAAGTGAAAGTGACACAAGACCTAATATATGATGGCCAAAGTATAATAAACACCTGTGATAACGAATAATCAGTGCCTAATACAACAATAAGCTACCTCAATTACTAATAAAATGTACGGTATCGAGTGAAAATTAGCAATATCAGTGACAGTGATACCCTAATAAACATATTTTATATAATTGGCCTCAAAATAACTAGAAAATATCAAATAAACATCACATTCTCAATATCAAACACTAAAATCGTCTAAGGGAGATAAATACTTTGGCGCGACGAGCGGCTAGGTGCGTCGTAGCCATGGCCGGGGCGACGCGTCCGAACGCGGGAAGAATTTGCCGCCGAAAAGCACTCGTCTTCCCGCGCTCACCATTATGCAACCAGAGGGGCTAGAGACCTCTACTCAATGCCATTCGACAGAGGAAGGTTTGTGGAACATTATTCTTTTTTATTCACAACATTACATGCCATATTCATTGACTTACAGAGTAGTTAACATAGGCCAAAGATCGTCAAAACACCCGGTACCGGAGCACAGTCGCAAGCTATAGCCCCCGGGGCTGGAGGGTTAAACAAAATATTCAGGTATTATGGAGACAAAGTATGTAAGCTTTTTTAGAAATATATTTTTCTAGAACCCCTAGCTCCTCTCCATCTCCTGACAAGAAAATGTCTGGATCTAGCCGGAAAAGACATAGGTCCTCCAACTCAAATTCTTCCAGTAAATAAACAGAAGAAATTGAGCAAATCTCAAACTAAAAGGCGACCTGCTAAGTACCAAACTTCCCCGACTCGACTCGCAGTCATGATTCCAAAATTCTGCATTCTACACCACATACCCCCAGACTTTTGACATTGTCTAATGTGGTCAGCCACCCGGCTAACCCTATTACATCAAAAAACATAAATTACCTGTCTCATCTACTTCCTTGACTGATCCAAGTTCTGAGGGTATCAGTTCCCCTCCACTTTCCCTAGTACAGTTAGCTGATACTATTGAACAGCAATCTGATTAAACCCAGTTGCTTGCTCCACCCACATTAAAGCACCCTAAACTGATTCAGGTGAATATTGAAGCTGAAGTACATAAACCCATACACTAATCTTAGGGACTTACCTGTTCGTTTAGACCCTTCTCTGGCAGCTCCAGACATTTTGGTCACAGTACGGTACGGTTGGGGCAATACGGAAAAAAGTACTTCCTAAGGATACCCCAGAACCTTTGGTCATAAACAATGCTATGGTAGGGTGGTATGAATTGGAAACCAGTAACCATACCGAAGAGGGTTGGAGTAGAATGAGTACCATGGTTATCCATTAGTACAAAGTGAAGAAGAGTTTCCTGATATAGTCCCTACTCAGAGCCCGCCTGGTGGCTTGGTGGGTGAACTTCAGGTATTTTCTTAAAATCTATGCATGAGTTGACAGACAAAATTGAACAGAAATTTACGTCTTTAGATAAAGCTATCCGAGATCTCCAAAGTAGTTCTCTGGCTCCACCCATGTTACAATATGCCATACCAGACACAGTCCCACTGTCTCATTTACCTGCCCAGCCTAAACAACCTACTCATGAAATGTTCAAGAAGCTTCCCCCTCTACTAATTGGGAATCTCGATACTGGAAACAATTACCAGGATAGCACCTACTAATGCTGACACAGGTCATTCAGACTTGGTGCCAATAACAAATGAGTGGATTATTAAAAGAGACGAGCTTAGGCATCTACATACAACGATGCACAAGACCGATTGCTGGACGTAATAACAAATTTACCACTATGCATATATACAACTCCGACTCTATTCCCCAGGAGTTCTGGAAATATCTCAGATCTCCAACAATAGTTGTACACCAACTAGTTGACCCCATGATTAATACACCTACCCTGCACGGACTGACAAAGACTTTAAACTACGACAAAGAACCCATAGGTTACTGTGAAATTTTATCACACAACAACAACTTGCACAAGCCATGAGGCAAGTATCAGATTCTATCCCGGACCAAACTCCAGGTCTGCACTTCATTTTATCAGAAGAGCTTCACGTGGTAATTCTCGGATGACCACTGGGAATATCAAGATTGCAATTTTTAAGGCAACTAGAGCTAGACAGTATCCACTCACCCAATTGTCCAAGAATATACCCAAAGATATTGCTACTCCGGCTCTCTTCTCACCTCGATTCACATGCAGATTGTTTCCCCAAACGACCTGGAATAAGGTTCATGCTCTGTTGCTAAGCCCTCAGAGGGATATGTTTGGGCAGTTTTCTGGCAAACAAGCTAACCCCTCCTCAGAGCTCAGTCTAACAATGGACAACTATCTCTAGAGTTAAAAAACATTGATGAACCAAATGTTGACAGACAATGTTGTGACCTAGGTGCCAGAAAGCATGCCAGCTTCTCTAATCACACATGTTCCTCTCCCCAAAAGGGACAGTCTACAACTAAAGCCTACGATAGACAGGTTCCTCCTCAACAAATTAGTTCACAATATGAAGTTCAGGATGTTAACTATTTCCCAAGTAAACCTAATTTTACAACCAAGGTCTGAATAATTACTCTAGCTATAGAAGACTCCTACTGGCACATCACAATAGCAAGAGGTACCAAAAGTTCCTAGCTATCCCATTCAGAATCAAAGCGGCAATGTTCACCAGAACTTCTTTCAGCTTGATCATAGCTCCCAAAATTTTTCACCAAGATAGTGAAACAATCTCTCCTCCCTCTACTCAAAGACGGTGTAAAAATACTGCTTTACCTTCAAGACTGGATGATGCTGTGGTCTTCCCCACACCATTGGCGGCACACAATGGCGGAAGGCGGACGCAAGTTTTGAGGCTCCGGCATATGTTATGGGAATGGACAATTAATTCACGGAATATCGAGTGCATACGGGGCTAGCAAGAAGAGGAAGGATTTAGTGAAGTGTTTGGAGGATATATTGGTGTGGTGGAGGGGTGATATATAGTGTAATAAGAGTGTGTAGTGACGGGACAGCGGTAGTGTTGTGAGTTGTTGAGTTTGTAAACAAACATGGCGGAGGAAATTTCGGGTATGACGGAGGCGGAAGGAAGGTTACAATGTTTTCGGGGATTTAAGAGCACAGATAAGAAGTTAGAAGAGGTTAGTATTGTTGTGAAGGATTTGGAAAAGTGGATGAGTGATACGGAGAAATGGAAGGGGGATATTGGTGAGAAAGTTAAGGCACTGTGTGTAATGTGTGGTGTGACAGGTGGGGAAGGGAATAGGCCTAGCGAAGGAAGTGAATGCAGGCCTATTTTGGCAGTTAATGAGAGCCTAGAGATGGTATTGAAAAGGGTAGATGAACTGGGAGCAGAGAATATGGCATTGAAGGAGCAGCTGAAGGAATACGAAGGACGTTTCACGGAAGTAAAGGAGTCAACTGCATGGACGGTGGTAGGTAAACAAAAAGTCAAGGATTTGGAGGATATTATGAAAGTGCAAAAGGAAGAAATGAATATGACCAAAAAAAGTTTTGAGAGTGCAATTGTAGGGGTCATGAAGAACAAGGAGAGTGTCGTGAGGGAGGCCATGGACAGGGATAGGGGTGTAATCTTGTATGGAGATATAGAGACTCATATGAATGATAATGGAGTGAGAAAAGTGAGGGATATGGAGACAGTGAAGGAGGTCATGAAAGGTGTGGATGAGGACGAATATGGATGGGAAGGGCAGGTGGAGGAGGTCAGTAGGATAGGTAGATATAAAAGGGGAGAGATGAGACCTATAAGGGTACAGTTTAAAACTAGGGTAGTGGCAGAGACTGTGACAAATTTTAGTTGGAGGCTAAATACAAATGATAAACTGAAACACATAAGACTAAAGAAGGATTTGAGTATAGAACAAAGGAAAAAAATTAAGGAATTACAAGAAAAGGCTGATGAAAATAATGGAAAGTTGGGTGAGGAGGATAAGAGAAATTTTTACTGGAGAGTGAGGGACGGAAAAGTGAGGAAGTGGTTTATAAGAGTAGAAGGGAGGGAAGAGAATGTGATGGGAGTTGTGACGGAGGAGGAGAACGGGGTGGAGGTGTCACAGGGAGAGACAGGAGACAAAGAGGCAGACCCAGTAGCGCTAACGGGGGAGTAGGGTACGGACTGGAGGAGCGGGATGGTGTAATTGCTGAAGGAATGGTAGATGGATTAAGGATTATGTTTAGTAACGTGGATGTGTTTACCCAGGACAAGAAAAGAGAACTGATATGTAGGTTGCAGGATGAAGAGGAAGAACCTGATGTCATAGCCCTACAGGAAGTAAGACCAAAAAATGCTAGAATTGAAAGGGAACTGGTGGAATATAGTTTGGAGGGTTTTGAGTTATATGAAAGAAATGCTATTAGAGCAGAGGTTGGAAGAGGACTGTTTATTTATGTAAGAAAAGAGCTCAAGGTTAATGAGGTGGATATGAGACAGCAGTATTGTGAGTATTTGTGTATTGAAGTAAAATGTGCAAGAGGATCAATTCTAATTGCCTCTATATATAGAAGCCCAAATAATAGCAGGGGAGAGGATGATAACCTACTGAAAGCAATGGAGGAGATAGATAATAGAGAGAACAAATATAAAATTTTGATTGGAGATTTCAATTTGCCAAGGATCAACTGGGCAAATAGTACTACTCCAGCGGGACAGGGTAGTCTGGAAAATAAGTTTATAGAGAAAGTGAGAGATTGTTTTTTAACGCAACATATTGTAGAGATGACAAGATATAGAGATGGGACGCAGGGGAGTGTACTTGATTTGATTTTTAGCAATGAAGAGGATATAGTGGAACATGTTAATGTGGATAGCCCTATAGGACGTAGTGACCATGCCTGTATAAGCTTTAGTTGTAACATTAAATCAGAGAGGGATAATAGAAGCAATAGAAAAATATACATGTATGATAGAGCAGATTATGAGCTGCTGAGACGGTGTTTGGACATTGACTGGGGGGAATACTTGAACGGTGAAGACGCTGAAGGAATGTGGAGGAAAATTAGAGTCAAACTGGAGAATGCTGTATCCAAAAGTGTACCAGTAAGGGAATATAAGGATAAAACAAAATTGAGGAAAAGAACTAACCCAGAATTGCCAATGAAAAGAAAGCTTTGTACTGTATATTGATTAGAAGAAAGAAACGATTGTGGGAAAGATTAAAATTGTTAAAAAAGAACAGGGGGTCTAGTATAGAAGCTAAAGAAGTGGATCTGGAACGCAGACAAATAAACAATAAAATAAGGTGGGGAAACAAGGAGGGGGGTGAAGGAGAGGGAGAGAGAGATAGCTAAAAATGTGAAGGATAATCCAAAAATATTCTGGAAGTACATTCAGGAAAAGTTAACAAGAAGAGTAGGGATCCAGAGCTGGTACGGGGGTTGAATGATGGGAGTAGAGCGGAGACTGATAAGGAGAAAGCAGCGGTGCTGGGGAAATACTTCGGGGGGGTACTAACAGTGGAGTCGGATGATGCAGTGCCTACTATTCCCATCAAACAGGCACCGGCACTAGAACTAATAGAGTTTTCCCATGCTAGAATAAGAAGGGCTATAGAAAAAATGAACAGAAGTAAGTCACCGGGACCGGATGGGATACACCCAAGAATCATTAAGGAAGGAGGGGAGATGTTAGTAGAGCCATTGAAAATGTTATTTGAGGTATCGTTTAATACAGGACAAATCCCGATGGACTGGAGAGAGGCAAACATAACAGCTATATTTAAGAAGGGAAAGAGAAATGACCCAGAGAATTATAGACCAGTCAGTTTGACAAGTGTTGTGTGTAAACTAATGGAAACGGTAATTAGAGAAGGAATAATGGATCATATGAAGTCAAACCAACTTTTCAGTGGGAGACAGTTCGGATTCTTGCCGGGGAGGTCGACGGTACTACAGCTAATTAAGGTGGTAGATGATTGGATGCAAATTCTAGAAGATGGTGATGTAATAGACGTGGTATATTGAGATTTTATGAAGGCCTTCGATAAGGTCCCACATAAAAGGTTAATAGAGAAAGTTAGAAGCTATAATATAGGGGAGAAATGTGTGAAATGGATAGAAGCCTTCCTGAAAGATCGGAGACAGAGGGTACTGGTGAATGGAATAGGCTCGGGGTGGAGGGAAATTACAAGTGGGGTACCTCAGGGATCAGTGTTGGGACCACTGCTGTTCGTTATATTTATCAACGACTTACCTGAAGTTATAACTAATGGAAGTGAGGTATACCTGTATGCGGATGACACTAAGCTGTATAGAAGAGTGAGGAGTAAGGAAGATATGGGTTTGCTTCAAGGAGATGTGGAGGGCATGAAGGGATGGGTCTGAGCATTGGTTAATGCCTTTTCATCCAAAAAAATGCAAGTACATGCGGATTGGGACCAGCAAGATAGACAAGGTAGGATACAGTATGTATGAAGCGATGGAGGAAGTGAATGCAGAAAAGGATATAGGAGTAGTGATAGACAATAAGTTAAATTTCTCAGAACATTTAGCGGAAAAGATAAACAAAGCCAATATAATTGTAGGGCTGATAAGGAGGACATTTGTGTCACTTGACGAAGAAATCTTCAGGAATCTCTATACAGCGCTGGTTAGGCCGCACCTGGAATATGCGAACCAGGCGTGGGCTCCATATATGGTAAAGGATATAGAAGCAGTGGAGAAAGTGCAGAGGAGAGCTAGCAAGCTGGTACCAACGTTGAAGAACGCGGGCTATGAACAGAGGTTGAGGACACTGGGGCTTCCGACACTGGCATATAGGAGAAAGAGAGGGGATATGATAGAGACTTTTAAGATAGTGTCAGGAAAGTACGATGAGGATGTATGTGAAGGTATCTTCTTGATGCGGGAGGGAACAAGAACGAGAGGACACTAAGAAAATTTACAAAAAAAGAAATAGGCTTGAGAAGGCAAAGAACTCGTTTTGTGATAGAGTG